>OY992876.1:124032724-124405224 GCA_963921405.1 Cepaea hortensis | reverse complement strand
CGAGTACTGATTTTGCATCTGTCAATAGCGCCACAGGTTGTGTACCATGGCTGGTATTTAGTAATTTCTCTGTTGCTATCTTGATTGCCTCAATTTCAGCATCATAGTTATGGCAGTACTTTCCTGTCGGTACTCTAGCTGTGTCCCTAGTATTATTTGGGTATTCTATGTACACCCCTTCTCCTCCATTTCGAACAGCATTTTGTGCTGACCCATCTGTGTAGACTCGGATCCAGAGGTCCTGTGGGTATTCTTCATCAAGGAAGCTGAGAGTGGCTGTTCTGCGCAGCACACTGTTCTGTTCTTCCTTGTCAAATATTCCTCTCACTTTTGTCTGGATTTGTAATGATAGTCTATGTTCATCTTTCCATGGAGTACGCTCCGGAATAGTTGATAGAGGGATACCAACTGTGGGCAAATCGGTGTTTTCTCTGCAGAGTCGTTTGGCTTGGTGGATAAAACTACTTCTTTTCAACCGCCCCATAGCTAGGTTATCACATCTATTCTTCATAGGGTGGCCTGGCAAGCTGAGGAACTTTTCTGCTTGTATTAGCGTTTTCGTATCTCTGCGCTCTCTCAGTGCTTGTGTCCTCCCCATCTTCTCCATTTCCACTATAGGGGTTGATCTCATCCCTCCTGTGGTGATTCTAAGTGCTTGATTTTGCACCTTGTCCAGCTCTTGTAGTGTGGTGTTTGATGCCGAACACCACGCAGTTGACCCGTATTCCAGGTGTGGTCGTATGCTCTGTATTTTCAGTATTTTCCCACTGGCTCCCCATGTGGTTCCACTTAGCTTTCTCAGGATGGCTATTTTCATTCTTGCTTTTGCTACTGCTTTGTTGATGTGCTTTCTCAATGTCAGCCTGCCATCAAATGTTACTCCAAGGTATGTTGGTTCTTTATCTTCTCTTAGGGGTGTTCCATTTATCTGGATGACCCCTGCCTTGTGTTTTGGAGAGAGGATAAATAGAGTGGTGCTGCACTTGTCAGTGTTTATGCTGACACACCATCTATTTGCCATGCAACAAATGTACCTACAGCTCTTTGTAGCGATCTTGTGGCCACTGATGCATGTTCATTTGTGCTCCATAGAACCAGGTCATCGGCGTACATTGCTGCTTTAATTCCATGCGGTAGATTAGCAACGAGATCATTGATGAAGATTAGAAAAAGTGTGGGGGACAAGACTCCGCCCTGGGGAACACCGTGACGCAGTAGTACTTTCTTGCTCTTTAGTCCGTCTATCTGTACTCGGGCTCTTCTGTTGTGCAAGTATGCTTTCACCCATTTGTACATTCTTCCATTGACTTTGCAGTTTCTCAGTTTCTTCATCAGACCTTCTTTCCAGACTTTGTCAAAGGCTTTCTTCAGATCTATCCATGCTGCAAGCACCAGTTTCTTCTCTTGGAATGCATCCTCAATTTCTTGAGAGAGGTGGGTTGTCTGATCTTCCGTAGAGTAGCACTGCCTAAAGCCAGCCTGCTGTGGCACAAGGATGTTTTTACTTTCAATGTACCACTGCAGTCTGTGATTGATGATGCGCTCCAGTGTTTTGCAGAGACAGCTGGTGAGGCTAATTGGTCTGTAGCTAGAGGCAATGGAACTATCTTTCCCTGATTTTAGGAGGGGTATCATGATTGCTTCTCTCCAGGCTTGTGGAAAACTGCCTAAGGTCCAACTGTTATTAAAGATCTGCAACAGCTTTGCTTTGGCCTCTGTTCCTAGGTTCCTGATCATTTCATTGGAGATACCATCAGCTCCTGGTGACTTTCTCATTTTCAGTTTTGATATGGCTAGCTCCAGTTCGCTGATTGTGATGGGTGCCTCCAGAACCTCATGTACTATTTCCTTCTGTCCCCTATGTTGCTGTTTCTCCCGAATCTCTTGTTGTTTCTCTGGGCTAATTTTGATATTGTTATCTTGTGCGAATGAGTCCGCAAAATGGTCAGCTGCTTGCTTTCTTGTTAAGATGTTTCCATCTTTATGTAGTGTAATTTTTGAGTTTCTCCCTGTGCCCTCGTCATTAAGTTGTTTTATTAGCTTCCACAATTTCCTTGTGTCTCTTTCAAAGTTCAGAGACTCCGTTTTCTCCTGCCAGCTTTTCCGTCTAGCCTGCAGCTTGGCCCTTTGGAATTTGGCTTTCGCATGCTGGAATTTATTGTGGTGCTCTTGGCTGAGTGTGGCCTCTGCTTGCTTTCTACACTCTTCCACATCATTATGCAACTGTTCCAGTTCACTACTCCAGTAGGGTTTATATTGTTTACGGGCTCCTCTTGGTACTGTTTCTCGCGCTGCCTGCAATATTCATTTCCCAAACTCTTCAACTACTTTATTTATGTCTTTCTCAGTGTTCAGGTTTTTAACCAGTATGCTGGTGCGATTCTTGTACATTGCCCTGTTTGCTTTCTTGTAGTTCCACCTTGAGAGGGTGCTGCTTTCACTTAAAAGATAATTTTCTACAGTTAGAAAGACTGGCCGATGATCACTGCCACCAAGTTGTTTCCCAACAATTCGTGTAATGTTCCACTCCAGGTCTGGTGAATGAAAAGCCAGGTCACGTGTGCCATGATCTCGAGTAGAAAGTATGTGGGTCGGACGGCTTGTTAATCAAGATGAATCTATTCTCATCCTGTCAGTCTTCCAGTCTCTCTCCTCTCTGGTCCATGTGATCATAGCACCAGCTCTGCGAGTGGCTGTTGAAATCGCCACACACAGTCATTTTTTCTGTTAATGGTAGTGTGTCCAGTGCCTGTGGGCGGTCGCTTGGACAGTAGTTATTGATCAGATGTAGGTCTGTATTGCCTGTCTTATGTTTGAGTGTCTGATACTCAGCCCCTTCCATGTAGACTTCGATTTAGGAAGCAGTGATGTTATTTTTGACAAGGGTCAGTATCCCACCTTTTCGCCTGTCCTTTCGGTCAGATCGGTAACACTGGTAGCCTCTGATTTTGAAGGCTATTTTTTCGTTGAGGTGAGTTTCTTGCAAGCAACATACTTACTTTTTCTTGGTCCAGGATGTTTTCTAATTCTATTTTTTTGTTGCTGACTCCCTCCGCATTCCAGTGCATTATTTTAAGTCTTTGTTTAGTATGGCCAGCCGTTCTATTCTCATGTCCCCTGGCTCCACAGGACATCTGAGAAGGACCTCCAGTAGTTGGAGTTGGACCCTTTCGAGACATAGGGCCCGGCACTGCACCTGTCTGGGGGTCCAAAGCAGGGCGAGCACCATAACATTTAGCATTAGTCGACATATTCCATTTTGCGTAATTGCGCGGCATCCTGATTTCTGTGGTGCGCCTCCTGGCTGGTTGCCTCCGTCTTCAGCACCTTTCCCTTGCTAGAACAGACTGTGGTCTCACTCGAGTTTAGATGTGTACACACGCACACACGTGCCTGCGCATGCATGTACGTGCATATACATCTAGAGCATACTGGTTATTTTTCGGCGCCAGAAACTCGCCGTCGCCCCTTCTCCTGTTAGTGTAAACAGTTCCGCCACGTGAAGGATAGGAGGAGGTCTTTTGCTGCAGAGGTTATGTATTCACGAGCCATTGGAATATTTAAGCAATGTTAGGCGCTCACCCCAATACTGCGCCCCGGCTACATACAGCAATTTGGAACCAAAGTAAATATATAATATTGAATGTGTAACGAAGGAATGAGTTACATGATGTTACATGAAAGTTCCAAGTTCAACTTATATGTTGCTTAGAATAGTTGAATTAATTGTTTTTAATAAAAGATTTCTGGTTCCCAGCCATTCTGCTGGGGAGATAACAGCTCACGTGACGGTACACTTGAACTACATTGACAAAGGGACAGCACTCCCAAGGACAGCTGTGGGAAATCCACTGAGTTCTGAAAAGACTTTGTCTTTCACTCAAAATAAAAGGCTGCTACAGAGTGAGCCCTCTTCCATGCAAGTTGCCTTATCAAGTGATAGAGATCCTTTTGCTGGTTCTGCTGCTTCACTCAGGCAGAAGCTGGAGAAACAGGGTGGCAAATCTTCCTCCCTGAAGGCCTACAGAGCCCAGGGTGATTTCCAGCCACAGCATCAAAGTGATGCTGCTGCTCACACTGTGCTGAAATCTTGTTTGTCTGATGAACCAGCTCTGCAGATAAGGCAACAGGCAATGTCAGGTGATGATAACAGGTTGTCGTACAATCTTGGCAGTGGGGGAGCTTCACCAAGTAATCACCCATCACAGGAAGTCCACAGTCCAACAGCTTCCTCACCTGGTGTCTGCACACAGCCACTGCTAGGAAAGAAGAGAATGATGGTAATGCCACCACCACCACCCTTACCACCACCCACCCATTTTGGAAATGCCCCAGGTGCACCCCCGTTGCCTCCATCGTGTCCCCCACCAGTTCCACCTCTGAGTAAAAGTCATGAAAGACAACTGGTATCCAACTGTAAGCTGAAGCAGGTCCACTGGGTTAAAGTCAACAGTAATCAGGTATGTTGCAAAATATATTTCTTAACGTGGATGTTGTCTGCATAATACTTATATACATATGTTTGGTACAATTTGTATGTAGGAATTAAATTACCTCCTTACTAACTTACTATCAACATACTATCTGCATGCATTAATTTATTTACTTTTCTCTGTCTTCTTGGGTTAACTTTCCCTGTCTGTTTTTAACTTACTCCCTTTTTCCTGTCTGTTTGGGTTAACTTCCTTTTCCCTATCTGCTTGGGTTAACTTACTTTTCCCTATCTGCTTGTTAACTTGTCCCTATCATAGTAGTTTTTCAGTATATAGATCATCACTATCACAATAAATTATGTAGGTCAGCATGGCAGAATGGATAAGAACGTGTGTTCTTAAACATCCGGTGTGCTGATGCCGAGGTAAAGGATTCAGCCACTATACCAGACAGATGGACTAAAATGTTGACCTATCGTCCTTGACTTGGGGACGTAAATTACAAGTACCTCTGAAGTCGGAGTGGGTTCACCTGATGGCGAGGGACACTGTTAATAGGAAAAGCTAATCCACACACAAAATTCAGTCCAGAACTACTAGAAGTAGTGTATGGACTAAGCTTGAGGTCAAAGCGAGCGAGCGCAAAAATAAAATAATAATAAAGTATTTCAGCCTTTCAGCTGATTGTGAAGCATTCACGGTTGTCTGTCTTGTGCCTTTTTTTAAAATGTCCATGTATATCTGCACAGATACATCTTTGCACAATCTGTTTCCCATTGGCTTAAGATTTACCTACTACATCACTCCTGGTCAGCTAATCTGTGAAGTTCATGGCTTGGTTTAAATTTTTGTGCCGTAGGATTCTTTAAAAAAAAATGTAGTTGTATCAGTATCGGCGGAAAAAAGAAAACTCTAACCTGCACAGCTGGCGACGACTGCACTAGCCAGTCAGCCTTAATTCCTCAGGCTCAAGACCCCCATGTCCTACATCGTTCGTTCGCAAGGTACTATAGGCAAGTAGGTCACAGTATGTCGTTTTTTTTGTAAGCTGATGAAGGCTTTCTAACTGCTAATCCCATTGCCATTTATGAATGTGCTCTTGTAAAGCTGACCAATTCCACTTTTTGTTGATTTACTCATATTTGTTTGGTTTGTTTAGTTGAACTGCAGTTCAGATCATTTCATATTTCATGAGCAATAGGGATGTCATCATGGAGCTGTTGATAGCAAGCAAATTCTGTTGCTTCCAGTCATCAGCTGTATGTATATGTATGATACTGCAGTGCTGTCTTGTTTTTTCTAACATCAGTATACTGAAGTTAAGCTAATTTGTTTGGCTGGCTGTGAGCATGGCCGGGACAGATTCACTGGTTGAAGTGAGATACGAGGATCTGAAGGTTCTGTGGGGAGCTACTTTATGGCAAAGGTGAAGTGGAGAGGCTGTGTGGAGAGCTACTTTATGGCAAAGGTGAAGTGGGGAGGCTTTGTGGAGAGCTACTTTATGGCAAAGGTGAAGTGGGGAGGCTGTGTGGAGAGTGCAGCTTACCAGATGGAGTATCCATATCAGGAAAGACTGGCTCAGACGAGAGAGTAGAAGAAGATCTGGACAATACTCCAAACGTAGAGGATAAACGCGGCGAACTTGTAGTTAAGTTGCTACTGGACTTATCAGCATGGAAACTCTTCGGTAGCTCTAGAAGTGGGGATATATCACGTGCTGAAATGTCCCTAGTCCCTAGATGTTGATTCTTAAATTCAGTATTCATTAAGAGAAACAGCATCACATTAGAAGTATATTGCTGACATGTACACATTGCTGTAGGATATATGTTTAGCTTTGTGTGCATGTGGCTGTTGAGTCTGTCCTGTACCTTGTACAGGTATAATTCCTGGTACAGAAAGTCCAGTAGACGATGCTCAGTTCTGTCCCCAATGACTCTCATTGTTGTGAACATTCATTATGACAGTCTTTGACACAGAGTTAAAAGTTAAGTTCTTACCTATCCTTTACAGAACGTTGCTGTCAACATAACACCAGCATATTGTGCTATTGTATTCTCTTGGCAAGTTTACGTTCAGTAGTTTGCCATTGCTTTCTGAAAGAAACAAAGGCTGCAGTCTAAAAGCAGTTCCTTAGATTTTGGCCCAGTTAGACACAGTGGAGTAAATTTAATCTAAACTCATTGTGATTGATAGGTCAGAATCTTCCTATAACATACTTTTCTTCCCAGGCAGTCTCTTTCCTTGTCTTTTCTTCCCATAATGATTTCTTCCTTGTTGTCTTTTCTTCCCAGACAGCTTCCTTCCTTGTCTTTTCTTCCCAGTTTTCTTCCTTCCTTGTCGTCTCCTCCCAGACACCTTCCTTCCTTGTTGTATTTTCTGCCCAGACATTTTCCTTCCTTGTCTTTTCTTCCCAGACAGCTTCCTTCCTGGTCTTTTCTTCCCATACAGTCTCCTTCCTTGTCTTTTCTTCCCAGACAGTTTCCTTCCTTGTCTTTTCTTCCCAGACAGTTTCCTTCCTTGTCTTTTCTTTCCAGTTTCCTTCGATGTTTTCTTTTCTTTCCAGCTTCCTTCCTTGTCACTTTTTCTTCCCAGACAGTTCCGAAAAAACCAAGTTGTAAAATATAACCCTTCTCTGCTGAGGATTGAAGCTGGACCACTGCGTTGGCAGGCAAGCACACTAACCACTACACCAGCAGTGTATAAAACCATAGGACAGTTCCATTCCTGCTAGCTCCATGTCATTTACTGAAAACCTACAAAGTACTCACGTTTTGCAGATTGCTACATCAATGTGGAGGAATGCCCGGGACCTGACAGACCAGTTGGACTTGACTGAGCTAGAGGATCAGTTTTCCATTCAAGAGAAGAAAACTGTTGCTGCTAAACCAAGTGAGCAGATGCAGAACAGGAGGTGGTGGTGGGTGGGGGGGGGGGTGTGGGGGGTGTAATCTTGTGGAAAGAAGAGGACGGGTGAAATAGACAAAAGGAAGTGAGAATGGGGAGTAGTTGATGGTGAACCAATGTGAACATGGAGGGACAGGGTAAGAGATAGGAGAGGTGAAACAATTACATGCTTTTAAAATAAATTAACAGGAAGGAAGAAGAGAAAGAAGTTGATGCTATGCTAAAATTATTAAAGTGATTTGTGGGGGGGGGGGGGGGGTGTTCAAAAAACAATAAGACATTAAGGTTGTGAAAAAGTTACAGTGAGGGATGTTGCTAATTGCTAAAGCAGGAGAGATGAGGGTGAGAGACAAAGGAAGGTTCACATTGAGAGCTATACAAAAACTAAACAAATAAAATGGCTGCTCATGGGCTGTGTCTGGCTAATTAGATGGGATTATGTGAAATACCATGACGGGTGTCTCTGTGGCAAAGTGGTCAAGCCGTCTGACTCGGGCTCTGAAGGTTGTGGGTTCGATTCCGGGCATCGTCCTTCGATTCACAAATGCATTTTTCCCCGAGACTCCTGGGGGTTGTCGCTGGAGCTACGGGGTTCATGCTTTGTGCGCGCTCTCGGCAGTTCGCTGCGGAAAGAGACTGAGCCATATGGGATTTTAAAAAACCAGGTGCAGTGAAGTCGACCCTGTCGACTTTTAAGTGACTTTATGGGAATAGAATATTGGAATAGAATTAAAGTAACAATCAAGCTAATTTCATGTTATGTGTATAGCAATATTCAAATAGAAATAGAGTAACAAAAGAATATTGTCTTTCTTTAACAAACCAGATGATATCTTGTCCAACTCCCCGGGTCTCAGGTTGGTTAAATAAGGACTAGACCTTTTTACATGCCTTTTCAACTGGAAATTTGACGGATGCTTAGAGGCGATAAACCTATCAAAGATCACAATGAGGGACCCGTATGATCTGACGAAAAGAGAGAAGGGATGAGCAAGTATATAGCTGAGCTAGCATGAAGAGCTTGGCAAAGAAACAAAGCCAATAATCAGAATGAGTCCTTATAAGGACTGCACCCACCCAAAACAGATGAGCCAGGAGCCAACACTAACAAATGGGGAAAAACAGATAGAAATGGATACAACGGTTAAACCGCCAGCCAAACCCCCAGCTGATGTCACAGGCATGAACTCTGCGAAACTGAAAAGTCACTTAACACTGACACAGAAGACGAGAGAAACTAAACACTGAACCACCACAACTATAATCAGGGCTACTACAGCAGGTTGAACGAGGTGGAAAGTCGTTTTTTTTTTATTTCATGCAAATCGGAATCCATGCCTTTGGCTTATTGGGCATATTGTGTTTGACACTGATTATTTTGACCAATCGGCACTCCAGTGGCCATGTGGTCCGTATCATGCTGTATTCTCAAGGTACCCATTTTGGTCTGGGTCGACAAGGGAGCCCAGATCAATTTTAAAGACATTTGTCTCGATGTGGATTCAATCCCATGACCACAGAGCTGGCAAGTGAGTGTCTAGCCACTACAGGACCACATCTCCCAACACACACACACACACACACACATATATATATATATATATATATATATATATATATATATATATATATATATACATAGCATTATGGGAGCCACAGCAGCCTTGTTAAAAAATTTAATTTCACATATGACAAGTATTCTTTAAATATGAGGGGGCATCAAATGAAAACCTTAAAAGTGTGATAGAAATTACAGTACCCATGTCATTGTTTTGTAACCTGTCAGTATTGTTGTTAAGGAGTTAGTTAGTTAGTTAGTCGCAGTTCCAACTTCACAGCAACGGGTCGTCCCCATTATGCTCCGTTCCTGTGCCAGTGAATATCACACAAAACGCTCCCCACCGTCCAATGTGAAAAGTGGAAAAGACAGGAGTCTCGACAAACAACAGCCCGCACAGATACACTGTGCATAATGCCGCCACCAGAATGTCAACACACCAGTCCCCCACGAAACACCCTGTTCATCTCTGATGGAATCGGCAGTCATTTTCCTATCTGAATGTTTCCTAGATGTTCACCCACACAGTCCACGAAAATATAGTTCATCGCTGATGGCAGTGGCAGTCAACCAGAAGCCCAGCAGCCACGCATTTCTGCATAAGGCAAAAACCGGTCAACTCTGGGACATAGCCACCTGCCATCACTCCGAACATGCAGTCACGAACCAAAAAAACCTCAGGCAGATTCAAAAGCATTTCACAGGAAACTCACAACTCACAGTGTCGCGCCACGCAATCACTTAGTAGCAGGGCGACGGAACCATCAAGCCTCCTTAGTTGCCTCTTACGACATGCGTGGTAGGCTAGTGTTGCTATTATTTGCTTCCCTTATGGGCCCCGGAAACACACGGGAGTTGTTAAGGATGTCAAGAGTATTAAACACAACATATCATGGTGCAGACTAACATGGTGATATCATAAGGACAGTTTAAACATGGCCACCTCACTTGACATGCACCAAAGAGGAGCAGCGTTCTGTTATCCGTTTTTTGATCAGTGAAGGGGTGAAACCTATACAAATTCATCGATGAATAGTCTGGTATGGTGATGCACGCCTGTCAGTCCAGCAAATGTATGAGTGGAGTAGGAAGTTTAAAAATGGTATGACGTCTGTGACGGATCAGGCACACCAAGTAGTTACCCCAGATTCGATTTTCTACAGGAATCCAAGCACTTTTTCGGTGCTGGAAGACTAGCATTTAACACAGTGGTAACTACATTAAAAAGTGATACATGTTTCTGTTTTTCATATTATATTCACTCAAACAAAAATTGTTTTCATTTGAAGCCTCCTATAATATATAATGTTTTCATTTGAAGCCTCCTATAATATATAATGTTTTCATTTGAAGCCTCCTATAATATATAATGTTTTCATTTGAAGCCTCCTATAATATATAATGTTTTCATTTGAAGCCTCCTATAATATATAATGTTTTCATTTGAAGCCTCCTATAATATATAATGTTTTCATTTGAAGCCTCCTATAATATATAATGTTTTCATTTGAAGCCTCCTATAATATATAATGTTTTCATTTGAAGCCTCCTATAATATATAATGTTTTCATTTGAAGCCTCCTATAATATATAATGTTTTCATTTGAAGCCTCCTATAATATATAATGTTTTCATTTGAAGCCTCCTATAATATATAATGTTTTCATTTGAAGCCTCCTATAATATATAATGTTTTCATTTGAAGCCTCCTATAATATATAATGTTTTCATTTGAAGCCTCCTATAATATATAATGTTTTCATTTGAAGCCTCCTATAATATATAATGTTTTCATTTGAAGCCTCCTATAATATATAATGTTTTCATTTGAAGCCTCCTATAATATATAATGTTTTCATTTGAAGCCTCCTATAATATATAATGTTTTCATTTGAAGCCTCCTATAATATATAATGTTTTCATTTGAAGCCTCCTATAATATATAATGTTTTCATTTGAAGCCTCCTATAATATATAATGTTTTCATTTGAAGCCTCCTATAATATATAATGTTTTCATTTGAAGCCTCCTATAATATATAATGTTTTCATTTGAAGCCTCCTATAATATATAATGTTTTCATTTGAAGCCTCCTATAATATATAATGTTTTCATTTGAAGCCTCCTATAATATATAATGTTTTCATTTGAAGCCTCCTATAATATATAATGTTTTCATTTGAAGCCTCCTATAATATATAATGTTTTCATTTGAAGCCTCCTATAATATATAATGTTTTCATTTGAAGCCTCCTATAATATATAATGTTTTCATTTGAAGCCTCCTATAATATATAATGTTTTCATTTGAAGCCTCCTATAATATATAATGTTTTCATTTGAAGCCTCCTATAATATATAATGTTTTCATTTGAAGCCTCCTATAATATATAATGTTTTCATTTGAAGCCTCCTATAATATATAATGTTTTCATTTGAAGCCTCCTATAATATATAATGTTTTCATTTGAAGCCTCCTATAATATATAATGTTTTCATTTGAAGCCTCCTATAATATATAATGTTTTCATTTGAAGCCTCCTATAATATATAATGTTTTCATTTGAAGCCTCCTATAATATATAATGTTTTCATTTGAAGCCTCCTATAATATATAATGTTTTCATTTGAAGCCTTCTATAATATATAATGTTTTCATTTGAAGCCTCCTATAATATATAATGTTTTCATTTGAAGCCTCCTATAATATATAATGTTTTCATTTGAAGCCTCCTATAATATATAATGTTTTCATTTGAAGCCTCCTATAATATATAATGTTTTCATTTGAAGCCTCCTATAATATATAATGTTTTCATTTGAAGCCTCCTATAATATAAAATGTTTTCATTTGAAGCCTCCTATAATATATAATGTTTTCATTTGAAGCCTCCTATAATATATAATGTTTTCATTTGAAGCCTCCTATAATATATAATGTTTTCATTTGAAGCCTTCTATAATATATAATGTTTTCATTTGAAGCCTCCTATAATATATAATGTTTTCATTTGAAGCCTCCTATAATATAAAATGTTTTCATTTGAAGCCTCCTATAATATATAATGTTTTCATTTGAAGCCTCCTATAATATATAATGTTTTCATTTGAAGCCTCCTATAATATATAATGTTTTCATTTGAAGCCTCCTATAATATATAATGTTTTCATTTGAAGCCTCCTATAATATATAATGTTTTCATTTGAAGCCTCCTATAATATATAATGTTTTCATTTGAAGCCTCCTATAATATATAATGTTTTCATTTGAAGCCTCCTATAATATATAATGTTTTCATTTGAAGCCTCCTATAATATATAATGTTTTCATTTGAAGCCTCCTATAATATATAATGTTTTCATTTGAAGCCTCCTATAATATATAATGTTTTCATTTGAAGCCTCCTATAATATATAATGTTTTCATTTGAAGCCTCCTATAATATATAATGTTTTCATTTGAAGCCTCCTATAATATATAATGTTTTCATTTGAAGCCTCCTATAATATATAATGTTTTCATTTGAAGCCTCCTATAATATATAATGTTTTCATTTGAAGCCTCCTATAATATATAATGTTTTCATTTGAAGCCTCCTATAATATATAATGTTTTCATTTGAAGCCTCCTATAATATATAATGTTTTCATTTGAAGCCTCCTATCATATATAATGTTTTCATTTGAAGCCTCCTATAATATATAATGAATCATATTTTAAAATGCACAAAGTATTGTGGGAGCCACAGCAGCCTTGCCCAAGCATTTAATTTTAGATGTGACAAGTATTCTGTAAACATCTAAATGTCAATATGAAATATGTTACATATGTTTTGTACAGAGTTACAAGAAGACAAAGAAATGCTAATTGATGCCAAGCGAGCTCAGAACCTGGGAATTCTGTTCTGTGGTCTGAGAACAGAGAATGTTGGCAAGCTGATTTCAGCTCTCAATTCTACCACAGAACTGGATAGTTTTCCTGCAGACAAGATGGTTGCTTTCAAAAGGTTAGCAGTAGCTAGCAGTTCATCTGATAAAGGGTTCCATCATCATATATTCCATGGATATCTATGCCATCATCATCAGGCACAACTAATGGATTGTCTTTACATCTATGAGTGGTTGGGGCTTGAGCCAAATTAATATTAAGTGCCACCCTGGAATCTACTAAAAAGAATCATTCTGGAGAGATTAAGAGATGCCATTGACAAACAACCAAGGGATGAACAGGCTTCTGGTGAAATATATCCTGCACAGATCAGATAGTCACAATACATAATAATAATAGAGCAAAGTATTTAACTGAATATGCCACTTCCTGCTGGATTTCAGAATTATGAAAAGGCCTTTTTAACTATACTCTTTGAATGCAGACTGATGAACATTCAAGGATAGCCTAGTTCCCAGAAAGAGGTGTGCAGGACAATGAATAGGCTGATAGATTAGCTGCTGCCCCTCAGGGTGGAGAGCTACTTTATGGTAAAGGTGAAGTGGTGGTGCTGTGTGGATAGCTACTTTATGGTAAAGGTGAGGTGGTGAAGGCTTTGTGGAGAGCTATTTTATGGTAAAGGGAGGTGGTAAAGGCTGTGTGGAGAGCTATTTTGTGGTAAAGGTGAAGTGGAGAGGCTGTGTGGAGAACTACTTTACGGTAAATGTGAGGTGGTGGAGGCTTTGTGGAGAGCTATTTTATGGTAAAGGGAGGTGGTAAAGGCTGTGTGGAGAGCTATTTTGTGGTAAAGGTGAAGTCGAGAGGCTGTGTGGAGAGCTACTTTACGGTAAAGGTGAAGTGGAGAGGCTGTGAGGAGAGCTACTTTGTGGTAAAGGTGAACTGGTGAGGCTGTGTGGAGAGCTACTTTGTGGTAAAGGTGAGGTGGTGAAGGCTGTGTGGAGAGCTACTTTACGGTAAAGGTGAAGGCTGTGTGGAGAGCTACTTTACGGTAAACGTGAAGTGGTGAAGGCTGTGTGGAGAGCTACTTTATGGCAAATGTGAAGTGGTGAAGGCTGTGTGGAGAGCTACTTTGTGGTAAAGGTGAAGTGGAGAAGACTGTGTGGAGAGCTACTTTGTGGTAAAGGTGAGGTGGTGAAAGTTGTGTGGAAAGCTACTTTACGGTAAAGGTGAAGTGGTGAAGGCTGTATGGAGAGTTACTTTATGGTAAAGGTGAAGTGGAGAGGCTGGGTGGATTGATTGATTGATTTAGGAACCGACATCTCAGCATTCGGGGCATTCCCATAATCGCTCCGTCCCCATCCTCAGCAGGCCACCGAAGAGTTCCAACACTAATAGTACCAGTAGCAATCTGATTATATGTCGGTCTCGCCTTTCCTCGGCCAGATCTCCTCGTCACCCCTCATTGTCGCATTCTTGCCAGACTATGGTGATCCATTTGCTCCTCCGAGGTGTACACGTCCTCCCACAAGGCCGCAACCACGTCTGCCTTGTCATGCATCAATACTCCACCAAGTCCGTCTATTCATTCCCCAGCACACAGCATGCCCCGGAGAAAAGATCCAGACGATGCTTGTCACCCGTGACTTCCGAAGCGGTGTTGAGAGACAGGAGAAGTGCTTGTGGGTTCTTAGCAAAAGCTAATGGTCGACGTTTGGTGCAGGAGATCCTGGCATATAGCACAACATGTAGCTTAAGAATGGAGGTGGAGGCGGTCAGTGCAGCTTTCCGCTGGATGGAGAATACGATACACACACACACACACACACACACACACACACACACACACACACACACACATCGTGATTGTAACTGACTCAGAAAGCATGATGAGTAGGGTGAGGCTGTGTGGAGAGCTACTTTACGGTAAAGGTGAAGTGGGAAGGCTGTGTGGAGAGTGCAGCTTACCAGATGGAGTATCCATATCAGGAAAGACTGGCTCAGATGAGAGAGTAGAAGAAGGTCTGGACAATACTCCAAACGCAGAGGGTAAACGCGGCGAACTTGTAGTTAAGTTGCTACTGGACTTATCAGCATGGAAACTCTTCGGTAGCTTTAGAAGTGGGAATGTATCATGTGCTGAAATGTCCCTAGTCCCTAGATGTTGATTCTTAAATTCAGTATTCATTAAGAGGAACAGCATCACATTAGAAGTTTATTGCTGACATGTACACATTGCTGTAGGATATATGTTTAGCTTTGTGTGCATGTGGCTGTTGAGTCTGTCCTGTTCTATCCTGAGTCTAAAGATAATTTTTTTGCTTATATTGCTAACATAGAAAACACATGAATGTAACATGTTATCTGAGGGCTTGAGGCAAATACAGACACATGTCTTTATGTATATGTTTGTGTCTATGTACATGTGTAAATGCAATTTTTGAACTATTTAGATTCGCCTACAAAGATTTTTTCTTATTTTGTATTAGTATTCATTTTTCTTCTTCTTCTTCTTCTTCTTCTTCTTCTTCTTCTTCTTCTTCTTCTTCTTCTTCTTCTTCTTCTTCTTCCTTCATCCGGAGTTTTTTTTTTTTCGGACGTGATTGCGTTGTGCCTGTTTACAGCAGAGCTGCGTTCTTGCGCCGTTAGGCCGACACATCCGACTTCTGCAGGCATTTGTTGACCGGGTTAACCTCCACCGGGGTACCAGTTCTGAGTTGGCTGTTGAATGTCAGCCGACGCGATAGACGTCGGGGAGACGCCGCCGCATAGCTGGGGCGGTACACGGGAAGGTTGCAGCCACGTTCCGAGCTCGGCCGGCCCGCCGACTAGCGACGGCGGCCTCGCCCAGCCCGGGCCCATCCCAGTCCCGCTGAAACTTTTTTTTTAACCTTTGCTTACTTCTGTTGTTTTGATGTGATACTTTGGTTGATAGTGAAATATTTTTATTTCTGGAGTGTTTAGTTTTTTTTTTTTTAAATATCAGTTAAAATTATTAATTTATCAGTTTACTTTGATTTGTTTACAATAATCGATCTGATTTTATTGAGCTACAGATACCAGCCAACCAGTGATGACAGGGAGCTGTATAAAGTGAGCTCCCATAGACGTGATGGCCTACACCTTGTGGATCAGTTCATGCTAGAGCTGTGCCAGATACCTTATCTCAGCCTGCGCTTAGACCTCACCCTTACTCTCTGGGAGTTTCCGGAACACTACACCAGTCTGGAAGAGGTGAGTTAATCTGAATGTTTCCCTCAGAAAGTAATTTAGAAGCT
Organism: Cepaea hortensis; assembly: GCA_963921405.1. Lineage (NCBI taxonomy): Eukaryota > Metazoa > Mollusca > Gastropoda > Stylommatophora > Helicidae > Cepaea > Cepaea hortensis. Next base: position 124,389,162 of record OY992876.1, on the reverse strand, counting down.
GTTCTTTTCTGTAGCGAAGGTGTTGCGAACGCTGTTTGCAAACCCGCATACCGCGTTCGAAACAAGCTGCGGGTGATTTGGAAGCAGACCACTGTAGCGTAGCCTGAGCTACAATGATAGAGCATATATCAAAGTAGATGTGGATAGCCTTTCTATAGATAGAAAAATAAGTCACTAGAGAAGACGAGACTGAATAGCTCGCAATTCTAGAAATATTCAATATGAATTGCAAACAATTAGGTATATTTAGCTCCTGCGAAAAGAAGAGACATACTAAACACAGACACAATGTACATACCTTACAAAGAACTTCATCTTACACAGATTAAAACAAAGTATGACTTATCCAAAATCAGAAACAATCAATAAATATATAATACTGAAGTATTAAAATAAAACAATTAGTATTATAGGACAACAAAGCACGACTGACGTTTCGGTTCTAAAAACCTTTGTCAAGGGCAGGACAACACAAACAGATAAAAAGCGAAATAAAACACACAAAATGAAATTAAACACAGCTTCTTGTTGACAGGACGGAAACGGAAATGGTGGTTTAAACCGGTTTAGAAAGGCGCTCCTGGGCTACAAAAGTTTGTGTTGCCATATGGTGTGTAAACAGTCCGATATGAATAAAATACAGGAAAGATAGCATAGTTATACCGTGGTATCAACAACAGTATTGATCCCTGCTGAGTGAATGCAACCCAGAGAGTTTATTAATTGGCTTTCAATTTTAAGTCTAATGGCTTTGTTAGAGAAGCAAGGTTTCAATGCAGTGAGCCATACATTGTCAACTCCATTGTGGTTAGAAAAATTAAAGTGGTTGGGGACAGGTTTGTCAGCGCCTTGATTAATGTCTCTAAGGTGTTCCCTAAAGCGGTCGGCAAGGCGTCTGCCAATTTGACCAATATATTTCATGTCACATCGTTTGCAGATGATAACATATATAAGGTTACGGGATGTGCAAGTGAAAGAATCTTTCAAGGAGAAGGTGTCTCGGAGGAGCGTAATTGCCAGTGTCTGAAAAATGTGTGGGAATGTCAGACAATTCTTACGGTGGCATTTAAATGTACCCACATATGAAGTATCTGTGGGGAGGCGACTAAGAACAAGGTAGTCACTGAGACTCTTGTTCCGGCTTTTCTCTTGTTCCATAGAAGGATTCAAGGTCCCAGAACAGGTCTAGTCTTCTGGCAGTGTTCAGGCGGAAAGGAATGGTTTACAACAGTACTCTAATAACTCTCAACGACAAGGAGGAGGACAGAGTATAAAAAAAAACAACACACACACACGCACGCACGCACGCACGCACACACACACACACACACACACACACACACACACACACACACACATGAAGTCACAAGTCTTTCATATCCTCACACACTATGCTTAGCCTAATATCTTAAACTAGTTGGTTGAAAGTTAAAACTCGCAACTACAACGTTTATTGGTGAAAACACTATGGGTGCTCCACAGGAGGCTACCCTGACATAAATCAGGTTTGGAATTCCCCGTCCTATTCTAAACTACTAACTAAAAGATGATGACTGTCCTATCTTCTGGGTCAACTGAAGGAAAGTTCAAATCATGGATAACTGTAGGGCCTGGACTGTTAACAATGCTGAGCGTGTTGTGTTGACCAACGGTAAGCTTGACCACTCATCTTCAGTATCTTGTCCTCGGGGTTGGCAATCGGTTTGTCAACTTTCTCTTCAGTTTCTCCTTTCATGTGAATTGACCTACACAACTTCCAGCCAGGTGGCTGACTTATTTCCTAAAAGTCAATCCCAAGGTCAAGTGTTTATATCTTAGTAGGTGTGGCAAAGCACTATCTATAAAACAAAGTTCTTTTGTAATACGAGTTTGTTAATCGCCCATTTTGTAGATAGTATGGTGAATGTTATGGTGAGTGGGCTTCACATTGAGTCACAAAGTTTTGGCTCATCCAAAGCTTGTCACGGAAGGTGTCAAATCTGCGAAATAAATGCAGCGAGAGCAAGTGAATTTTCTGTCAAGCCAACATCTGTTTAGTTCTCTCCTTAAGCTCCAATTTTAGTGCCTCTGTTCTGCACCAGTCAATGAATGTGTAGTGTACTAGTCAATGATTGAGTCATTAACCAAGCAGTCTGTGTGATCATACTACCAGGAAGTCAGTGATCTGCTGAGTGGCTGTGAAGAGATCCTCACAAGTACGGGTTTGCCCACAGTTCTAGAATTGCTTCTGGCCGTTGGCAACTATATGAATTCTGTGTGGACAGGCAGGCAGGCAATTCAGGGATTTCAGATGTCATCCATTGAAAAGGTAGTACAATATTTGTCAGATATTTACTTTTCATTGAGTTTGAGTTTACGGAGATGTAATTTCTTAGACCGGCTCCGTGGCCGAGGGGTTAGCAGCTTTCTCCGCTAACCCCGAATACTCTCGTCACGTGACGCGATGAGAATTAGCAGTGGTTCGAATCGCAAAAGTGACTTATGAGAGTATGGAGCCGGTCGCTCAGAAAGTCGTGGCGTGCTGATGAGCGTAATCTAGCCTAGGAATCAACATACAGCTGAAAGATGCTGGTGTTGACCGCAATATCCTGAAACAGGATGGAAACGCGGGAAAAAAAAAAAAAAAAAAAGTAATTTCTTAGACGAATTTTGAGAATACCTTGAACTGCCATGGTAGCTAACGAGTGCCTGGAAAAGGCTAATGTAGAAAATATATTCACCTATAAGAAAGTCTGTGTAATGGTCATGTATTGAGAAGAGAAGCATTGAAAAATATGACGATTGGAAAGATCAGTGGAAGAAGAAGCAGAGGCAGACTGAAAGAAATAGATGGCTTAAGATGGTGGCATAAAAGAATGGCATAAATAGAATTGATCCAGAACAGCAAGGACTGAGATCTGTGAAGAGGTATAACCTGCAGGACACCTAAAAGGTCATGACGTGGACTGAGACAATGGTGACGTATTTGCTGGCCACAAGGGCACCAATAGTGAGAGGAAATGAGGATGGAAAAAAAGACATGACACACATGACAGATTGCTATAGGTAGATAGAGGCTGAAGAATCAATCCAACTGAAAATTTTGACATTTGGAATCACTTGGGGCAGTAGCAGACATTCTCACAATTGGGTTCAACATAGTTGCATTCATAATCATTGCGCTAAGATAACAATTAGCATCCATATACTCTGGCTGAGAGAGGCAGGGCCTTGTGAGTGTGTCCTGAGTCTAAAATATTCGATTCCAAATAAGTATGTAGAAGACACACTTCTCTTTTCAAAGAGTGTTATCTGTCCTATATTAACTCACCAACAAACACCAGCTTTAATGAAGATATTTAAAATGTCTTGTCTATAATAATGGGAATACACTGGCTGACTGAACGGATAAGAGCACTCGCTCTTTAACTTCCAGTGTGCTAATGGAGGGGTATAAGCTAACGCCTACACCGGTAGTAAGGTTGACTTAAACATTGACTTCTCTTCCAGAAAGCTGTAGCAGACTAATGAACATAAAGTTGCTGAGAAAATCAACCTGCTGTTGATTGCAGCAAAGTGCATACAAGATTTAATCACGTATAGGATGTATTTTTAATGACTGTGCAGTGTTTGAAAATATTGACGGTCCAAGTTTTTTATTCACTCTCTGTTCATGCAACATAATAGGTCAATACAAAACTTGGACCGACAATATTTTCAAACACTGCACAGTCATTAAAAATACACCCTATATTTTAATTTCATTGGGAACTGCTAACAGCTCTTCAGAGACACAATATAAAGCAAAAGTTAAGTCATAAGTAAAACACATGACTTAACATTGGAGAATTAACATAGATTATAACTATTAAAGAAGCCACAAATAGACAGCATTTCAGAAGTTAGACAGTATGATTCAACAGATAGCTTTTTTTTTTTTTTTCATATCCTTTACAGGACATCGCTGTCAACATCAGCATCTTTCAGCTGTATGTTGATTTCTTGGCAAGATTACGCTCAGTAGTTTGCCATTGCTTTCTGAGCGGCCGGCTCAGTTATCCCGCAAGTCACCAGCGGGGATCGAACCGCTCCCAGCTCTCGCCCCGCTACGAAACTCTGCGTAATAAACGGGATTACGGAGAAAGTGTTATAACCCTTCGGCCAGAGAGACCGGCAACAGATAGCTTAGCATCAGCAAATTAACAATTGGGCTACTCAAAAGTAATCAGGTGATTGGCCAGATCAGTGCAGAGATTCGACAGTGTGGAGAACTTATAAGTTAAAAAAGGTAAAGTACCCTTCTACCTGGCCACGAGGCATAATGAGTATACGGTGCTATAGTCTGTCCGGAAATTTATGCCTTCATTCACGATCAATTATTTTGAAAACTCTGTTGCATCGTTATGAAATTTTTCCAGCCGTCTTATATTTACCCCCACCCAAGGAATATGTCTTTGATAGGTCCAAAAACAACTTAAATCATTAAAAGCGGCATCATTCCTTTGATGTTTTGCTTAACAACTAGTGATTTCTTGTTAAAAATGTTATGTTTACGGTAATGAGGACCTGCAAATTCAGATGACAAACAAAGGCGTATCTGGATTCGTATGGGAGTGGGTGCAATCAAAGAAGTAGCTTACAGTCGACAGAATCGGCTGCATTGCACCGGGTTTTTATCCCATATGGCTCAGTTTCTTTCCGCAGCGCGGAAAGCGTCGCACAAAGCACGAACTCCGTAGCTCCAGCGACGACCCTCGGCAGTCTCCGAATAAAATGAATGACGCGGCCCGGACAGACAGACAGAAAGGTAGGTAGGTAGGTAGGTAGGCAGAAAGATAGGTGGGTGGATGGATGGCTGGCTGGCTGGCTGGCTGAGTGGGTGGATCGGTCGGTCGGCGGGTCGGTCGGTCGGTCGGTGGGTGGGTGGGTCGGCAGGCAGGCAGGCAGACAGACAGATAGATTAGATAGATAGATAGATAGATAGATAGATAGATAGATAGATAGATAGATAGATAGATAGATAGATAGATAGATAGATAGATAGATAGATAGATAGATAGATAGATAGATAGATATCGGTAGGTCGGTCGGTCAGTCGGTCGGTCGGTTGGTGGGTGGGTGGGCCGGCAGGCAGGCAGGCAGACAGACAGACAGATAGATTAGATAGATAGATAGATAGATAGATAGATAGATAGATAGATGGATGGATGGATGGATGGATGGATGGATGGATGGATGGATGGATGGATGGATGGATGGATGGATGGATGGATGGATGGATGGATGGATGGATGGATGGATGGATGGATAGATAGATAGATAGATAGATAGATAGATAGATATCTGTCGGTCGGTCGGTCGGTATGTGGGTGGGTGGGCCGGCAGGCAGGCAGGCAGAGAGACAGACAGACAGACAGACAGATAGATAGATAGATAGATAGATAGATAGATAGATAGATAGATAGATAGATAGATAGATAGATAGATAGATAGATAGATAGATATCGGTACGTCGGTCGGTTGGTCGGTGGGTGGGTGGGCCGGCAGGCAGGCAGACAGACAGACAGATAGATAGATAGATAGATAGATAGATAGATAGATAGATAGATAGATAGATAGATATCGGTAGGTCGGTCGGTCTGTCGGTGGGTGGGTGGTCGGGCAGGCAGGCAGGCAGATAGATAGATAGATAGATAGATAGATAGATAGATAGATAGATAGATAGATAGATAGATAGATAGATAGATAGATAGATAGATAGATAGATAGATATCTGTCGGTCGGTCGGTCGGTCGGTATGTGGGTGGGTGGGCCGGCAGGCCGGCAGACAGACAGATAGATTAGATAGATTAGATAGATAGATAGATAGATAGATAGATGTCGGTCGATCGGTCGGTGGGTGGGCCGGCAGGCAGGCAGACAGGCAGACAGACAGACAGACAGACAGACAGATAGATAGATAGATAGATAGATAGATAGATAGATAGATAGATAGATAGATAGATAGATAGATAGATAGATAGATAGATATCGGTAGGTCGGTCGGTCTGTCGGTGGGTGGGTGGTCGGGCTGGCAGGCAGGCAGATAGATAGATAGATAGATAGATAGATAGATAGATAGATAGATAGATAGATAGATAGATAGATAGATAGATAGATAGATAGATGTCGGTGGGTCGGTGGATGGGTCAGCCGACCGGCAGACAGACAGACAGGCAGGCAGGCAGGCAGGCAGACAGATAGATAGATAGATAGATAGATAGATAGATAGATAGATAGATAGATAGATAGATAGATAGATAGATAGATTGATTGATTGATTGATTGATTTCCACCAGAAACCGGGCCTTGTCAGCTAGTTTATTTATATAATCACGTTTCATGAAAGAACCCACATTTGGAGACGCCTCTGAATCTTCGCGCTGTTTGTTTGAAAACGAAATTCACGTGAAAATTATGAATAATTTGGGTCGAATCTTGGGGAAGCTGTAAAACTGTTAAAATCATGGACGTAATCTTTAAGTCATAATTAATATACCGTATATAAGCTAACTTTACAATCTGCTGTAAAATCTCCAGAACAAAAATTTGTTTGTTGGGTGGACATAATGATAACGTTATATACTAAATCTCATCATTTTATCTCAGCCCGTTACTGAGATATTGAATTTTATATTGAGGCAACCAAAAAAAAACACACTATATTTTCCCAACTCAGTCGACACTTGTTAGGTGATGTGGTCAATATCACTCCAGATAACTGAAGTTCATGAGGTTACTTCTCAGCTGGGAACCATGTTACTGCAGTGGCTAGCATCCTTGCTTGTCAGTCTGGTGGCCATGGGTTTGAATTCTTATTGAGTCAGTCTTAAAATTGACCTGGTTGACTCTGTGTAAATTGAGTATCAAGAAATGTCCAGGGAAAGTACGGACGGCTGACGTGATATTGACCACATCACCCTTTAATTGCTGATTGGTCTGTACAAATATGGGTCTAGCATAATATACTTCAGGGTGCGTAAAAATAGGTTGATTTACTGTTTTACTTCTTAGCCAGACAGTTTTTACCTTTAAATGGCTGCCTGGGTCAGACATTTAACGTGAGCTGGAGTGTCTGAAGGAAGCATTAGGGCAGCAGAAGATATGTAATCTATATGACTCAACTACTTTCCAGGTAGAGACCCTTGCTCAGATCAATCACAACATGAACATGTCAAGATAGGGGGCAGTGATAACATATCTTCTTTTACCTGTTTAGATACTGGGTGTCAAGGGCCGTGACCCGCAGATGACCTTGTGCACATACCTGGTAAAACAGATCCAGAGAAACCAGCCTGAGCTCATCAACTGGCCAAAGTGCATGGGTCATGTGTCCAGATGTGCTGGGTACTCGGTGAAAGCTGTTGGTGCAGAGATAGATGGTAGGAGTTGTTTCTTCTTCACGTGATGATTGTCTTTGATGACCACATCTAGTGTTCTCATGCCATTATACATCTCCTGGCTTGCTACACAGGACCACCGTGCAGAATATGTTAGTCTGACTGTGGACATAATTATTTGAGCGACTCAGGGAAGATTCTCATGGTGGACGGACTGGACTCGATGACATCAACGGCTCATCACACTGAGCACGCCAAATTAGTCCATCTGTTTTATGCATGTACCAGGTTACACACAGGTCAACTAGCAAGCTGGTCGTTTGGCAGTGATGGAAGAGGAATACATTTGCGAATCTGCTTCCTTATCTAGAGTGAAGGAGATGAGGGTAAAGTGGGTCACCGTTTGCCACTGAATATTTTCACAAGGGTTCAAAACAGCTGGTCAGATCAGTCAACATAGAAGTGGTGTGATGGGTTGCTAGACAGTGGTATGACGAGTTGCTAGACAGTGGTGTGACGAGTTGCTAGACAGTGGTGTAAATATTAAGGAGATTGGAACATCCATGGGCATGACTGAAGTGCGGTTATGACGATCCTCATTAACATGTTAGCAGCCTGTTTGCCTAGTCCACAAGTGCACAGACAAAGCAGAGAGATATTTCTTCCTCTTTAAGCATCTCTAGACAGACATTGGTGATCAATGGTGTCCGACTGACTGACACTTTGCCGTCTTGACAGACGATAGTTTGTAAAATGGAGTTATACCTCTCCATAACACAAAGCCGGGACTGAATTTAGAGACCATGTGTTGCCCATGCAATATTATCCCTCTCTCAGCCTGCCTAGTTTACGCCAGAGGAAAGTTACACCAATACGTCTGGAACAAGACAAGCTGCAGAAGCTGCTGGATCAGCAAAGCAATGCGCTAACTGTCCGCCTGTCAGAGCGTCCATCCTAGACCAGTTGCCGACCAAGGCTTAAGGCCTGGTCTGCCCTGCCAGGTTGTATTTCCCCGCACTAAGGTAAGGCTTGTACCCTCCCAGTTGCACTACTCCTCCCGAAGCCGTTGGCACAATGTGTAGTGTTGGGTTTGGTAAGCGCCGCCCAACATTCGGCGCTAACAGAAAGCAGATAGTACCATCTACTGTCATACGATAGCTCAGTCATATCAAAGAATGATTTCCACAACCACTGGTTTATGGTGCTGTTTTTCTTGTTTATTTACATGGTATTACGTGTATCTTGTGTTTGTTAGCAAGTGCAGTAACCACTGTCTACCATGCCTCCATATTATCAAGCAATAGCATTTCATGCCTCCATATTATATAGCAATAACCACATTCCAATCATGCCTCCATATTATATAGCAATAACCACATTATAATCATGCCTCCATATTATATAGTAATAACCACATTCCACCATACCTCCATATTATATAGCAATAACCACATTCCAATCATGCCTCCATATTATATAGTAATAACCACATTCCACCATACCTCCATATTATATAGCAATAACCACATTCCAATCATGTCTCCATATTATATAGTAATAACCACATTCCACCATACCTCCATATTATATAGTAATAACCACATTCCACCATACCTCCATATTATATAGTAATAACCACATTCCACCATACCTCCATATTATATAGTAATAACCACATTCCACCATACCTCCATATTATATAGCAATAACCACATTCCAATCATGCCTCCATATTATATAGTAATAACCACATTCCAATCATGCCTCCATATTATATAGCAATAACCACATTTCAATCATGCCTCCATATTATCAAACAATAACCACTTTCCACCATCCCTCCATATTATCAAACAATAACCACTTTCCACCCTACCTCCATATTATCAAACAATAACCACTTTCCACCATACCTCCATGTTATCAAACAATAACCACTTTCCAACCATACCTCCATATTATCAAGCAATAACCATATTCTTACCATACCTCCATATCATCAAGCAATAAACACATTCCTAACAAACCTCCATATTATTAAGCAATAACTACATTCCTACCATACCTACATATTATCGAGCAATAACCACTTTCGACTATGCCTCCATATTATCAAGCAATAACCACCTTCCACCATACCTCCATATTATCGAGCAATAACCACTTTCGACTTTGCCTCCATATTATCAAGCAATAACCACATCCTACCATACCTCCATATTATCAAGCAATAACCACCTTCCACCATACCTCCATATTATAAAGCAATAACCACTTTTCACCATACCTCCGTATTATAAAGCAATAACCACTTTCTACTATGCCTCCATATTATCAAGCAATAACTACATCCTGCCATACCTCCATATTATCAAGCAATAACCACCTTCCACCATACCTCCATATTATAAAGCAATAACCACTTTTCACCATACCTCCGTATTATCAAGCAATAACCACTTTTGACTATGCCTCCATATTATCAAGCAATAACTACATCCTACCACACCTCCGCATTATCAGCAATAATCACTTTCCACGATACCTCCGTATTATCAAGCAATAACCACTTTCCAACCATACCACCGTATTATCAAGCAATAACCACTTTCCATCATACCTCCGTATTATCAAGCAATAACCACTTTCCACAATACCTCCATATTATCAAGCAATAACCACTTTTGACTATGCCTCCATATTATCAAGCAATAACCACTTTCAACCATACCTCCATATTGTCAAGCAATAACCACTTTCGACCATACCTCCGTATTATCAAGCAATAACCACTTTCCACCATATCTCCGTATTATCAAGCAATAAACACTTTCCACCATTCCTCCATACTATCAAGCAATAACCACTTTCCACCATACCTCCATATTATCAAGCAATAACCACTTTCCACCATACCTCCATATTATCAAGCAAAGCTGTTTTACACACCTGGGGGAATATTGGATATACGTTGCTAGCTATATATTATTTGTATAGACCAATCAAACACTTGGCAGGCCATCTGGTCAATATTATGCCGGCTGCCTCTACTTCACATGGCATTTCCTGGTACCTAATTGGTCCTGGGTTGACCTGACGTCACAGGACCACTGGGCCAGCAGGTAGGATCCCCTGTGATCACTGTCTGATGATTACACTATCAGACGTGCTGTCACGATGAATTCAGTCGGTGTTTTTGGAGTTCCTCTTTAGTTCTTACATTTTGGAGTTTAATGCTGATTCAGTGGCCCAGTATATTTGTCTTGGCTGACTGTACAGAGAACTTTACTGGAAGGATGACTGTGTACATTATTTGTTAAAGAGCTTGGAAGTACCGGAGAATGTGGCTTCTGAGTTAAATGTTGAGAATACCTTGAATGGCCAGAGTAACTGACAATGATTGCTTGGAAGATGCTGTTAAAAGTAAATTATAATAGAGAGACAGTGTTCTTTGGTTATATAATGAGCAGAGTGGCATTAGAGGTCATCATGTCGACTGGAAAGATCAGCCGTAGACTGAGAGAAATGGTGCCAGAGATGGCAACATGGGGAAATGTCAGCCGTAGACTGAGAGAAATGGTGCCAGAGATGGCAACATGGGGAAATGTCAGCCGTAGAATTCATCAAGAGCACCAAGGACAGATATTTGGTGAGATATGAATGTCTGCACCAAGTGGCAGGGTACATGATGATAATCAAGACACATGCCATTGTGGAATAATGGATGTGGTCGTCCTGGGCCTCTATTTTCTTGACCAAGTAGCACTTTAAGGATGATGTGGTCAGTTTTATACCAGTCGTTGACCACCCAAACAGCATTCAGCTAACCACCCAAACAGCATGACCACCCAATCAGCATTCAGCTGACCACCCAAACAGCATTCAGCTGTCCATGCTATGAGACAGGATCGACCCTAGGGACATGTGGTCATGACCCGAACTCCACCTTGATGGAAGATTTGAATCCAAGATCACCAGGCAAGTGCATAACCACTGCTACAACTCATTACATGGTGGTATTCTGTATGTGTGAATATGATACCACACATATATAACAGATAAAGATAGTCCAATGGCAGATAACTGGCGTTGGGGTGTGATGTGTTACGTGTTCTAGGTCATGGGATAATGTAGATGGCTGGTTCTCTTCTTAACCTTTACTTGTTGGATAATCTCAGAAAAGTCTTTAAATTATCATGTATTCATTTTGAGGCTGGAGGTACCAGAGCCCACAAAGCTGTTCGCATGTTGGAAAAATGAATCGTACCACTTCAGGTAATTTAAACCCAGATACCTGTCTTCACAGGTAACTGCACTAACTACAAAGTCACCGCTGCTTTTCGGATAACTACCCCAGAACGAACTCCACGGAGAGAGAAACATAGACTATCACTATACATCCAGACAAATGTGAAAGAAATATTTGACAAGAAAGAACAGAACAGTGTGATCTGTCAGACAGCAGATCACATACTTCAAGATTGCCCAGACTACATATCTTGGCAAACCTTCTGGCCTAGAGAAACAACAGTGGAAGATAATCTATAGACCACTGAGTGAACTAAAAAAGACTGTAGAATTCATAAAAGAGACAATTTTGAAGATAATTGACACTTTTCAAGCAAATGGAATAACAACAACTGCTGCTCCTTATATAATATAGGGTGTATTTTTAATGACAGTTTTTATTTTTTTTTTTTTTTAATATTGCCGTTCCAAGTTTTGTATTCACCCTATGTGGAGTTCATGCAACATAAACTTGGAACGGCAATATTTTCAACAACAACAAAAAAAAAAAACGCCAGTCATTAAAACTACACCCTGTAGAGGGGGCTGAGTGGTCTCAAGGTGTGGTGTCCGCCTCGAGTGCTGAGGTCCCGGGTTCAAGCCCCAGTGAGGGCCGGGATTTTTTCAAGTGGACTTCTAGTAACAAAATTTCCCCTGGTCTCTGGGTAGTGAGATCGGACGCCCGTGTGTATTGTTGCGAACGTACAAAATCCTTTGGCAGTTCAATAATGTTTTGCGTATCCTTTTACAGGACTTAGCTGTCAACAGCAGCATCTTTCAGCTGTCTGTTGATCTCTTGGCAAGATTACGCTCAGTAGTTTGCCATCCTTTGGCAGTTGGAAATCAAAAAAAGAGTAGCCTAACGGCGCTGCCCAGGCAAACTTTCGAATTAAAAATCTACCCAAAGTATTTCAGGATCCTCGCTGGTGCTACGGAGTCGTGCACTGAGCTGAGATTCTCCGAACTCAGGCTTGAGTTAGGAGTAGAACGGAGCACTTATGGGTTACACCTGTGTGCCGTGATGTTGATCTGTCGACTAAACACCCTGTAGTAGAAGGTAAAGGTAGTCACACAGTAGATACTGCCATTGTAAACTGAAGTGTTAGACGTTTACACAAGCTGGGCACCGGTGTATGAGGTGGGATGACCAGTTCTCTTCCTTCTACTTCCGGGACAATTCTTAAAATTGTCTGGTGTGTAATTTTACGAGGCTGGGTTGACCCCAAAGACATACTTGTTGAGCAGAATAACTCAGCCTCTGATGGGGTTTGAACCCTGACAACTGCAAGTACACTAACCACTGTGCCCTCACAGCTTCAGATGTAAAAAAAAAATAAAAAGTAAATACTAAAGTCTACAGCAGTGAGGTGTTTAAGTTAATTGATTAAGTGCCATGGGATGATTAACTGACTTAAGTGACTTCCTATATCTACCATAGGTTTATATATCACCGAAATGTTGTCATTGCAAAATGTTGCCTAAATTAAAATATAGTAGTATTTATTAAATATAGTAGTATTTTCTAAGCAACAACCTTTAACTTGATATAATGCAACATGTCTGCTACCCTATTAACTTTTAGATCATAACTGACACTCCCCTACTTCTCATTTTCCACCAACCATATTTGTTCAGTCCAAACTTATGTTTTGTTTAACACTGAATCTGTTAATTCAACTTGTGTTTTTAGTTCTGAAAAATGACCTGCAGAAGATGAAGAAAATCCTGAAAACTTTGAGAAGTTCTTTAAGCACGGAGGACAGGATGGATAGAAAGTATGAGAGTGATGCACAGGTTTGTTCCACCTGTTGTTGTCTTCCTGTCTGGCTTCTCCTCTATCTGAACTGTATCAGTCTCCAGCAGCATGTGGTGAGCTTCTACCTGTGATGTCCTTCAATCTAGTCATGCATTCTCTTACTTTTTATAAGTGGCCAATAGTCTTCCCTGTCATTTCCTTCAATCTAGTCATGCATTCTCTTACTTTTTATAAGTGGCCAATAGTCTTCCCTGTGAATTCCTTCATCCTTGCCATGCATTCTCTTACTTTTTATAAGTGGCCAATAGTCTTCCTTGTGAATTCCTTCAATCTTGTCATGCATTCTCTTACTTTTTATAAGTGGCCAATAGTCTTCCCTGTGAATTCCTTCATCCTTGCCATGCATTCTCTTACTTTTTATAAGTGGCCAATAGTCTTCCTTGTGAATTCCTTCAATCTTGTCATGCATTCTCTTACTTTTTACAAGTGGCTAATAGCAAGCGTAACGTAATATCCCAAAGACAGCAATGATAATTCAACAACAAGAAAACAACGATACGGGTAATTCTTGGCCCCCTGGAGATGAACCTGTTGTAAATATTCTCAGGGAAGAGACAACTCCTATAGTGAATAAGGAAGTGCATAATGACGACTGCACCCCAAATCTTTTGAAAGGGTGCATTCTGACAAAACCTACCTGAAAAGTAGAAGGAGAAGTCTAAGAATTGGTACATGGAGTGTACGCACCCTATATCAAGCAGGGAAGTTTGATAACCTTATTGCCAAAGCAAAAAACATGAATTTAGATATTTTAGGCATATCTGAAACCAGATGGACAGATACAAGTTAGATCAGGAGAGAAGATTACGTATTCATTAACTTAGGAGGAGATCATCACGAGAGAGGAGTCGGAATTTTAGTAAAACGAAATTTAGAGGAAAATATTAGTGGATTCTGAACTCATAAAGATAGGGTGATACTTCTCAAAATTAAGGCAAGACCGTTCCACATAGTAATTCTTCAGACATATGCTCCAACAACTGATTATAGTGATGAGCAGCTAGAAGAATATTATGAAGACCTACAACTATCACTCAATCAATCAATCAATCACGTGCCATGCCGAAAAGCGTGGGCGGTCATGACTCGTCATTTCACTCGATCACCAGAGGCGTGGATCAGCTCAGTGTTCCTTCTCGTCCATGCCATGTGGCCAAGCCATCCAGGTATTTTCCTCTCGGTCTTCCTCTTGGTCTCTTCCCTTCGATCTTGCCAGTTGTCACTAAGTTCTCCAATCCATTTCTTCTCATAACATGTCAAATAAATTTTGACTGTCTACGTCTAGTTTCTCTAATCAATTTACGAGTTTCACTTGTCTCCTGTAGTACTTGGTCATTGATTTTTCTATCTGTCCATGGTATTCTTTGCATTTTCCTCAGAAACGACATTTCTGCAGCCATCAGATGTTTTTCAGCTTGACTGCCCATTGTCCAAGTTTCACATCCATACAGAAGAAAAGGCTCTATGTATCCCCTCAACACTCTTTTTTTTTCGTTTCAATTGACATCTTTTTATTGGTCAAAATGTTTTTCATCTTGCTAAAGGCTACTTTCGCCATGGAGATTCTTGTTCTAATCTCTTCAAGGCATCTCCCATCAGGTGTTACGACTGTTCCGAGATAATTGTACCGATTCACTTGTTGAAGAATATTCCCATTTACTTGTATATTACATTGTGGTACTTCGTTCTTCCTAGTGACGACCATAATCTGTGTCTTTTTACAATTTAATTTTAACCCCAGCTGCTCACTGTGTACAACAACCGCATCTACTAATTGTTGCAGATCCTGATTGATTGATTGATTGATTGATTGATTGATTGATTGATTTAGGAATCGACATCACAGCATTCCGGGCATTCCCATAAGTGCTCCGTCCCCATCCTCAGTAGCCAGCGAATAGTTCCAACACTAATAGTACCAGTAGCAATCTGATTATAAGTCCGTCTCGCCTTTCCTCTGAGCGTTGAAGATTGTTGCAGATCCTGCGCATTGTCTGCAATCATGTATCATCTGCATACCTAATGTTAATGATGTTTCGTCCTCAAATGTTGATTCCATTTATATCTTCTACATTTCTGAAAATATTTTCACTGTACAGGGAAAAAAGATCTGGAGACATTACACATCCCTGCCTAACACCTCTCTTACTAGGCTGATATTGTCCCACTTCATTATCAATCCTTATGGCAGCTTGTTGTTTCTAATATATGTTTTTTTATAAGTCTGTCTTTCCCATCAATTTGTAGATCTGCAAGCATATCCGCCATGTTGACATGTCTAACTCTATCAAAAGCTTTTGTGTAGTCAATAAAGCAAAGATGTATATCCTTGTTTACTTCTATAGCACGTTCAATAACTGTTCGCAGCATATACACAGCATTTACTGTACCCTTTCCTTCTACAAATCCACATTGTTCTTCCCCTATTTCAGGTTGTAATTTCTTCCTCACTCTTTGCATGATAATTCGTAGCAAAATGTTTGTGATGTGACCCATTATACTAATTGTTCTATGTTGATCACATTCCAAGGCTCCTGATTTCTTTGGGATTGCAATAAATACAGAGTTACATAATTCAGAAGTTAGTTAGTTAGTCGACAGATCATCCTCGTTGCACATCGAACCATTCAGTCCATAAGTGCTCGGATCCCCTCCTCAGCAAATCCCGCAGCGTGTAGCGGCTAACGACGCCAGTTCTGTGTTGGTTTATCAATCTTCTTTGGCTTCCTGCGTAGTGTTCTTGTTTGGCCAGCCCTCTTTTAATTTGCTGCTCTCGCAGTCTGGCCATTGTTGTAGATTCACAGTCATCACTTGGTTCTCGCAAAAGTCTCACTTCTCGTAGAGCATTCAGAATGTCAGCCTGGTCCATGGCGCGTCCGCCCTCCACAGTAGCCTCACCTGCGAGCTTGTCAGCCCGCTCATTTCCTTGTACTCCCGCATGCCCTGGCACGAAGATGAAACTAATCTTTGCCAGCCGAGACCGCTTCAGAGGCAGCAACCATTCTCTTCGGATCGACCCCTCCTCTATCCTCTTGATCATGTTCATTGAGTCGCTAAGGAAACAAGCCCTAGTGAATGTCTGTGTCTTGAACCATGTTATTGCTTTACTTACTGCCATGACTTCCATGGTCAGGCTACTTGTGGTTTCAGTGAAAGCACCAGAGTCCTCCTTCACAATTCTCCCTCCGGCCCGAGCTGTAAAGGCCCATGAGCTTCTCACATGTCGGACGACCGACCCATCTGTGTAGATGACCGCGTCACCGTCTAGCGAATTCTCGAAAATCAACGCTTGTACTTCAGCCTCAACAGCAGCCGGGTTTTCTTGTCTGCATTTCCTATCTAGTTGGATGCAAACTGAAAAGGATGTGCAGAAGTCTGTTGGCACTTGCACCCACTCCTCGCCAGGTTCTAAGTCCTCAAGTGAACACACCTGTTGAAGAATGTCTTCGGCTTGACCCATCCACGACCGTCCTCTTTTTAACCTGCTGCCCTTCACCTTCCTAATTTCACTATGCAGTGGATGTTGTGTGTTTGCGTTAATTCTGAGGTAGGCTCAGAAGATATATCTCCAGTATCATATAATGTGTTCAGCAGTCTGGTGACTTGATCTAGTCCATAGTCTTCTAAAGCTTTAATCATTTCTGTTGTGATGTTATCTGCACCGGGGGCCTTGCCAGCTTTCATGCGCTTAAGAATATTTCGAACCTTCATCTTCAAAATTGGTGGTCCTTCATTATTAAATCTAATATCATACTGTTCCTCTCTGTTATCCTCATATATGTTTTTCACATAATCTGTCCATACATGTATAATCTGATCTTTTTCTATTATGAATTTGCCGTCTTTAGTTTTTAGACAACCTGTTAATGTACTTGTTCTTTTATTAGTAAGTTCCTGAATTCTTTTGTGCACAACTAACACTGAAAGTTGTAAAATCATCAGAGTTCCTAATTGTCATGGGATACATGAACGTAAAAGTTGAAAAAAATAGATATATGCAGATAGTAGGGCAATATGGTATGGAAAACAGAAACGACAGAGGAGACCGGCTGATACAGTTCTGTGAAGAAAACAATCTTATTGTTTGTAACACAGTTTTCCAACATAACCCTGGGTGGAAACCTTCATAGACATCAAGGGCAAAAACTGCTGCATTGTTCCAGGTTTCTCTTTTTTAACAGTACCCTCCCAGGGTAGGTGGTAAAACACCTTCCCTCTCTAGATGGATTGAAATTTTTTCAGGCAATTAACTTCTCCAGCAGCTTGCCTGTTGTATTCTGCATGGTTATTACTCGATATCCCTGAATTCTTATGTGGTCTTTGCTAGGCTTCAGCAAGGGAATCAGATAGCCGTGTAACCAATCCTCCTTGATGCTAGCACTCCCTATACTGTTGTACATGTCTGCTAGTTTCTATAGTCTATAGCTCGTTGTCGGTACACCTATTGATGTCGTCATATCTTATGCGATTTGGCCCTGGAGCGTTGTTTTTTTTTTTTTTTATCGTCGAAGCACAGCCTTTTTTCCTTTCACGGTCACTGTGTCTACATCCGAAATTCGAAGAGGGCTTTGCTCTTGTACTCGTCAGTCCTCTGCCAGATGAGGTCAGCACCTTGGAAGTCAGGAATACTATTATTCTTGACTATGAGACTGTGTATGAGCTCGGAATTCTGAGGTGTAAATAGGAAATTTTTTCCAATTTTCATTTTCTCTTCCTTGCTTTTATTGTTTCAAGATTTTATTTTTTTCTCATTCTGTCGTCACGTCTTAATGTAGTCACCGGAGATCTTCTCCGTGACTATATGTTGTGTTTTGAGTAGGTGTTTGCTGATGAAGGCTAGTCGGCGCAACGTCCTTTATGTGTCGTCATTCCGTTATCTAAAGCTGCACTACTTTGTGTCATTTTATATTGTTTACATGTTCACAGCTTTATCGCAGTTCCACCAAATTTTATTCATATTATAGATCAACACCCATGCATTTATTCAGAATCATAATTCTTCTACCATTGTTGTGAGCAATAAATTAACATGTATTGTTTATCACCCAGGGAAGGTTAATCCGGTCGACAAATGCCCGCAGAAGTCGGATGTGTCGGCCTAAAGGGGCAAGTATCGCAGCTCTGCTGTAATCAGGCACACGCATTCACGTCCGAAAAAGCTCCCTGGATCACCATGGTCTGGCAAGAATGAGACCGAGTAGTGACGAGGGGATCTGGTCGACGCTCGACGCTGAGGAAAGGCGAGACGAACATATAATTAGATTGCTACTTGAACTATTAGTGTTGGAACTCTTCGCTGGCTGCTGAGGATGGGGACGGAGCGCTTATGGGAATGTCCCGAATCCTGTGATGTCAATTCCTAAATCAATCAATCAATTCGGGGTGGGGGGGGGGGGGGGGGGGGGGAATTATACATGTCGGAACGAGCATTGAATGTGTTCTCGATCACTTCCGGTTTAGTGTGTGGCGGAGTACTAGACCAATCGATGGATGCAATAAATGCTTGTGGGCCCAGAGGGCCCTCGCTGTCGTCGACACTACAAGATATGGATATACACTCCGACGACAGTGAGGGCCTTCAGGCCCAGAAATATTTATTGTATCCATTGATCGGTCTAGTAGACGACGATACACTCAAACGTAAGAAATTGACAACACATCGCCCCGGAAATGACCTTGTGAGGCCCAGTAAGGGATGCATTTTGCACTAAATAATTTGGGGCCGTCGTTAGTAGGAGTGCCCATGTTTCACCTGACTCTCGTCTATGCCTGGGTAATAAAGATGTTTCTTCTGGGCTGGCATCTTTTCCCGTTGTCTAGGATTTTACAGTTGAGAAACTCTTTATATAAACATTATGTTATGACCAAGTGATTATAACTTCACAGCTGTCTTGTGTTGATTTGCAATCATAACAGTTGGATATGATTCTTTCAGAACTTCATTGTTGAGTACGATCTCAAGCTGGAGCAGCTGGATGTCAAGTACTCAAAGGTCACGGACAAGTACAAGCAGTTGTTGGTACGTAGGTGGCCAGTGCTTTCATAATGTGAAAGTGGCAGTATGAAGGTTGCCATATTTTGTAGTCTTTCATGATTTGAAAGTGTGAGTATTGTGGTCTAAAGAGGCAGGCAGTCCAGTGGCAGATACTGCTGATGGCATGTGAAATCTTGACTTGTGGGTCTAGGTCATGGCATCAGAAGATGGGGGTCAACATTTAGGTCAAGACCTGAAGTGGTTGGGTGACCAGGTCTTCTTCCTTAGATGCCTTTCCAGACAATTCTGACAACAGGTACCCATTTTATGAGACATGCTGGGAGGAAGCCGCCCTGTGGCTAAGCGGTTACGGAGACAGGTGTTTCTTCAGTGCCACAAGTTTGTCTGCAGCCGGACATGGCCATGTACAATTCTTCTTCGTATAGTCCATGCTGTGTAGTGTTGTGAATAATGCCTGTCTAGTCTTCTATCTCATGTGCTGTTGATCATTTCCAATACTATTGTTCATCCATGTCATAATGTCTAACGTCTTCTCTGTTGGTCTTCCATTGCTTCTCTTCCCCTCCAATTTTCCCCTTCTCGTGATGTGCCCAGAGTATACAACAGTTGAACAGACTGACATCTGTATGAATGCAACAAAGACACAATCAAGTCACTGTCACTGAATGTCAGAGAGTGCTGAAATGTTACATAGAACCTGTTTTATTGTATGGCAATAAATTGTGAAACATGAATGAGCAAATTAGGAAGAGCTTGGAAGCAATAGATGTTATTCCTGAGAGGAATGTTGCAGACACTTTGGACTAGAGCACATGTGTCAAATTCAAGGCCGCGGGCCACATCCGGCCTGCCATACAATCATATCAGGCCCGAGAGGTCTCAACCGACGTACAAATATACTCGGCCCAAGAAAGAATTTTAGGTAAAAATATTTTTTTTTATGGTCACGATATAAAGTGCAAATCAAATTCCCTAATTAGCAGCCTTCTGAATGTTAGGCTACCTGAGATCGTTCTCGCTTCAATCAGAATAAGCGAAGATAAAAGTTGTGTAGTGAGTTAGTGTTTGTCATTATAGTTACCTAGCAACGTTCAGATGCTCATTTTGGATTGGCGCATTAAAAAAAAAAATGACAGTAATGTAATGCCCGGATAATACATCACCTTTTCCCGTTATGGCTAACCTGATATCAATCAAGCGTCTGTTGGTAGAAGCACAATCTTTCAAAATCAAAGCTAGCCCTTAAAATGGCCAAGAGAAAAGTTGATTCTGAAATTAGAGCCTTTCAAAGCCGCTGGGAGGCTGAATATATGTTTACTGATAGTGGCGATAAACCTGTGTGTCTAATTTATGGAGATAATGTGGCTGTGATTAAAGAATATAATCTGAGACGGCACTACGAGACTAAACATTAAGACAAGTTAAACAGCCTGAATGCAGAGCAGAAACTACAGAATGTAGAAGAATTTAAGAGGTATCTAACAACATAGCAGATGTTTTTTCACCAAAGCAAAATCACAAACTGATGCTGCAGTCAAAGGAAGTTTTATTGTGTCAGAGGAGATTGCAAAATCAGGCCGACCATTTACAGAAGGAGAGTTTCTGAAGCGCAGCATGATGAAAGCGTGTGACGTCTTGTGTTCAGACAAAAAGCAGATGTTTGCAAAGGTAAGCCTTAGGAGAAATACGGTTGTTGATCGGGTTTGTGAGATGGCCACTGATGTGAAATCACAGCTGATCGAAAAAGGTAAAAACTTTGTTGCATTCTCTCTTGCTGTCGATGAAAGTAATGACACGATTGACACTGCACAGTTCGCCATCTTCATCCGTGAAGTGGACTCCAGTTTGAATGTTACAGAAGAAATATTGGACATGAAATCCATGCATGGGACAACGACAGGAAAAGACATTTTTGACAACGTATGTCAATGTTTAACCAACATGGACCTGCCTTGGGACAAACTCGTTGGACTGACAACTGATGGGGCACCGGCAATGTGTAGTGACAAAAGTGGACTAGTTGGAAGGATATGATTAAAGATGCAGGAGAACTGTACTGATTGATAGCATATCACTGCATCATACACCAAGCATCGCTATGTTGTAAAGTCCTCAACATGGAAGATGTAATGAGCATTGTAACACAAACCGTCAACTTTATTAGGGTCAAAGGTTTAAATCATCGCCAATTTCAGTCTTTTTGGCAGGAAATAGAGTCAGCGTTCAGTGACATGCCTTATCATACAGAGTTGCAGTGGCTAAGTCGGAGTAAAGTTCTCAGTAGATTTTTCAAGCTGATCGAGAACATTTGGCAATTCATGGACAGTAAAGGAAAAGATTCCAGAGTTTTCTGGGATAAAAAGTGAAAATGTGAGTTGGCGTTTCTGTCTGATATAACCACTCATCTCAACGACTTGAACCTGCAGCTTCAGGGACGGGATCACATTATCACTGATAATATGCATGATGAAGTGAAGGCATTTCAAGTGAAGCTCCGCTTATAGGAGACACAAATGCACCAATGCAACCCGTTTCACCTTTCTTGTTGCCAGGCAATGTTAAACCAAGTTAACGATAGGGTGTTTCCCAATGCACTTTGCTGAAGAAAACTTAGCTTACTTCACACCGAGTTTGCACGGTGCTTTAGTGACCTTGAAGCACAGAAAAGTAATTTCGAGCTGTTTCGTAATCCATTTGCCATAGATGTGGAAACTGCACCTGTAAATTTCAGATGGAGTTAATAGGGCTGCAGTGTAATGGGACACTAAAAGCAAATTATGACACTGGGTCCTGCACAGTTCACTCGTTTCATTCCTGAAGAGATGCCCCAGCTTCATGTGCATGCGGCTTGAATCTTGAGCACGTTTGGTAGCACATATCTGTGTGAGCAGCTGTTTTCTGTGATAAAGATTAACAAAACATCACACAGGAGTCTTCTCACTGATGAACACTTGCAGTCCATCATAAGAATCTCAATGACACAAAAGATTACTTCCAACATATACGAACTTGTAGCCAAGAAAAGATGTCAAACATTGTGCTCTGACAAATTGACATAAGAGTGAAAATGTGCTTACCAATGATGTTTTATTATGAAAACTTTTTTCTGTTTTAATTTATATTAATGTTTAAGAAAGGTTTAATTGTCGGTTTATTTAATGTTTATCCTGCCCGGCCCGCAACCTTACATATGATTTGAGTTTTGGCCCACTGATTGATTGAGCTTGGCACCCCTGGACTAGAGTAACAGACTGCTGGTAGAGGCTGATGACATTAGAACATTATATACAGCTATAAAGAGGAGACAAACATCTTGCTTTAGACATGATTTGTTGGGGCACTTGCTTGCTTTTAATTCAAGCATAGTCCAGACACATGCTACTTCTAGTGCCTGGACTGATATCCACGCGTGGATTAGCTTTCTCTATTACCAGTGTCCCTTGCCATCAAGCAAACCCATACCAACTTCCAATGTTTTTTGTCCTGTGATATGAGAAGACAGACTTTGGAGAATATTGATAGGATTTAAACATAGACAGACGCGGGTAGATCTGTGCAAATAAATGACAAACGTGTATGAGCACATTTAATTGACAAGCTTTCATCAGCAAACAAGATATATAAACCACGGAGAGGGACTACAATGACTAAATTATTTTTACATAATTATATTTTGTAAAATTGCAAGACAGTGTGTGCGTGTGTGTGTATTGTTTACAGAAAGTGGTAGAAATGGTAATCTAGAAAGAAATGGAAACATGGTTAATGTAGCAGGCAGAAATGGAAACCTGGTTAATGTAACAAGCGGAATTAGAAACATGGTAGTTGTGGGTAGAAACTGAAATATGGTTACTGTAGCAGATATATATGGAATTATCGTTATTATAGGAGAAACAGAAATAAATATGGTTACTGTGGTAAATAGAATAATGGGTGCTACAGTAGACAGAAATGGCCTTTTGAAAACATGGTTGCTGAAGGAGAAAGAAATAGAAGCGTGATTATGGTATCCGGAATAATGGAAATATAGTTTGATGGGAAAAGGAGACATGATTCCTGTGGCACTAAGAAATTGAAGCTTCGTAAATGTGACAGGAATAAATGGAAGCATTGTGACTGTGACATAGTTATAAACATGGTTACGGTGACAGAAAGAAATAGAAGCATGGATATTGTGATAGAAAGAAATTAAAGCACAGTTACTGTGACAGAGAGAGTGATAGAAAAATGGTTACACTATCAGAAAGAGATGGAAATATTATTGTACCAAAAATTGAGTAAATATAAGTGCCTCAGAAAGTGATGGAAAGATGGCTGTTGTAGCAGAAAGAGATGGAAAGATGGCTACTGTGGCAGAAAGAGATGGAAAGACTGTTGTAGCAGAAAGAGATGGAAAGATGGCTGTTGTAGCAGAAAGAGATGGAAAGACTGTTGTAGCAGAAAGAGATGGAAAGATGGCTGTTGTAGCAGAAAGAGATGGAAAGATGGCTGTTGTAGCAGAAAGAGATGGAAAGATGGCTGTTGTAGCAGAAAGAGATGGAAAGATGGCTGTTGTAGCAGAAAGAGATGGAAAGATGGCTGTTGTAGCAGAAATAGATGGAAAGATGACTATTGTAGCAGAAAGAGATGGAAAGACTGTTGTAGCAGAAAGAGATGGAAAGATGGCTACTGTGGCAGAAAGGATGGGTAGTTGGCTACTGTAGCAGAAAGAGATGGACAAATGGCTACTGTGGGAGAAAGTAATGCAAACATTATTACTGTAGCAGAAAGAGATGGAAAGATGGCTACTGTGGGAGAAAGTAATGCAAACATTATTACTGTAGCAGAAAGAGATGGAAAGATGATTACTTTAGCAGAAAAAGATAGAAATATGGGTACTGTAGCAGAAAGAGATGGGTAGATAGATACTGTAGCAGAAATAGATGCAAACATTGTTACTGTTTAAGAAAGTGATGGAAACATGACTGAAATTGAAAAGATGGAAGTATGCTTGCTATAACACAGAGGTGGACAGTTGGTTAGTGTAGTAGAGAGCCTTGCCAAGATGTGATGCCGAAGAAAACTAGGTTCAGTATTCTAGAATTCTTGTGCAACAATTTCTGTATGGTTTTCTAGATGCCAAGCCGGGTTAAGACTCCATTTACTGCCACTGTGAATTCCACAGCTTGTAACACGCGACCTTTCTGTTTCAGATGAGGTTTGGTGAACCCTGCAATAAGCCAGCAGAGTCCGTCTTCTCCCATGTGAGCCTGTTGATGGATACATTTAAGCAAGCAGTGGATAAACTCCAGCATTCTTAATGACCATTGTTATTTCACATCGACTAGGCCATGTTTGTTGTGGTTGGAGAAGTGGAGAGAGTGGCTGGGGTGACAAGTTCCCAGTCTCAGCTACTATTCAATTTTCAGACTTGCATCATGCCCAAGTGCCTATTTGATGTCATGGTGTATAGAAGATCAAGCTGTGCCGGTGTACAGAAGATAAAGGCTGTGCTGTAACATGATCACACCGGTTGCAGTTGCAGAAGTCAACTTCCTAGAATTTATGCCCAACCGAGGTGTTCTATGTAGGTGAACTTTGTTTTTCTTTGACAGCGAATTAAAAAATAAACAGGACTAGATCATAGAGCTGGATTTAGGAATTCAAGCAATCATGACTGAATTACAGGGTGCAAAGACAAATGAGTGACTTCAGTTGAGATCTGTGGTAGCATTGTGACTAGACACTGACTTGTGGTCTTGGATCATGACCGAGTTTATAAATTGACCTGGGCTCACAAATTGACCCTGCCTGAACTGGGTGCCAGGAAATGTCCTGGGTAGTGGGTCCGCTGGCAGGATGCTAACCACATTACCCAACAAGTGCTGATACAACCAACTAGTTGGGGATACAACTTCACTGGAGACTTCAATTGGGGATATAACTTAACTTGAGACACTAGGGACTTCTGACTTCAGTCGGGATACAACTAATGGTTGACTTCACTCGAAGTACAATAGGAACTTCAGTAGAGTATAAAAATTAACTAGCGACTACAATTGGAGATATAACTTACGAAGGACTTCAGTTGGGGATACAAGTAACTAGTGACTGGAGTTGGCACTAAAGCATTCTTATTGACTGAAGTGGAGGTTAAAACAGACAGTTGGGGCTAAAGCAGACTCATTAAGTGGCATTGGGGCTAAAGTAGACTTATTGACTGAAGTGGGGGATAATTGACTGAAATGGGGGGGGGGGGGGTGTGTGCTAAAGCAGATTTATTGATTGGAATTGGGGCTAAAACAGACTTATTGACTTGAGTTGGGGCTAAAGCAGACTTGCTGACTGAAGTGGGGGATAAAACAGACAGTTTGGGCTAAAGCAGACTCACTGAGTGGCGTTGGGGCTAAAGCAGACTTATTGACTGAAGTGGGGAATAATTGACTGAAATGGGGGGGCTAAAGCAGATTTATTGATTGGAGTTGGGGCTAAAGCAAACTTATTGACTGAAGTGGGGAATAATTGACTGAAATGGGGGGGCTAAAGCAGATTTATTGATTGGAGTTTGGGCTAAAGCACTCATTGAGTGGAATTGGGGCTAAAACAGACTTATTGACTTGAGTTGGGGCTAAAGCAGACTTGCTGACTGAAGTAGGGGATAAAACAGACAGTTTGGACTAAAGCAGACTCACTGAGTGGCGTTGGGACTAAAGCAGACTTATTGACTAAAGTGGAGGACAAAGCAGACTTTTTGACTGAAGTGGGGGGTAAGCAGAGTTATTGATTGAAGTGGGGGATAAAGCAGACTTATTGATTGAAGTGGGGGATAAAACAGACATTGACTGAAGTGGGGTATAAAGCAGACAGTTGGGGCTAAAGCAGACTCACTGAGTGGCATTGGGGGCTAAAGCAGACTCATTGAGTGGCATTGGGGCTAAAGCAGACTCATTGACTGGAGTTGGGGCTAAAGCAGACTCATTGAGTGGCATTGAGACTAAAGCAGACTCATTGAGTGGCATTGGGGCTAAAGCACTCACTGACTGGAGTTGGGGGTTAAAGCAGACTCACTGACTGAAGTTGGGGACTCATTGAGTGGCGTTGGGGCTACAGCACATATTTTGGCTGGAGTTATGGCTAAAGCAGACTCTTTGAGTGGTGTTGGGGCTGAAGCAGACTCACTGATGAAGTTGGGGCTTAAAGCAGACTTATTGACTGGAGTTAGGGGCTAAAGCAGACTCATTGGAGGCGTTGGGGCTAAAGCAGACTCACTGAGAGGTGTTGGGGCTAAAGCAGACACTGAGAGGTGTTGGGGCTAAAGCAGACACTGAGAGGTGTTGGGGCTAAAGCAGACACTGAGAGGTGTTGGGGCTAAAGCAGACTCACTGAGAGGTGTTGGGGCTAAAGCAGACACTGAGAGGTGTTGGGGCTAAAGCAGACTCACTGAGAGGTGTTGGGGCTAAAGCAGACACTGAGAGGTGTTGGGGCTAAAGCAGACTCACTGAGAGGTGTTGGGGCTAAAGCAGACTCACTGACAGGTGTTGGGGCTAAAGCAGACTCACTGAGAGGCGTTGGGGCTAAAGCACACTCATTGATTGGAGTTGGGGCTAAAGCAGACTCATTGAGTGGCTTTGAGACTAAAGCAGACTCATTGAGTGGCATTGGGGCTAAAGCAGACACTGAGAGGTGTTGGGGCTAAAGCAGACACAGAGGTGTTGGGGCTAAAGCACACTCACTGAGAGGTGTTGGGGCTAAAGCAGACACTGAGAGGTGTTGGGGCTAAAGCAGACACTGAGTGGCGTTGGGGCTAAAGCAGACTCATTGAGTGCAGCTGGGGTAGCAGACAGTATGGACCTTCTAAGTTACTTTTTTTTCTTCTGTTAACTCTCCCTGTGTTTGATTTCAAGTGAGCTCAGTCAGTCTGCACATTTTGTTGTTATCATTAATAGAATTTATTTTCTTTGCTTAAACTGCTTGTTTAACCAAAATTTTTTGCCTTCACAAACTTTCTAACATTTTCCCCTATATACCTAGCACTGTACCTATTTGTTCCAGTCTCTCTGTCAGCTTCGTGGCCAAGCAGTTACAGGGATGCAGTTTTGTAATCTTTAACACGTGTTCGAAACACAGTTTTTAATGAAATGGAGTGCCCTGTCGTTCAGAAGGCAATGGCAAACTACTGAACGTAAACTTTCCCAGGGAATCACAAACCAAAAAAATGCTGGGGTTGACTTGCTACATGAACAACTCTGCATAGTTCTTGAATTTCTTTATCTGCTTTCAGAACATCATCATATTCTCTTAACCACTTTTTCCCCTCTCTTTAATCTTATTTTCATTTGTCCACATGGTACACATCAGCCCCAGGTGCATTGTCTTAACATTAAAATCTTTTATTAATTAGCAAAAACAAATAATGCATACAGATAGACTTAATGTGGAGAATGAACTATATGTTAATGAGGAAAAATTGGAGGTGGTGGAAAATTCTGAATGTCTTGTGTCCATTAATTTATCAACAATGGTAACACAATGAAAGGAAATTTAAAAAAATGAATGAATATGCTCTTCAAAAACAAACTGAACTGTGTGGCGTGCGACAGATCTACAAAAAATTAGATTGTTAAGAGCATGCATCTTTCCCATTGCAACATACGTCTTTGAGACCACTAAACAAGCTGAACAGCACATAACTGCCTTTAAATATAAATATTATAGAGGGGTTCTAATATCTTGGATACAGAAAAGAACAAATGCATCCATACAACAAGAGCTGAATATTTGAAGAAGGTTGGCTACTAAAGACGACAAATTAAAGGTAAATGAACTATTTCTGGTCACTTAAATATCATAACATCTGATGGCAGATGCCTTGAAGAGATTAGAACAAGAATCGCCATTGCGAAGGTAGCCTTTAGCAAGATGAAAAACATTCTGACCAATAAAATGATTTCAATTGAAACGAGAAAAAGAGTGTTGAGGGGATACATAGAGCCTGTTCTTTTGTATGGATGTGAAACTTGGACAATGTGCAG
Organism: Cepaea hortensis; assembly: GCA_963921405.1. Taxonomy (NCBI): domain Eukaryota; kingdom Metazoa; phylum Mollusca; class Gastropoda; order Stylommatophora; family Helicidae; genus Cepaea; species Cepaea hortensis. Next base: position 124,360,695 of record OY992876.1, on the reverse strand, counting down.
TCAAGCTGAAAAACATCTGATGGCTGCAGAAATGTGGTTTCTGAGGAAAATGCAAAGAATACCATGGACAGATAGAAAAACCAATGACCAAGTACTACAAGAGACAAATGAAAATCGTAGATTGATTAGAGAAATTAGACGTAGACAGTCAGGGTTTTTTGGACATGTTATGAGAAGAAATGGACTGGAGAACTTGGTGACAGCTGGCAAGATCGAGGGGAACAGACCAAGAGGAAGACCGAGAGGAAAATACCTGGATGGCTTGGCCACATGGCATGGACGAGACAGTAACACTGAGCTGATCCACGACTCTGGTGATCGAGTGAAATGGCGAATCATGACCGCCCACGCTTTCCGGCATGGCACATGATTGATTGATTGAAATATCATGAAATTTTAAGAGAACAATAATGAAGCCTGGGAAGAGTAAGGCCAAAGAGAAGATATGTGGCAGATGATCTCCAGATGGGTATATTGGACATGGGACATCGTGCATACTGGGAAATTTTCCCAGAAGGTTGTTATGGGAGCGAAGTTCTGCAAAGGACATTCAAATGAATGAATGAATTTTTCCACATGTAATGTCTGCCTTAAAATATCCTAGTATTATTTTAATTTCTCATGAAACTCACCATTTCTAATTAATCGTCAAAGATATTTCTTAGTCACTACTACTTGTTGGTTGGTGCGTATACTTGTATATAATGGCAATGAATTACCTGGGTATACGGTTTGATCGAAGCCTTGCTTATAATGTGCACATAGACCAGGTGATAACAAAGGCCAAGCAGGGTTTGGCAGCGATGCGGGTGATGGCGGCAGCAAACTGTGAGCAGTGCCATCTGTCTTCTGTACGAGGGGTTGGTCATGTCTGTTTTGGAGTATGCAATGGCAATCCTGACTCTCAGCCATAAGCAGATAGAAAGGATGGAAAGGATACAGAATGAAGCTATGCGCATTATTCTTGGATGTACAAGAGATACAGCATGCAGGGCGATACGCTACCTTCTTGGGTTTCCAACCATTGAAGAGAGAATACAAGGTTGCAGGGCACGCGCCTACCTCAGAATTAACGCAAACACACAACATCCACTGCATAGTGAAATTAGGAAGGTGAAGGGCAGCAGGTTAAAAAGAGGACGGTCGTGGATGGGTCAAGCCGAAGACATTCTTCAACAGGTGTGTTCACTTGAGAACTTAGAACCTGGCGAGGAGTGGGTGCAAGTGCCAACAGACTTCTGCACATCCTTTTCAGTTTGCATCCAACTTGACAGAAAATGCAGACAAGAAAATCCGGCTGCTGTTGAGGCTGAAGTACAAGCGTTGATTTTCGAGAATTCGCTAGATGGTGACGCGGTCATCTACACAGATGGGTCGGTCGTCCGACATGTGAGAAGCTCATGGGCCTTTACAGCTCGGGTCGGAGGGAGAATTGTGAAGGAGGACTCTGGTGCTTTTACTGAAACCACAAGTAGCCTGACCATGGAAGTCATGGCAGTAAGTAAAGCAATAACATGGCTCGAGACACAGACATTCACTAGGGCTTGTTTCCTTAGCGACTCAATGAACATGATCAAGAGGATAGAGGAGGAGTCGATCCGAAGAGAATGGTTGCTGCCTCTGAAGCGGTCTCGGCTGGCAAAGATTAGTTTCATCTTCGTGCCAGGGCATGCGGGAGTACAAGGAAATGAGCGGGCTGACAAGCTCGCAGGTGAGGCTACTGTGGAGGGCGGACGCGCCATGGACCAGGCTGACATTCTGAATGCTCTACGAGAAGTGAGACTTTTGCGAGAACCAAGTGATGACTGTGAATCTACAACAATGGCCAGACTGCGAGAGCAGCAAATTAAAAGAGGGGTGGCCAAACAAGAACACTACGCAGGAAGCCAAAGAAGATTGATAAACCAACACAGAACTGGCATCGTTAGCCGCTACACGCTGCGGGATTTGCTGAGGAGGGGATCCAAGCACTTATGGACTGAATGGTTCGATGTGCAATGAGGATGATCTGTCGACTAACTAACTAACTTGTATATAATATTTATATATCTATTGGTCTGCCTTTCATTTTGACCATAATGAAAACCAATAACCATCAATTTGACTTCCATGTTTTTTAAAAATCAAATAGCAGTAGTAGTCCCGTCCCACTCCTTTCTCGTGTGTATCTATCTCAAATGTAGAATAAATACTGTGTGTTTGCCAGTTATTTTTCCCCGACCCCTTCCGTCTCAATCTCACTTAGGGAAAGCATGAAAATGAATATTCTAGGCCCAGAATATACATTTTCATGCTTTCCCTTTCTCCTATCACATTGTTCAGCTTTTCCAACTCATGTAATATCCTAGCATTCCATGTTCCTATTTTAAATTTATTTCCCATTTTAAATTTATTGGTTACGATTTTGCCATCAGTAGCTGGATGACGGTCTGGTGTCACCTGTGGCTCATGACTGTCCCCACCGGACGAGGATGTCCTAAGACAGCCATAAACGTCCTCCAATGACTCTGATATGTGACTTTTCATGAAACCTTGGGAGATAATATTGCCGTTTCTCCTTGCCTTCCACATCCACTGTAAGGGGGGTGTGTGTCTCTTACCACTGCCTTTGACAGCTATTTCCGGCTGTCAGGACAAGTAAGTGCCCTGCTCAGCTCAGCTGTAGAGCTGTTCACTTATCCCGGTGGATACTTGGTCTATTGACTTTAAGTTGGGGCTAAAACAAACTTATTGACAACTTTCATTCATTCAGTAGCATGTCCTTTGCAGAACTTCGCTCCCTAAACAACCTTCCAGAAAACTTCTTGAGCAAGGTGTCCTCTGTCCAATACACCCATCTGGAGATCATCTGCCACAACCTGCACCCATCTTCTCTTTGGCCTTCCTCTTCCTCTCTTCCCGGGGTTTTACCCTTCCATTATTGTTCTCTCCAAACTTTCATGTGTATCACATGTGTATGTTGCAATGGGAAAGATACATGCTCTTAGTCGATAGTTTAGTTTAGTCGATGGATCAACATCACGGCACACGGGTGTAACCCATAAGTGCTCCGTTCTCCTCCTAACTCAAACCTGAGTCTGGAGAAACTCAGCTCAGCGCACGAACTCCGTAGCACTGGCGAGGATCCTGAAATACTTTGGGTAGATTTTTAACTCGAAATTTTGCCCGAGATGCATGCTCTTAAAAATCTAATTTTTATAGATCTATCTGTCCCATGCCACAATTTATTCAGTTTGTTTTTGAAGAGCAATAGATATTCATCTTTTAATTTCTTTAATTTTATCACCATTTTTTGGTAATTAATACCCTAAAATATTTAAAATGTTCCACCACCTCAAATTTTTCCCCAATAACATATTTCTCCATAGTAGTTTTATCTGTATGCATTATCTTTGTTTTCTATGTTAAGATATAAATTGTGATTTTCACTATTATTTTGGGTTGAGGTTATTAGTTCTTCTATACTATTCTGTGATGTAGATAGTAATACTGTATCATCAGCATATTGAATCTCTGGTATTTCATGACCACCAATATTTAGGGCATCATCTCTGACATTTCTCATTATATTTTCGGTGTACAGATTAATAGGGGCACAGTACAAAACTCTGACTCTCTGCTTGATGTCAAACCAGCCTTATGTCTCACCATCTATTCTAACCGCTGCTTGTTTGGTCTAAATAGAGCATTTTCATGAGTTGTACTACATGTGATGGAAAGCCTGTATTCCTTATGATTTCTCAAAGCTTCTGATGTTGTACACAGTCAAATGCGTTTGAATAATCCACAAAACATGAGAATAGGTTTGCATTAAGTTCTCTACACTTCTCTATCATTAAATGCATGTTGAATGTGACCTCTTGTTCCTCTAAATTCAGGTTGAACCATGTATTTTCTTACGAAGTTTTCTCATGATTTTTAGTAAAATTTTACTTGCATGATTGATCAGGACAACAGTTCTATAGCTGGTGCATAATGTCATGTTGCCCTTTTTTGGTATTGGAATGAAGACAGTTCTCTTCCAATCTTTTGGCCACATACCATATCTTTTTAGATTTGTATGCTATTTTCTCCTCCTGCTTTAATTACTTCAGATGGTAACATCACATCCTGGTGATTTACCATTCTTTAGGTTCTTTATTGCCCATATGGATTTTGCTCACGAGGACTAAGTTCTGTCTCTGTTGTCATTGGTTCATGTATCTCACTCATATCCTCAGTCATTCATAGTATACGAGGGGAAGTCAATAAATAAGTCACAAATGGCTGTAGAAAAATAACTAAATATGATAACAACTTGAAACCAGTTTATTTTTATACATACATTGGCCCTTTATTCCTCAACATAATTTCCACGAAAATTGATGCATAGAACTGCGTGCTCTGTTTTCAAACCACATTTTCACTTCGCATTCAACTTCGGCGTCATTCGCAAAATGTCTCCCGCAAAGGTGGGTTTTCAGTGGACCAAGGTGGAAATCGCTAGGGGCTAAATTGGGGCTGTAAGGTGGATGTTTCAGAACTTCCCACCTTGGTTAATTTTCTCCTGAGTTAATCGAGCCATATGTGGTCTGGCATTGTCATGAAGAAGCAACCCTCCTCTAGTCAGCAGTCCTGGACATTTTCTTCGAATTGCATCATGAAGCATCGATAGAACTTCACGGTACGATTCAGAATCCACATTGTCACCTTTCTTCTTGAAATTGGTTAAAAACACTCCTTGACAATCCCAGAACACTGTCAGCATAACCTTCCCTGCTGATGGTGTAACCTTGAATTTTTAGACAAGACGAAGAAGGATGTTTCCATTGCATTGAAGCATGCTTTAATTCGGGCTGGTAGTGATGCACCCATGATTCGTCCCCAGTAACAATCCTGTTCAGCATGTCTTCTCCTTCATCTTCGTTTCGACAGAGATGATGCAAGGACAGACCAAATCGATTCATTTTGTGCTCCTCCTTCAATTATCTGGGCACCCACTTTGAGCACTTTCTTAAATTTCAGTCGATCATGCATTATGTTGTATGCTGAACCACGTGAGCACCCTATTGCAGATGCTAGACTCTATCATTACTCGCCTGTCAACCTCTAATCATCTCCTCCACTCGCTGCACGGATGCTTCTATTGAAATGTCAACAGGATGACCAGGTCGGATTTCATCAATAATTTTAGAACGTCCTTGAGAAAATTTTTCTGCCCAGTTACGCACCGCTTTACGGGACAAACATTTGTCAGCATAAACAGGAATCATTTCCTTATGAATGTCCTTTGCAGGCAGTCCTTTTGTCCACAAAAAACGCATAACAGCATGTTGCTCTTTAGTTGTACACGCCGTAAGTACAGTTGCCATTTTGTTTATGCGCTACGCATGAGACACCTAGCACCACCTGACAAACGGGAATTTGAAGTTTGATGTTGCTGTTACCTAATGACACCTGTAGAAAACACCAACTACATTATTACTACTTACTTATTGACTCGTCCTCGTACATTCCACTGCAGTACTCCTGCAATTGTTCTAGAATGTTTCTAGATTCTGTTAGGGTATTTGCCAACGTGTCACAGATAAAATTTAATTGAAGTTGAACATATCTTGTCGTCAACTTCATTTCTTTGAACATTTCGTAATCTCTTCCATTCTTGTGATTTTTGCTCTATTCTTATATATACTGGTTTTTTCCTTTCTTGTGTTTCTTATTTCTCGTGTTAAAAAAAATGTATACTTCATCCTGCTGTTATTTATTTCTCCTCCTTTCTGTTTGTTCCTTTCGTTATTTTATTAATTCTAACGGGTCTGTTGTGAGCCATGGTTTATGTTGCTTATCCTTAGTCAGAATTAGATCTTTGGCTGCCGTTATTACGATATCTCTAGCTTGTACAGCGATTTCATCAGGTGACATTTCCTCATGTATAGACATCAAGACCCCAAAATGATTATTCACTTCTATGTTGGATGAATCTGGTATGATTGAGAGATCAAAACAAAGTGGCCTTGGTCCTTGTAAGCTTTTGAGTTTCACTTTCACATCCGACTAGTTGGGGCTAAAACTAGCCACTTTTAGTAACATTTTCTGAATTGCTTTTTAGTTATGCAACCTGTATAGTTAAAAATAAAATCCAATGGTCCCTTATTAAAATTCGTAGATCAATTCTAAGTCGAGATAATGTTTGTGTCAGTTTTATCATTTAACATGAACAAAGAGGAAAATACTGTTTGAGCACTTCACAAAGTGCGGCCTAAACACTGAAATCACTGGGTTTTTTGTTTTTTTTTAAACACAGACGCCTATTCTTTTTATTTGTGAACAAAGACCTTAGCAACCATATATTTTGTTCATGATAATGAGACCTAATTTAGTAAACAATATTTAAAAAAATATTTTGAATATTTAATCACATTAATACCGTAATGTCTGTGTGAATATTTATATGAATGTGTGACAACTGTGCGTGTGTTGTGGGCGCCTACTGACTTTAGTTGGGGCTAAAACAAACCTTTAGTTTTCTCCATGTGGATCTCTCTTGTGAGTTCCAGAGAAAAAGGCAGCACATTTATCAGAACAAACAAATAAAAAGCATTGATTGTATCCATTTATTACACTAAATCTCTTACTCACGTGTTGATTGGTGGAACAAAAAATATGGGGAGCATGAATAAAAAGGCCTAAACAATAATGACATTCAGAGAGAGGAAAAGCCAGTGGCATAGTGCTGAGGGCTCTCTCACTAGACTGGCCGAGTGCCATGTCTGGCTTTGATATGAGTTTCAAATCATGAGTATAATATATAAATACTAAGTACTGAACGTTATTTTCGCATCAATGAACTAAGACAAAAAACATTTAATGTACATGTACTTATTTACAATCTTAAAAATTCATCGTAAAAGATACAAAAATACTTCTTAATTGTCATACACAAAAAATAGATGGGGAGGGGGAGAGAATGTTGAGACATCAAACATTGCTATCATCAATAATTTGGCCCTGAGTTTGTACTATTTTATAAATTCCGAACTAAGGTCAGTGTGGCCTAAGATCATCCTGTGTTTGTGTGTGTAATGGAAATAATTAACAACAACTTTGAATTATAATATTCAACAAGTACAATGAATCATTTCATTGACAGAAAAAAATGTCCCTTCTTTGGATACCTTGTGACAATTGCAAGTTATCACCAACTTTTGCTGCAAGGAATTCAAGACACAGAAAATATCTCTAACTGCTCCCTAACAAGTGGTTGCAAACTTCTCCAATCATGTTGTAACAGACCCGTTCATGGTCGTGCGGCTCTTCAGTACAGATTCTCCTAGATAACATTCTCAATCAAAGCAGACTCTCAATCGACGTCTGCCTCCATAAGTAGTAGTCCATGATTCTCACTCAACTCGTGGCATAGCTCGCATCTTCTCTTTAGTTTCAGAGCAAGAGTAGAGAAGCAGAAATTCATTCCCACACAAAACATTGTGTCTGACATGAAAACAAAAAGAACAGTTGCAATATTGGAAGCTCAGTGACAACAGAAAACCTGACCAAAAAAAAACAAAAACAAATTCAATGAGGGGAAAGAACCACACATCATCACGCAACTAAACTGTACACAATGCTCTAGCAATGTTAGTAGGTTGTTAAGCACATCAATTCAGTGGTCGCGTGGCTAGACTATATTGGAAACCCATCCAAATCCCACAGGCTGGATGGATTTGTTTCTACTGGGGCACAATTCACAGTAACCAGGCAGCTCAAGAGTAAACGTTTAAATAAGCCACATCTATACTCATTTATTTAAAAAAAAAAAATTCATAACTGGATTCCCCCAATTTGACTGACTAGGTATCACTGACCGCAACTGAGACAAGCAAAAACTAGTGTAAACCACTCAAAAACAACACAGTGTAAGATAGCAGTATGGAGTCATCAAAAATTTGTTCTTGTAAAAGAAAAATTACATGTAAGAGCAACAAAACAAAAAGGGGAAACAAAATATTTTACTACAACAAATAAGATTTGGGTGCACTGTCCAACTCGAACACACTCCTCTGACTTCCATCAAAGGTTACGTACGTACATTATCTTTCTTTAACATGTCCTCAGAGGTACTTTCTGTAAAATTGTCACAAGTGATATGCAGACTCCACTGTAAAAGCCATACACAATCCGAGGAATTATAAATGAAAGCTACATTTCTTGCACACGCCAAAAACAAATCCACTAATTATCCTCTGAGACATCCACTGCTGCTGCATCTGTCGCTTGCATGTCTGAAACATCCAGCTTGTCTATTTCTGCTGGTTCTGGTTTATCTGGGGTCTGGCAGATGGGGTCCATTTTCTTGTCTTTTGTATCGTTCTTGAGGACTCTATCTTTGAGGGAGTCCAGAATTCTGTTTAATTTGAGAGAGCCCTGAATTTTGTTCTTGCCAGGAACTCTTAGATTTGATGACGGTGTAGGTGACGATGATGGTGCAGAAGAGACTGTGTGGTGTTTGGTGGCGGTTGACGGTAAAGATGGTGACACTAAGGGTACCCTTTCACTCAATTGATTTTTTGGTTTCATTGACAAGTCTGTAGCTTGTACCTGAGCTTGACGGACAGATGAAGATGATGATGATGATAATGACGACGACGGCCGATCTTCACTATTTCTCCTCACAGAGAGATCCTGAGCCTGTGATGAGGGGGAAGTAGGGGATCTGGATGATTGATGTCTTTTTACAGTCAGATCCTCTGCTCCGTGGGCAACTGGTATGGAAGGAGAGGAACGTGAGATATCTTCATGGCTGGGATGTTGCTGCGGCCGTTTCTTGTCTTGGTGGTGATGGTGCTTGCTGCTGGTGCCCGGGGCTGATTCTGCATGAGGGGCCTCAGGTTGACCATTGACAGGCGAAGGTGCTGTAGGGTGTGGTGGCAACACCAGCCCAGGAGGGAGGAGACCTCCGAGGGAAGTGGGCAGTGGAAAGTTGGGCAGCCCCCCAGAAGCAGCTGCCAGAAGTGGATTGTACAACATTGGATTAAAGTAGAAAGGGAATGGATGGCCTGGGTCTGAGGAACTTTTAGACCCTGAAGTTAATGAGGTAGGTATGGATGATTGTTCCTTCCCATCACCCTTCCTGGACTTTGCACCCTCCTCCTCCCTACCGCCACCATGGCGACTATCTTTGCTGCTGCCTCCCCTTTCTTCTTTAAGTTCCTTTTCTCTCTCCTTCAACTCATCTTCCATTGCTTTCACTAAATGTGGTGGGAAGCCCATCCCAGGCAGCCCGAGACCCTGTAAGCCCAACAAGGGGTTGGCCAAGCCAGGCAATCCTGGCATGGCCCCAAACGGAAGTCCCAGCGGAAGCTTGGGGAAGTTGGCAACCAAGCCTGCAGCTCCTGGGAATGCTGACAGAGCTGCCAAACTTGGCGGGAACCCCATCTCTCCAGCCAACATCTGGGAGTGCAGGATGGGATCCCGGGGCTTCCTGCCTCGTCCAGATGGCTTCAGGATTCGACTGTCCATGGACTTTGGCAGCACACCCTGTAAAAGATATATTCAGCATTATTTTTCTTTAGAGTATAAAGTGATAAATAGGACATTAAACAAACATTTACAACCACAAGTTAATGTAAATATCACACGCACTAACATTTCCTGGGTTGAGTCAATTTAAGACGCCGACCTCAATATTCAACAAACACATGACCACCAAATGACAGGCAACCAGGCTACATAGGAGCAGCAATAATACATTTACACACTATTCCCACATACTAACAAGGCTGGTCAACCAGGAAGCCCCAGGCTGAGGAATGAAGGTCACTAATCTGGGTAGCCATAATGAGCCTGGTTCGTATTGCAAGAACAAGGAACCATGCCAAGTGGTTGAACTCCTGCGGCCCAATGGCCGTTCCAGGCAGTTCTGACTCCCATGATGTAAAAATAGCTTTCGGATGTAAAGCTGGCCCCGGAGATACTGAACACATCACCCACTGAACACATCACCCAATTAGCGCTGATTGGTCACTGAACACATGACCCACTGAGTGCTGCTGATTGGTCACTGAATACATCACCCACTGAGTGCTGCTGATTGGTCACTGAATACATCACCCACTGAACACATCACCCACTAAGTGCTGATTGGTCACTGAATACATCACCCACTAAGTGCTGATTGGTCACTGAACACATCACCCACTGAGGGCTGATTGGTCACTGAATACATCACCCACTAAGTGCTGCTGATTGGTCACTGAATACATCACCCACTGAACACATCACCCACTAAGTGGTGCTGATTGGTCACTGAACACATCACCCACTGAGGGCTGATTGATCACTGAACACATCACCCACTGAGGGCTGATTGGTCACTGAACACATCACCCACTGAGGGCTGATTGGTCACTGAATACATCACCCACTAAGTGCTGATTGGTCACTGAACACACCACCCACTGAGGGCTGATTGGTCACTGAATACATCACCCACTAAGTGCTGCTGATTGGTCACTGAATACATCACCCACTGAACACATCACCCACTAAGTGGTGCTGATTGGTCACTGAACACATCACCCACTGAACACATCACCCATTAAGTGCTGATTGGTCACTGAACACATCACCCACTAAGTGCTGCTGATTGGTCACTGAATACATCACCCACTGAACACATCACATACTGAGTGCTGCTGATTGGTCACTGAACACATCACCCACTGAACACATCACCCACTAAGTGCTGATTGGTCACTGAACACATCACCCACTGAGTGCTGATTGGTCACTGAACACATCACCCACTGAGTGCTGATTGGTCACTGAACACATCACCCACTAAGTGCTGATTGGTCACTGAACACATCACCCACTGAGGGCTGATTGGTCACTGAACACATCACCCACTGAGTGCTGATTGGTCACTGAACACATCACCCACTAAGTGCTGATTGGTCACTGAACACATCACCCACTGAGGGCTGATTGGTCACTGAACACATCACCCACTAAGTGCTGATTAGTCACTGAACACATCACCCACTAAGTGCTGATTGGTCACTGAACACATCACCCACTAAGTGCTGATTGGTCACTGAACACATCACCCACTAAGTGCTGATTGGTCACTGAACACATCACCCACTAAGTGCTGATTGGTCACTGAACACATCACCCACTGAGTGCTGATTGGTCACTGAACACATCACCCACTAAGTGCTGATTGGTCACTGAACACATCACCCACTGAGTGCTGATTGGTCACTGAACACATCACCCACTGAACACATCACCCACTAAGTGCTGATTGGTCACTGAACACATCACCCACTGAGTGCTGATTGGTCACTGAACACATCACCCACTAAGTGCTGATTGGTCACTGAACACATCACCCACTGAGGGCTGATTGGTCACTGAACACATCACCCACTGAGTGCTGAATGGTCACTGAACACATCACCCACTGAGTGCTGCTGATTGGTCACTGAACACATCACCCACTAAGTGCTGATTAATCACTGAACACATCACCCACTAAGTGCTAATTGGTCACTGAACACATCACCCACTGAGTGCTGATTGGTCACTGAACACATCACCCACTAAGTGCTGATTAGTCACTGAACACATCACCCACTAAGTGCTGATTAGTCACTGAACACATCACCCACTAAGTGCTGATTGGTCACTGAACACATCACCCACTGAGTGCTGAATGGTCACTGAACACATCACCCACTGAGTGCTGATTGGTCACTGAACACATCACCCACTAAGTGCTGATTGGTCACTGAACACATCACCCACTGAGTGCTGAATGGTCACTGAACACATCACCCACTAAGTGCTGATTGGTCACTGAACACATCACCCACTAAGTGCTGATTGGTCACTGAACACATCACCCACTGAGTGCTGCTGATTGGTCACTGAACACATCACCCACTGAGTGCTGCTGATTGGTCACTGAACACATCACCCACTGAGTGCTGCTGATTGGTCACTGAACACATCACCCACTAAGTGCTGATTGGTCACTGAACACATCACCCACTAAGTGCTGATTGGTCACTGAACACATCACCCACTGAGTGCTGCTGATTGGTCACTGAACACATCACCCACTGAGTGCTGCTGATTGGTCACTGAACACATCACCCACTAAGTGCTGATTGGTCACTGAACACATCACCCACTGAGTGCTGCTGATTGGTCACTGAACACATCACCCACTGAGTGCTGCTGACTGGTCACTGAACACATCACCCACTGAGTGCTGCTGATTGGTCACTGAACACATCACCCACTAAGTGCTGATTGGTCACTGAACACATCACCCACTGAGGGCTGATTGGTCACTGAACACATCACCCACTGAGTGCAGCACAACAGCGGGGGGTCTCCTTTTCACCTTTATCTGAAAACAGCATGTGCAGCACAACAGCAGGGTCTCCTCCTGTTTCACCTTTATCTGACAACAGCATGTGCAGCTCAACAGCGGGGTCTCCTACAACAGCATGTGCAGCACAACAGCAGGGTCTCCTGTTGTTTCAACTTTTTCTGACAACAGCATGTGCAGCTCAACAGTGAGGTCCCCTCTTTTTTCACCTTTATCTGACAATAACGTACGCAGCACAACAGCTGAGAAATTTGATTTACTACCCCAGGATTACAGGGGAGTATATTCTCATATTCCTTATGTTCTCGAAATTGATTTGTACTTAAGTTACAGGTAGACTCTACTTGAAGTATAATAGACATGTCTATAATTTACCTGGTGCAGGTAGCACTAGCAAAGAAGAGAACTAGATTCTTCTGTTGTTTGCTTGAAATGTATTGTTTATATCTGCAATGTTTCCTCTTGTAACAACTTCACTATCTTTTTAAGTTCACTCAGTGGTCCACAAAATTCTCCACTATTTCTCTAGCCCATAAGGTTTACCTAGATACATTATAATAGGGCAGTCTTGGAGTGCCGTCTGTGGCGACAATCCACACGTGCACGCAGCTGATTCCCCAATCTTGAATTTTGTATACATGTGGTACTAGACTTTTATAGAATTTACCTGATGCAGGTAGTATTAACGAAGAGATGCCTAACTAATTTTTTTCTATAATTTACCTGGCACAGCCAGCACTACAGAGAAGAGAATAACTAGACTTGACTATAATTTAAGAGAAGAGCCTAACTAGACTAATCTATAATTTACAATCTGCATCTCCGGGTGAGACATTGGTGCAAGATAAGGCAGATGTGGTCAGGGGCCTTTCGGATCATGTGTATGGTGTGAAAGAACAAATACAGCCTGACTGCCTGGAGAGAATGAAGTGACCAGCACTGAGTTCTCAGATACAGCCTGATTGCCTGGAGAGAATGGAGTGACCAGCACGGAGTTCTCAGAGGAAAGGCCAGATGGACACACTAACAGACTGTAACTGGTACCATTAGCACTGGGATTCTCGTCACTGGTTGTTGAAGACGAGGATATATGAAAAAATCCCAAGTGCTATGGTGCCAGTTCTTGGCTCAACATTCTATAATTTATAGAGACAAGCATAACTAGACTTCTATAATTCACCTGACACAGGTAGTACAGACATCACATTACAAAATAACAAAACAAGATCAACTGCATCCACAAATTATATGACAGAGGAGATATAAACACACAGCAAATAATTCACCTAAATGGGGAGAGACAATTCACACAACCCTACATTCCCCAGACAAAGCACATACTTTTGTTCTAACCAGGTCGCCCCATTTTGGCTCCACGTCAAATGTAGAATTCTGATCTAGCCATTCTTTCAGGTGCTTCAATGGCGGTGCCTTGGACCCTGTGATCTGCATAGATGAATGCCACACACACAAACAAGAAAAGTTGTTTAATTTGTTTTTGTCAGTCTGAGAACACACTGCATCAGAAATATAACACCTATCTAATGAATAATAGCTCTGAATAGAAAGTACATTCAGTACAATGAGACAAATAACATATACATGGAAGGGTCAATCCGTCCATCAAATTAAAATCTCATAAAATAAGAAACAGCAAGTAAACAATTGTAAAAATTAATTGCAAACACTACGGCAAAAAAGCAACTATATCAAATTTGGATAAAAGTTCAATAATACCTTGCTGGGCAAAAGGCAACCTCTACCCAAAGCTAAAATATGAATAGAACATCCTAGTAGTCCCAAATGCCAACTAAAATGTCCTATTATTGGCTACTGGGATTAAAGCTCAACTAACTCTTGCTGACCATTCTGGGTTTTGATGTGGATTATCTGCCCCATAGAGGCAAGCAGCTGTGACCAATCAAAGAAATATAATGCTGGCGTAGCAGTTAGTAAAGCTGTCATCCAACATGTTTTAGAAACAAACACGAAAGCTGTCAGGTGTTTAATGTCAGCCCCCACAGAGAAGTAGTTAGAAAGTTAGTTGTAAAAACTAACCAGTTATCATAAACAATATTGTCAAAGCAATGAGCGCCAAGTGAAAGAAGTTTCTATATATTTATATAGAGGTAGTAATGACAAAACCAAAAATACATCAAAAAATTATAGTAATGTTAGCATAAACTGCAATGTCGTTAATGTAGTGGTTGGCCAAGTAATTAAACAGATCAAATACATGCACAAATAACAAGGAACAAACAAATGGACAATTCCCTGTAGACCATGCAAGCTTGTGTAAAATATTTAATGACACCAACTCCTGGTGTCCACACTTAAAACTGTTGACAAGGGTTAAATTTTTCCCCACAAGAAGCCAAATACAAAACGACAAACACATGACCTTAAAGAACACGATAAAAAAAAAAAAAAACTATGGACTTGTGGTTGCACTGTATAATGACAATTTAGCTAACAATTAAATCCAATATTTCTAATTATTACAAGTGCTGTAACATAAATTTGGCATATAAAGTTGTGTTTTTGGTATTATTAAAAATAAAAAAATTATTTACTCAAAACAATTAATGACTGATTGCTAATTTTTAAACTGGATCAGTTGCCATCACATCACAGGTCAACCACAACATACGAGTATCTCCAACCAAATTCCTAAAATATAATATACACCAGAATTTCTTTGGGGGGTCAACACTTATCCCATTGATTCTCTTTTTACTCCTGGGGGTTTCCCATTCATGGTCCTCTTAAGGTCTGGATCAAACCTAAATAGTGAAGATCAAGTTTGTCTCTACTAAAGTCAAAAACTGGAGCAATGCATATAGTTTCCTAAAGATGCTTCCTGCAAGTGCTTGGGATATTAGAGTCCTCCAGGCACTTGGTCGAGTTTCCTCAAGGTACTTGTGATATAGTTTCCTCAAGGTACTTGTGATATAGTTTCTCAAGGTACTTGGGATATAGTTTCTCAAGGTACTTGTGATATAGTTTCCTCAAGGTACTTGTGATATAGTTTCCTCAAGGTACTTGTGATATAGTTTCCTCAAGGTACTTGTGATATAGTTTCTCAAGGTACTTGGTAGTTTCCTCAAGGTACTTGGGATATAGTTTCTTCAAGGTGCTTGCTTGATGGTGAATTTTAACCGAATCAGGATACTTTGACATCCAAGTCATGTGAGCCTTAAAATGGGCTGGCATCTACAGAAACGAGGCTGCTGTAGAGACCCAGTATACAGGCACCATCTCCATGGGGGACTGTTACAGGGCTATCCATTCCCTTACAAGCCCAGAAACCAGCAGGGTATCCCAGACCAGTACTGAAGCTTCACATCAGTGGAGAGGCATGCTGGGATATCACCAGACCCCAATTCAGCAGCTTAGACTAAGGTGCAGACTATTTGCAACATCATCATCAAGTGTCCTGCGAGCTGGCATGTGCGTTCATGTCTTACCACAGAGCTTAGTCTTTAGTGTTCTGGATCAATTCTGCTATGATTTTCCTCCATGCCACCGTCTCTGTCCATCCAGCATCATTTCTCTTGGTCTGCCTCTGCCTCTTTTCACCTTGATCTTTCCAGTTGTCACACTGTTCTCTAATGCCTCTCATCTCATCCCAAGATAAAAGAAAAATGTTTGCCTCTTTCTTCTTGTTGAATATATTGTTCAGTTTCGTTAGCCTCCCTCAGGCGTCAGTTGCTCTAGCAGGCCAAGGAATTCTTAACAATTGTTTCAGGAACCACATCTCAGTTGCTTCCAAGCTCTTCCTAATTTGTTACATTCCAAGATTCACTGCCATATAGCAAAACAGGTTCTACATAGCATTTCAGCACTTATTATTACATTCATCAATAGTGACTTATTGCATAAGATACCTTTTATTTTCTGAAATGCTGCTTTTGCTCGCCACATTCTGTTGTGCATCTTCCAGTTGATGTTATAATTGACCCTAGGTATTTAAAATTATCCACTTGGTTATATCCCTTCTATTTCCATGTCACATTTTAGGGTCACTTTTCCCCCCCTTTTATATTACCATTGTTATGGTTTTCTTGATATTCAATGAGAGTCCTTCCATTGCACTCTCTGTTATTTTTCTTGATATTCAATGAGAGTCCTTCCATTGCACTCTCTGTTATTACAATGTACAACAATTGTAGATCTTTCGCATTTTCCACAATCAATACTGTGTCGTCTGCATAGTGAAGATTGCTTATATAATAACCTCCGATCAGTACTCCTGGCTTCACTTTGATCTCTCTCATTATTAGCTATAGAGAGAAAAGAGATCTCGTGACAAGTCACATCCCTGTCGTACTCCTAGCATTATTTGTTCATAACTACCCTCTTTATTTCCCCATTTTAATTACTGCAACCCGATTCCAGTAAATGTGTATTATTCTGAGATCTTTCCCATCAATGTTGATATTTTCTAACATTGTCAGTTAATTACACGAGTCTTCATTTTTTACAATTCTTTTTCTTGTTTTGCGTCTTGTTTAATCCTTTCTCATCTTTTCTCCACTGGGGAGAAACAACCCTGCTAAAGCACCCTGGCACACCCAATATTCAGAAATGGAACTAGGATATTTGACGAGACGTAAACAATATCAGATACCGATGGCAACAAAGAACAAAGCATCCATCAAAACACAATGTCTCAACATCAACCGGAGTTATAACACAGAGTCCTAACATCAACCAAACTTATAACACAGAGTCAACATCAACCAAAGTTTTAGCGTGAGAGGTCAAGGATGAATGTTTCCACTCTTTCAACATTGAATCAGAGCACCTATATCGTAGTTTTAATTAGATGGGAGTTCATTAGAATGGAGTGTTTATACTGACGTTTTAATTAGATTAGTTTCATATTGTAGTTTTAATTAGATGGGAGTTGATTAAATTTAAGTGTTAATATAGAAAAGTAGATTAGGAGTTTTATACCAGTTTAAATTACTTTGGAGTTTACTATTTTAATTAGACGGTTTATACTGGAGTTTAGATTGGGAGTTTTATTTAGACTTTTAATTACATCGTTTTAATTAATTTGTTGATTTGATTACATGAAGTTTTATCTGGACTTTTCATTACATTGGAGTTTTAATCATTTATTCTAAGCTAGCACTGATACTGGGATAATCTAGATTGAAGTTTTCATTACTTTGTCCTCTGCCAAATGACAACTTGACAACGTTAACAATGTTTATACGCTATATTTATACTTTCCTAATGTTAATCTTCTCCTATAACCATTATGTCCCAGTGTTGATGCCATGTGTATTTGGACTGTTTCTGTCTAGAAAAATGCATATCTTCCACATGAGTTCACCCCACAGCGCCCGTTTGTGCAAGCAGCTGTCATTCCAACATAACAACCTGTTATAGTATATGAAACTTGACGTCTGTCTGTGTAAAACTCTGTCTGCAGCTAGTTACCTGTAATGCAGGAATAATATTGACATTTCTCAGTGTCTACCAGCCCATGTGATTGCCACGTCTAGTGTCGATCACTGTTAACCAACTTGACTAGCACCATCTCAAGCTACAACTTTTGTTGAACAGAAACAACTTCCTTCCAGGTTCCCTTATTCCTAAAACTGATTTTTTGAACAGAAACAACTTCCTTCCAGGTTCCCTTATTCCTAAAACTGATTTTTTTGGGTAGGTAGATGAGTTGGTTCACAAAGCTATATGGCCAACTAATGAATATAAAAACTGCCTAGTATATCACAAACAGCCAAAAGATGCAGGGGTTGACTGCGATGTCCGATCAAGGACATGCAACTAATTTTAGATGTGTTGTATCTGAATATAAACTGTTGAAACTAAGGTTGTTAACAAACTTATCCACGACTATCTGAAACTATACTTGTTTGGGTCGGTAGCAGTAACATCACATCATGAAACTACAGATAACAAACTGCCATTACATTTTATTGTTGTATATATGGGATAAATATGAAGGCATTCAGTTGACTTTCTACTATCTATCACAAACTGAATGCTACTAGAGGAAGACAACTAGTACTATCATCTCATGTAATGACAAAAGAACCGATCTGTGACCCCTCACCTTCTTGCCTGTCCCTCTCTCCACCACAGCAACATTCTCGTTCCCGGTCAGCTGGTGGACATTCAGTGTCCGAGGGTCAAGTTGAGGTTTGCGACCTCGGCGGCGTACAAAGGTCTCCTGTGGGGTGCGGTGGGTAGTGATGATGATGATGATGCGGCCAGTACATGAAGCATACAAATACATACAGCAGAAGGGATGGAGGTGGTACGAGACAACAAGAGGCAGCAAGGGCAAGACCACACCAGAAGCAAGTATTAGCAATGACCAGCCACACTCACATGTCCGGCTTGACTCCTCTCCCAGCACACTACATGCCACATCAGGTGTCATGAGTACAGTTTCAGTGCGGTTTTTAAACACTATACACTTAACATAATTTACGTAACTTTTATCTTTAGTTCTGCATTTTCCTATATATATGCTTGTAAAAGTTTTATATTTTGCCTTTTCTTATTAACTGTTTTCTTAGCAAATAGTGATTTCAACTATTAAATGATGTTTCTTTAACTTTTTCAGTACCTAGACAACATTTTCTAGTTACTCCTGAGCATGTTACATTCTTTCTCAATTACTCTATATCTATTCAATTGTTACACTAACTTATCATTTACAATATATAAATCGTCAGTTCCACAGTGTATTCATTATTGCAGATCCTAAGTTTATAACTTCAAGTAACAGTTTGGGATAGATTTACAGTAACTACTGTCTGGGCTAGATAGATGTATTGTAACTAGTGTTTAGACCAGATCGATTTATTGTTACTAGTGTCAAGACTAGATAAGATTTATAATAACTAGTGTCTAGACTAGATTAGAATTATTGTAACTAGTGTCTAGATTCGACAAATTTATTGTAAATAGTGTCTAGACTAGGCATATTTATTGTAACTAGTGTCTAAATTAGATAGATTTATTGTAACTAGTGTCTAAATTAGATAGATTTAATGTAACTAGTGTCTCGACTAGATAGATTATAACTAATGTCTGAACTAGATATATTAACTGGTGTACTGACTAGATTTATTTAACTACTGTCGCAACTGGATGTATTTACAGTAACTACCGAGTAGGTAGAGCAATTTACAATTACCATTTTTAAAAGAAACAAGTTTATACAAATAAAATCGACACTTTTGCCTTAATTCACCCCAAACAAACGTCACCAGCTATATTTAGGGTCACCAGCTATATTTAGCACTGACGGTGATCTTCTGTGTTCGGGTACAGTGCGTGTCAGTGCGTTTCAATTGCCCCGCAGTATTTCTTTGGCTTTGGCAACTGTTTCTGTGTGAGTGTGTGTGTGTGTCTGTCTCATGAGTTTTCTGGAACTGGCAGCAGCAGCAGCTGTCCACGACAAGCAGAGTAGCGTTGCTTTTCTGCAGCATCATGGCATCTGACATTCTGCTAGACACTATTCTCATAATCATGTCATCATGGTGCTATCGCTGAGCGTCAGGACAGATGGAGATGCCGACGACATTCACCATGTCGGCAGGACATCCTCCCGCTGAGACAAGGCCACATGGCTGCAAGGCTCGCGTCTCCCATACAGACAGATCATCATTCTTTTCATATACTGCTGGTCTCAAGACTTGACAAGCATTTCATTTTGCCAGTTACAGTTGGGGGATGTCGCCGAGAGCAACTATTGCACGCCGATAAAATTGTGCACCGAGCTATGGCGCAACACAGGGAACCCCTGGATGTGACGTCATACCCTGGGATTCCATTTGTTTGGGTTGAATTAAGGCAAAAGTGCCATAAAATCTGCTTATTTTCAATCAAATATCTAATCTAATTTTGCAAGTAAACTCTAAGAAGTTAATTTGTTTGTTTACTTCAATACCATTTATGTACTTTCAGGATTTCACATACCATGCTTATTCTAGATTTCTTTGTTTTATTTAGGAATATTTTGACTTCTACGAAACATCAGCAAGTTTCACTTTTGGATTTGATGCACACAAAAATGTCCAAATATACTTTTGTTTCCACTTTCCCCCCAAATAATGAATTCTAAATACATCAAATATAGATTGCTGGCATGTGAATTGATCACCAGTGGCTGCCCATGTGAGTGTGACTGTGTCTCAACTATAAAGACATGTGTTTGATACAAAATGCTGTCAAAATGTTTTCATAGAAACAAACTATACAGTCAGAAATTATGCAAAAAACTAAACACAAAATGGCACATCAGAAGGTATGTTGCCCCTGGATTCGTGAACATGGCACCACCTATGTTCATACAATACAACTTATAATGATGCCCATGTAGTACAATCTCTCTCTGATCAACATCACGTGCCTGGCCTAGATCTCTGCACAGATCTCGGTCCTTGGTGTGCAGGCTCTGCTGCTGACATTCCCCAGGCCACCGTCTTGGACCACCAAGTTTCATCTCTCAGTCTGCCTCTGCTGCTGACATTCCCCAGGCCACCGTCTTGGACCACCAAGTTTCATCTCTCAGTCTGCCTCTGCTGCTGACATTCCCCAGGCCACCGTCTTGGACCACCAAGTTTCATCTCTCAGTCTGCCTCTGCTCGTGATCTTATTTCCATTCATTACAATGTTCATCAATACCTCTCTTCTCGTACCAAAGAAAACTGTCTCTTTCTTATAGTGGTATGTTTAACGTTCATTAGCCTCTACTAGTCGACGGCTGTTAGTTATTCTGGCCGTCTGAGATTTTTACAATATTCGTCTCCGTAACCACATCGCCTGTGCTTCCAAATTTGTTCATTCACATTGCAAGATACTTTTTATCTTCTTATATGCAGCTGTCACTTGGCATTTACTGCTCTTAATCTATCTCATACGTCTTCCTTGTGTTATTACTGATCTGAATTATTGGAATTCATTGATTTGGTTCTGCATTTTCCCTTCTATTGTAATTTGGTGTTATATTTTTCTTTGCTAAAACTATTGTTCTGTTTTCTTGGTAATCGAGGAAAGTCACACACACATACACACCCCTCCCCCTTGTTTGTTTGGGCGCTCTCAATTACTACCCATGTGTGTGTGACAATTTGCACATGAACTATGATACTGGTTTCGTATTTTTTCCACTTTATACTTAAGATGTTGAACAGTTGTGTATCTCTTCCACTATTAGCTATCAACACTGTCATCTGTATCTCTTCCACTATTAGCTATCAACACTGTCATCTATATCTCTTCCACTATTAGCTATCAACACTGTCATCTATATCTCTTCCATTATTAGCTATCAACACTGTCATCTGTATCTCTTCCACTATTAGCTATCAACACTGTCGTTTATATCTCTTCCACTATTAGCTATCAACACTGTCATCTATATCTCTTCCATTATTAGCTATCAACACTGTCATCTATATCTCTTCCACTATTAGCTATCAACACTGTCATCTATATCTCTGCCACTATTAGCTATCAACACTGTCATTTATATCTCTTCCACTATTAGCTATCAACACTGTCATCTATATCTCTTCCACTATTAGCTATCAACACTGTCATCTATATCTCTTCCACTATTAGCTATCAACACTGTCATCTATATCTCTTCCACTATTAGCTATCAACACTGTCATCTATATCTCTGCCACTATTAGCTATCAACACTGTTGTCTATATCTCTTCCACTATTAGCTATCAACACTGTCATCTGTATCTCTTCCACTATTAGCTATCAACACTGTCGTTTATATCTCTTCCACTATTAGCTATCAACACTGTCGTTTATATCTCTTCCACTATTAGCTATCAACACTGTCATCTATATCTCTGCCACTATTAGCTATCAACACTGTCGTCTATATCTCTGCCACTATTAGCTATCAACACTGTCGTTTATATCTCTTCCACTATTAGCTATCAACACTGTCGTTTATATCTCTTCCACTATTAGCTATCAACACTGTCGTTTATATCTCTTCCACTATTACTATCAACACTGTCATCTATATCTCTGCCACTATTAGCTATCAACACTGTCATCTATATCTCTTCCACTATTAGCTATCAACACTGTCATCTATATCTCTTCCACTATTAGCTATCAACACTGTCATCTATATCTCTTCCACTATTAGCTATCAACACTGTCATCTATATCTCTGCCACTATTAGCTATCAACACTGTCATCTATATCTCTTCCACTATTAGCTATCAACACTGTCATCTATATCTCTTCCACTATTAGCTATCAACACTGTCATCTATATCTCTTCCACTATTAGCTATCAACACTGTCATCTATATCTCTTCCACTATTAGCTATCAACACTGTCGTTTATATCTCTTCCACTATTACTATCAACACTGTCGTCTATATCTCTGCCACTATTAGCTATCAACACTGTCGTTTATATCTCTTCCACTATTAGCTATCAACACTGTCATCTATATCTCTTCCACTATTAGCTATCAACACTGTCATCTATATCTCTTCCACTATTAGCTATCAACATTGTCATCTATATTAATCTCTCATTAAACCCATATACAATCTGTACAGATTTTACATTTCCATTTCATTCATCCCTTAAAACATACCTTCTGATGCCATCTCAATTAAAGATAATTACGGAATAAAAAAACATTTCAAAACGCAGATATTGCATTCCATATTCACCTAAAAATAAAAGACTTTTCTCTATAAATAAGCAAGCAGTATAGTGTTGTCTTAATTTAGTACAAGCTATTGCACAGTACACCCCCCTCCCGATTCCATGTAATCAAGGCAAGAAATCTCATAAAACAGCAACAATTAAACACAGAATACACCTCTGGTGTACATTAAACACTATGGCACTCGTTGGTTGTCAGTCATGCACCAAACAAAACAACAATGCATTTCAAGAAGCATGATCAATCACAAGTTAATCACAATCAAGTGTTAACAAAAAAAAACAAAAAAAAAATACTGATCCACATCCCTCGGCTGGTACTCACTTCTCAAAGACATATACAGAATAGTAATTTTCTGATCTTTCTCAAAGTTTCATAGATATTATGAATCGATCTTTCTCAAAGTTGCATATAGAATATGAATTGATCTTTCTCAAAGGTACAAACAGACATCTTTTTGTCATTCCCGTGTCTCAAAACTGTTATGTTTTTGTTTCAAAAGCTATTCAGTATTTACTGTATGCATTATTTTCTTTTAATTCACCCCACTCCATATTTCTTTCTCATTTTCCTTCTGAAATGAAAAACTTGCTGACAGAATGAGTCAACACTTTGTTGTTAACACTGAGCAAAGTTTTGATACTGACCATCACAGAGTGCCTAAGCTGGGTGAACAACTGAATTTTGACCATCAAAAAATGCCTTATCCACGGGAACATTTGATTTTATACCACTGGAGACTTTCTAAACTGGACAAAAGATTTATCTTTTGACCATCTGCTAAAACCAGGTGAAGGTTTGACTATCACAAATTAGCTAAGCCATGAGAAAATTTGAATTTAGGCTACCGCAAAGTGAAGATTTGACTTAACTATCACAAACTAACTAAACCGTGGGAAAACTTGACTTTAGGCAATCAGTGTCTAAACCAGGCAAAGATCTTGCTTTAGACAAACATGCTTAAAACTTAAAGAGATTTAACTTAAGACCATGACAAAGTGTAGAAGATACAGGAATCCTTCACTACAAAACTCAGATTGGTAGAAGATACAGGAATCCTTCACTACAAAACTCAGATTGGTAGAAGATACAGGAATCCTTCACTACAAAACTCAGATTGGTAGAAGATACAGGAATCCTTCACTACAAAACTCAGATTGGTAGAAGATACAGGAATCCTTCACTACAAAACTCAGATTGGTAGAAGATACAGGAATCCTTCACTACAAAACTCCGATTGGTAGAAGATACAGGAATCCTTCACTACAAAACTCAGATTGGTAGAAGATACAGGAATTCTTGACTAAAGAACTCAGATGGGTAGAAAATACAGGAATCCTTCACTAAAGAACTCAGATGGGTAGAAGATACAGGAATCCTTCACGAACAAACTCAGATGGGTAGAAGATACAGGAATCCTTCACTACAAAATCCAGATGGGTAGAAGATACAGGAATCCTTCACAAACAAACTCAGATTTGTAGAAGATACAGGAATCCTTCACTAAAGAACTCAGATGGGTAGAAGATACAGGAATCCTTCACTACAAAACTCAGATGGGTAGAAAATACAGGAATCCTTCACAAACAAACTCAGATGGGTAGAAGATACAGGAATCCTTCACGAACAAACTCAGATGGGTAGAAAATACAGGAATCTTTCACGAACAAACTCAGATGGTTAGAAGATACAGGAATAATTCACGAACAAACTAAGATGAGTAGAAGATACAGGAATCCTTCACAAACAAACTCAGATGGGTAGAAGATACAGGAATCCTTCACGAACAAACTCAGATGGGTAGAAAATACAGGAATCCTTCACTAAAGAACTCAGATGGGTAGGAGATACAGGAATCCTTCACAAACAAACTCAGATCTGTAGAAGATACAGGAATCCTTCACAAAAGAAAATAAGATGGGTAAAAGACACAGGAATTCTTCATGAAAGAACTCAGATGGGTAGAAGATATAGATCTATCCCGAAGAACCAAAATAGGTAGAAAACACTGGAATCTATCACAGTGAACTAAGACAGGTAGAAAACACTGGAATCTATCACACTGAACTAAGACAGGTAGAAAACACTGGAATCTATCACAGTGAACTAAGACAGGTAGAAAACACTGGAATCTATCACACTGAACTAAGACAGGTAGAAAACACTGGAATCTATCACAGTGAACTAAGACAGGTAGAAAACACTGGAATCTATCACACTGAACTAAGACAGGTAGAAAACACTGGAATCTATCACACTGAACTAAGACAGGTAGAAAACACTGGAATCTATCACAGTGAACTAAGACAGGTAGAAAACACTGGAATCTATCACACTGAACTAAGACAGGTAGAAAACACTGGAATCTATCACAGTGAACTAAGACAGGTAGAAAACACATGATTCTATCACACTGAACTAAGACAGGTAGAAAACACAGGAATCTATCACATTGAACTAAGACAGGCAGAAAACACAGGAATCTATCACTAAAAAACAAAGAAGGGCATAAGATGTGGAAATCTCACAAATTGTCACATACAAGGAAACTGGAATTCTACAAATAAAACAGCCAATGCAACACACATTACAACAACAATGAACATTACTCATATTTCACAGAATATAAAACACACAAATAACACATACAAAGATGACAAGGCAGATTTCACCAAACCAAAGTGCACATCATCCTCAGGGTTTGGGTTTTAAATACTGCATGAACACTTCTCCTGGTTTGAGCCACAGACTTTTCTAAAAATTGTTTCCCCCAAAAGAGAATTTTAAGGATGAAAATATGCAATACAATAAAGTATAATTTTGCAAAAGGGATACGACTTTTTGTGGGTTATATACAAACATGACAGGTTTCAAGACTTATGCAATGGCCAAGCCAAAACCTCAGATATATTTAATCTAGTTGACTATACCTTTATAGTTCGGTAGAATTTATTCATATGCAGAAAAAACCTACAGCACAATAACTTACCAGCATCCGCCTGAAACTTTGTCATAAAAAAGAAATAATAAACCTCATTTATAAAATTACAGAAAATTACCCAACGTACTGGCCCAATCTCTGGAGTGTGGAGTACAACCTGCTGATTTGATTCTTCATCCTCACCACGACCTGGAGTGGAAGAGTTAGCAGAGGTGGGAGGAGCACTGGTCCTGCTCAGTGAAGGGGGGCCACCACTGCTGCCCGCACCGACCATGCCACCAGCTGCCAGGGATGCCTGCATCTCCAAGAGGTAAGGATCCAGCAGGCAGATGCTATTGTCTATCATGTAGCCTGGGTGCTGCTGCATCCACTCATCCAGGTCCTTCTTCTTGGGGCACTCGTCCCCAGACAGGACACTGCCGTCCTCCAGGTTGATCATGGGGATTCTGGTTTCTGTAAACAAAAATTGCAGAGGTAATTCTTTTTTCCACACAAGACTAAGCTGGGTGAAGAACTGAATTCTGACCATCAAAAAATGCCTTATCCATTGCAGAGGTAATTCTTTTTTCCACACAAGACTACGATCATATTTTCCATGCTAACACTGAAAATCTTTCCATGCATCAAAATGGTTTTGAGATTACTCTTTGAAGAATGAACGCTGTGGACAATGTCTGCCACAAAAATAATTCTTCTAGTCTTTTGTGACACTGGCTACGAGGCCTGTACACAACTTTCTGTTTCATGTAATGCTAAGTAAAAACACGCACTACAATAAATAATTTGTGAGATTGCTATGAACATCAGCCCGAAAGAAAAAAATACATCCGTAAGTAACTGGTGAGATTGCAGTAATAGTCAGCCAGAAAGAAACAGACATCGAAAAGTAATTTGCGCAGTAGCTCTCAGGAGATAGCTAGAATACCTCCTGCTAGGACATCATTTGAACCAGCAGCTTTCCCATCCCTTAGGAGATTCATCACCTTGAGGGATGTGATACCAGGGTGCTCTTGTCTATCAACACTGTTCTATCAACATTACATTTCTTTCTGGACGAGTATGGTTCTGGTGTGAGATCAGCATGAAATTTGTACCAAAGAACTGAGAAAAAAATGGTCAGCATACTACGGACTTCATAACTCCTAAGCTTTTTTTTTTATTTTGCGCGCCATACGTAGTCCATACACATCATCTATAGTAGTGATGGACTGAATTTTGTGTGTGGATTAGCTTTCCCTATTAACAGTGTCCCTAGCCATCATGCGAACCTACTCCGACTTCAGAGGTACTTGTAATTTATGTCCCCAAGTCAAGGATGACAGGTCAACATTTTAGTCCAGCTGTCCAATGTAGGGGTTGAACCGCTTACCTCAGCATCAGCACAACGGATGTTTGAGAACAAGCATTCTTACCCATTCGGCCATGCAGACATGTATATGCTATTTGATCATGGAGATAAGTACTGCAACATGACATCTACATGGGGTGGCTCCATTTTATTCAGTAAATAAACTAAAATAGTAAAGTATAAACAATTGACACTCACCTGGGTCAAGCATAGACAAAATACGAACTTGTTCTCTTTTTGCCAATGCTTCAGCTACTGCCATTTCTGCCAATTTTTCAGACCGTCTCTTCCTGCCTCGTCTCTTCCTGTCTGGTATAAACAAGCCTTGCTCCATCTGCGAAGACAATTCTGTGCATCATTATATTCTCAGAGATGGGAGCGGCTTGGTGGTATGGAGCCCACCTTCAACTCACAAAGTGCATATTTGTGTGGATAAGGAACCTAATTAGGATTATTACGTTAAACGTGACACTCGCTAAGTTTTACTCCCACCAGATCTTGAAGTGGTTGTATTAACCACCAAATCTTGAGGGAGCTGTATTTCCACCAAATCTTCAGGTAGCTGCATTCCCTCAAAAACTTAAGTAGTTATATTCTCACATCATTCTGTTGTACTCAAACTGGACTTCGAAACAGGTATACTCCCACATTATTCTGTTGTATTTCCACTGTGTTTTAGGGAAGCTGTATTCCCACTAGATCTTGGGGTCATTATACCAATGATGATGATGTTCTACCACTAGATCTTGGGGACATTGTACCAATGACAACAATGTATTTCCACCTGATAATGAGGTATTCTGAATAAGGTCGATTCTGGTGTACTCCTGCCTGGTTCTGGGGAACTCGTACTCTCATCTAACCCTGCTGACCATATATCTGTTCCTGGGTTCACTTATTAGATACCTGGCTTTCTCATACATGGGTAGAAAAAACATGATTTAATAAAACATGATGAAAACATGAAATTAACATGATAAATGGAAGAAACAGAAATGAGAAATCAGCAAATGAACTGACAATTAATACAACAACACTCATGATTAACTACAACACTCATGATTAACGACAACAACATACCATACGTCTCTGAAGTTGTACATGCTCCATATCGGACGGACTAGGGCCGCTACCATTATGTAGACGGCTGGGCATCAGCTGTGAATAAATGTTACATGCATCAATGTGCATGTGTGTCTATATGTATTTGTGACTGTTACACACACACAATATAACATGACATAACATTACACAACGCTGCATAACATTGTACAACATCACAACATAACACTGCAAAGATTACGTGACATTACCATAACATCCACTGAAGCACATATTTCATAACACACAGCATCACTTAGCAATGCATACAACTGCATAGTGTGACACAAATGTATATAACAATACACCATATAGCACAGCACATTCATACATATTACATAACACTGTACCATTGCATAAAGTTTGATTAAACTGTGCAACGGTACATACCACATAACCTTACATAATACACATATTGTACACAACGGTGTATAACATTGCATAACAGATACCACTAGATAAGATTACATAACATGGTGCAACTGCACAAACATGTATATGCACACAAACACACAGTGTGTAGCAGTGAGTTTGTGTGTAAAACAAAACAGATATAGCCTTAATGCTATAGCACAGTGATATGTGAGTCAGTCTGTACTAGCAGACGGCACAGGGTGGCTTATGTAGTCAGCATCATGCGGGTTGTTTTACTTCCCAGAAAATCCTCTGGTACTTATTTGACAAGACTTGGTGGCGCAATGGCTAGTGCACAAGTGATCCAGAATTGATCCCCCAGCAGACGCAGGATTGTGAATTTTTCCCCAACATCTCAACTCTGGGGTTGACCATGCCCCACAATAATATCACATTTCAAAACTTTCTGGGAACTGTCTGAAAGAACAGACGAGGAAGGGAACTGACTACCAAACCCCCCCCCCCCCCCAACATGTAAAGGCCTAACAATTCATACACCACTTGCAGTATACATAACAGTCAGTCAGGCATTCCTGTACACTACTTAAGGTTCACTGGGCTAGAATGAACGAACAAACTTTATTTTCAAAGGGTTAAGAATTGGGCACGCAGGCCTGTCTGACATTCTGCCCTTCTCTTTTTCCTCTCATACGTTATTTCATTCAACATCACTTATGAAGCTAATCTTAGACAGCAACAGAACAATATGCATTAAAACGCAAATAATGAATAATACATGACTGACTAAGGCAATGTTAAACATAGCCATTATAAATATCGAAAGAAGGTGTAACGTACCATACATATGGGAATGTTTATTATACTAGTTGTCGGTTGAGATAATTTTTATTATTGTTTTTGTTTGTTTGTTTTGTGTTAGGGAGGCATGTAATCTGTACTGAGATAGTGTTCAAACAAGTTATGACTGAATATATAGTGATTATTTGTGTAGACCAATTAGCACTCGGTGAATGATGTCAGTGCCATGCAGCCACCTTCACTTCCCAAGGCATTTCATGGGACCCATATTTTGGCTGTGCCTGACCTGGAGTCATGGTACCCATATTTTGGCTGTGCCTGACCGGAGTCATGGTACCCATATTTTGGCTGTGCCTGACCTGGAGTCATGGTACCCATATTGTGGCTGTGCCTGACCTGGAGTCATGGGACCCATATTTTGGCTGTGCCTGACCTGGAGTCATGGGACCCATATTTTGGCTGTGCCTGACCTGGAGTCATGGTACCCATATTTTGGCTGTGCCTGACCTGGAGTCATGGGACCCATATTTTGGCTGTGCCTGACCTGGAGTCCAGGTGATTTTTAAATCGGAATGGACCCAATGCTGATTGAATACATGACCATGTGGGCGAACGAGTGTCTAGCTATGGCTATCACAACCGCAGTGTCTAGCTACGGCTATCACAACCAGTGTCTAGCTATGGTTATCACAACCAGTGTCTAGCTTTGGCTATCACAACCACAATAGTGTCTAGCTATGGCTATCACAACCACAATGTCTAGCTACGGCTATCACAACCGCAGTGTCTAGCTATGGCTATCACAACCAGTGTCTAGCTATGGTTATCACAACCAGTGTCTAGCTATGACTATCACAACCAGTGTCTAGCTATGGCTATCACAACCAGTGTCTAGCTATGGCTATCACAACCACAATGTCTAGCTACGGCTATCACAACCGCAGTGTCTAGCTATGGTTATCACAACTGCAGTGTCTGTCTACGGCTATCACAACTGCTGTGTCTAGCTATAGCTATCACAACTGTAGTTGTCTAGCTGTGACTATAACTACAGTATCTAGCTATGGCTATCACAACCGCAGTGTCTAGCAATATCTATCACAACTGCTGTGTCTAGCTATAGCTATCACAACTATAGTTGTCTAGCTGTGACTATAACTGCAGTATCTAGCGATGGCTATCACAACCGCAGTGTCTAGCTATGGCTATCACAACTGCAGTGTCTAGCTATGGCTATCACAACTGCAGTATCTTTCTATGGCTATCACAACTGCTGTGTCTGCTATGGGACTATTGGCCTGTAGGTAGAAGCTGTAGCCTTGCGAACATGTGTGAAGGGACAATAAACATACGAGTGTGTACACATACATAATGTACGATCTCAGACTTACGTGTGACTGGGTCATCATGGAAGGGGATGTGACTAGCGGGGATGTAGGCAGGTGCCGATGAGGTGCATGTGACGGAGTGGAGGTGACGGGTGAGTTGTGGCCTTGACCTTGTGGCGGCAGGTTTAGTGCCTCTTGCTGGCTGTCATCGCTGGACAGGGTGCCGGAGGCACTTTGATTCAGAAGCTGTTGAATGCGATTGGCTGAAAAGGACAATGAAATATGATTGGCTGATGAGAAACAGATAAGGAAAATATGGTAAAAAACAAAATATTAAAGAAAGAAAAGAAAAAAAATGATTGACTGATAAAAGATCATGTAAATGATTGAGAACAAAACACTACAATTTAATGGTTTCAAATTTTAAAAATAAATTTAAAAAGTAAAGATAGGTAAAACAGTCAAACTTATAACTGTTGGCTCAGAAAAATTGATTGGCTGAAAAAAAAAGGACAGTTACACAATTTTTGGATTACAAAGTTACAAAATGATTGGCTGAAATAAAGGACAGATACACAATTTTTGGGTTACAAAGTCACAAAATGATTGGCTGGAAGAAAAGAGAGATGATTACAGAATGATTGGCTGAAAGAAAGGACAGATGGTTACAATATGACTGGCATTTATTCATGAGGTTAATCCATCCGAAAATGGTGTTGAAGTTGTCTGATCATGCCTCAGTATCCCCTATCCTCAGCAACTCTCTTCAGTTCAGCAGTCACCCTGCATGCTTGTATGTTTCCTAGGAAAACCTCTTTTACTCTTGCTGTAGATCTTCAATGAGAACAAACACTGATGCCAACTCCAGAATGTTGACTGCTTGATGTGAGGTGGCACAACTAAATAACAGAGAATGTCAAATAGTAACAAAAAGGTACAACACATGGTTGACGTTCAAAGAGAATGAAACACAGTAACTACAAAATCAGACAATCCGGAGAACTAAAGTTACCTTTATCTGGGTCAATCTCATACTTTCTACGCCTGCCACGACTCATTTTTGGGAATGCCATCTTTAAGCCTTCATTTCTCTAAATTTTAGAAGAGATAAAAACCAAAACTAACATTAACAAATGAGTTCACCACAAACATTGAGTTAATACACCATAAACATTAAGCTGACTACACCACAAACATTGAGTTAATACACCACAAACATTGAGTTAACTACACCACACACACTGAGTTAACCCACTACAAATACTGAGTTAACTACACCTTAAACAATGAGTTACCCACAAACGCTGAGTTAATACACCAAAAACACTGAGGTAACCACAAACTTTGAGTTAATACACCACAAATATTGAGTTAATACACCACAAACATTGAGGTAATATGCCACAAACATTGAGTTCATACAGCACAAGTTAACTACAAACAGAGTTAATACAGTATGAGTTAACCACAAACACTGAATTAATACAGCACGAGTTAACCACACACACTGAGTTAATACAGCATGAGTTAATACATCATGAGTTAACCACACATTGAGTTAATACAGCATGAGTTAACCACAAACACTGAGTAAATACACCATAAATATGTTAATACACCACAAACATTGAGTTAATACAGCACATGAGTTAACCACAAATATGGAGCTAATACAGTACATGAGTTAACCACAAACAATGAGTTAATACACCACAAATATTGAGTTAATACACCACAAACATGTTAATACACCACAAACAGTTAGTTAATATGGCACATTAGTTAACAGACCACAAACATTGAGTTAATACAGAACAAGAGTCAACAAACACATTGAGTTAATACAGCACAAACATTGAGTTAATACAGCACATGAGTTAACCACAAACACTGAGTTAATACACCACAAACATTGAGTTAATATAGCACATTAGTTAATACACCACAAACATTGAGTTAATACAGAACAAGAGTCGACCACACACATTAAGTTAATGCAGCACATAAGTTAACCACAAACACTGAGTTAACTTACAAATATAAAAACCTACCCCATGACAGAGACTTCCATAAATATGCGTGAGTGCTAGACCTCTCAACATACTAGATGATGGCTTCATGAGATGAGGGAATCAACTCCAATTTCTTTCTATATAATTTCAGAACTTTCCTAAAATTACTTACTACCAATTTTTAGAGGTCGGGTCAACTGACACAATAAAAACATTTGTAAACAGCCACATACTTCTGTTGCTAATCATTATAAAACAAATGGAAACCTACCCAAATCACACTCCCAAATATGTATTGAACAAATGGGGAAATAGCAAAAGACAGGACAGATTGGGGTGAGTTGGTTGAGGGTCTAATCTCTAATGGAAGATACAGGGAGATAGAAGAAATATAATGTACATTGCCACCAAATACATACACTTACAGAGAAGTGACGGTGAGTACTATCAGAAAGATATCAAAATTTTCAATAACATAAAACTGCTGAAGATATTTTTTTTTTAAATTTCTCATGGGCTAGATATTCTGTAAAAATCTAAAGGATTCTAACCCAGGAGTTTTAAAGTCTGGATTAAAGTACAATACCTTGACACTACTCTACCCTGCCCCTGTCTATATATCTTATATATAAATTAGGATGTGCGTATTTATGTATCTCTGTATGTATGTATGTATGTCCTTTATACGCTCGCGAACGGCCCATCCGATTGAGATGAAATTTTCTACACGTCTTCCTTTCATTCCAGAGCAGCCAACTGTCATATTTTTTTTTCTTCTTCCTCCTCCTCCCTCCTCCCCCTCCCAAAATACGTACGTCCAGGAAATGGTCTTCTACATAGACACTTCTCTCTGAGGTCCGCGATAACATATTAACCTGGTGGGATGGCAATCAATCATCCTACTACCTCCTCCCTTCTCCTCCTCTCCCCTCCTCCTCCCTCTTCCTCTTCCCCTCCTCCCTCTCCCTCCTTTTCCTCCTCCATCCTCCTCCTCCCTCTTCCTCCTCCCTCTTCCTCCTCCCTCCTCCTTCTTCTTCCTTCTCCTCCCTCCTCCTTCCTTCTCCTCCCTCCCTCCTCCCTTTTCTCCCTCCTCATCCTCCCTCTACCTCCTCCCTCCACATCCCTCCTCCTCCTCTCCCCTCCTCCTCCTACCCTCTTCCTCTTCCCCTCCCCCTTCTTCCATCCTCCTCCCTCCCTTTTCCTCCTCCCCCTCTTCCTCTTCCTCCTCCTCCTACCTCCTCACTTCTCCTCCTCTCCTCCTCCCTTTTCCTTTTCTCCTACTCCTCCCTTTACCTCCGTCCTCCACATCCCTCCTCTTCCCTCTTCCTCCTCCTCCCTCCTCATCATTCCTCCTCCTCCTCCCTCCTCCTTCTACCTCTTCCTCTCTCCACCTCCTCTCTCCTCCTCATCCTCCTCCCTCTCCCTCCTCCTGCGTTCTCATCATCCCTCCTCCTCCTCCTCCTTCCTCCTCCCCCTCCCTCCTCCTCTTCCCCTCCTCCCTCTTCCTCCCTCCTCCTCCTCCTGCGTTCTCATCCTCCCTCCTCCTCCTTCTTCCTCCTCCCTCCTCCTCCCTCTCCCTCCCTCCTCTCCTCCTCTTCCCTCCCCCTCCTCCTCCCTCTTCCTCTTCCTCCCTCCTCCTCCCTCCTTCTCCATTCTTCTCCTCCTCCTCCTCCTACCCTCTTCCTCTTCCCCTCCTCCCTCTTCCTCCTCCTCCTCCTCCCTCTTCCTCCTCCTTCTTCCATCCTCCTCCTCCCTCCTCCTCCTCCCTCTTCCTCCTCCCTCCTCCTCCTCCCTCTACCTCCTCCCTTTTCCTCCCTCCTCCTCCTCCCTCTACCTCCTCACTCCTCCTCTTCCCTCTTCCCTCCTCCTCCCTCTACCTCCTCCTCCTCCTTCTTCCATCCTCCTCCTCCTTCTCCCTCCCTCCTCCTCCTCCCTCCTCCTCCTCCCTCCTCCTCCTCCACCTCCCTTTCCTTCCTCCCCTCCTCATTCTCCCTCCTTCCTCCTCCTCCTTCCTTCTTCTCCCTCTGCCTCCTCCTTCTCCTCCTCCCTCCTTCTCCATTCTTCTCCTCCTCTCCCCTCTTCCTCCTCCTGCCTCCTCGTCCTTCCTCCTCCTACCTCCTCCCTCTTACTTCTCCATCCTACTACCTCCTCCCTTCTCCTCCTCCTACCCTCTTCCCCTCCTCCCTCTTCCTCCTTCTTCTCCCTCCTCCTCCCTTTTCCTCCTCCCTCTACCTCCTCACTCCTCCTCCTCCCTCTTCCTCCTCCTCCCTCTACCTCCTCCTCCCTTCACATTCCTCCTCCTCCCTCTCCTCCTCCTGCTCCCCCTCCTCCTCCCTCCTATTCCTCCCTACTCCTCCTGTCTCCGCCCTCCTCCTCCCTCCTCCACCTCCCTCCTCCATTTACCCAAGACAGACAGACAGTCAGACAGATAGTCGGGAACGGGATCTTATATGACTACTTATATGATTTAAATGAGATGCTCTCCACCATGGGCTGGACTGGGTCAGACAGACAGACAGACAGATAGATAGATAGACAGACAGACAGACAGTCGGGAACGGGAACTTATATGACTACTTATATGAATTAAATGACATGCTCCCCATCAGGGTCTGGGCGAAGACGGGCTGGGTCAGACAGACAGACAGACAGACAGTCAGACAGACAGATAGTCGGTAACGGGAACGAGAACTTATATGACTACTTATATGAATTAAATGAGATGCTCCCCACCAGGGTCTGGGCGAAGCCGGGCAGGGTCAGCTAGTGCTTAATAAATTAGTGGAGCATCTCCTTCTCTCTTCCAGCCAATGGGTCACCATAAGTCATGATGGAGTGGCCTCCAACCAAGGTCTCATGAAAACAGGTAGTGGAGGATGGAGCTGAAGTGCAGCCGACATGTAGTTGTTAGTTATGGTCTCAAATTACACAAGTCTCCTAGACACAATGGCTATGGTCACCGAGCAGTATGGTCACTGCCAAGAAGGAAAGCAAAGGCAGAAGACTGCCTTCTTTTTAGATGCCGAGCTAATCACATTTCATCACAATTAATACAACTTGACGTCAAAGGAAAGGTTTCAGATATCAGAACCAGTACCCTATGTCAAGAACTATAAGAAGAAGGAGAAATTAGTGTGAACCTGCCAACTTGAATGGTCATCCATGGAATTCCGACAATTAGCTTTAAAACAACCACACACAAAATGTTAAAGACTACACATTTCACAGCAATCATATGAAAATTAACTTGGATCAAAAAAGTGGTGACCAGCCGGAAACAGCAGCTTTTGTTGATGAAATGCTGATAACATTTCACAAGCACATTAAATAACAGAAGTCTGGCCTACCTCAGAGTTTGTATGAGCCATAAAATCTCTGCCATGAGCCAAATCTGACTCTGCCCCTATCATGCCCTGACTTGGTGGCTCCAAACTAGGACCTCCCTCGCTGTGGTCTGATTCTGCCCCTGTGGCAGTGTCTGACTTAGTAACTGGTGTTTCACTCCTGGAGTCCATGTGTGTGGGAGTGCCTGGAGGGAAGAAAGCTTGCGGGGGCCGACGAGCAAACGGCCACTCTCCATGGTCGATGGTGTAGCAGATATGCTCCAATCGGTGGAAGATCACGCGGTCCTGGGGACAAATGAAGTAATTGTCAAGTATATCACTTCACCTTTCACACACATTAATCACTTCAATAGTGCAGGCAGATGCTGGTATTTTCTATATCATGAATGACTGTTCTATAACATGGATGTTTGAATGTTCTATATCATGAATGAATGTATTCTCTAGCATAGATGCTTCTGTTCTATGTCATGAGCAGCTGTTCTATAGCATGGATGTTTGTATATTCTATATCATGAATGATTGTTCTATAGCATATATGCTTCTATGTTCTATATCATGAATGATTGTTGTATAGCATATATGCTCTATATCATGAACACTTCTATAGCATGGATGGTTGAATGTTCTACATCCCTAAAGATTATTCTATAGCATAGATGCTAGTCTGTTCTACAGTGCTGACTCACCTTAGGCCACTCAACAGCGGGTCCAAAATAGCGGGTGGGTGCTATCTCCCCAGGTTCGAGTCCCTCTGCTTCAAGCAGGCTGGGGTCATCCCCAAAGAGGCTGGGGGAGTCTCCAACAAATGGCTACATGGAGAAAATATGATTACAACATTCTTTATACTACTACATAAACGAAAACAACCAACAGAACCTAAACAAATAAACCCTACATATTCTAAATAATGGAAAACGTCGTCAATAATTTAAACAAAGACAATAAGTAAGTACATTGAGCAATTTAACATATAATAAATAATTAATAATTTAAAAACCTACAGAATATTAACACAATAAATAAAGATCACAGATACTTGTAACAATTCAAACTAATATTTAACAAATTTAGCTTCAATCGGTATAATCATATCTACTCGTATGAAAACTTGCAGGAATTCACAATCCATCCCTACATTTATTGGCTGTTACTGATTTTCTACGCAATTTTACATTCAACAGTTTCACTCACGTCTATTCTTTGTAAAGATGGCTGTGAGCCCCATGTTATATATACAGTTGGCATTAAATATCAACCATCAATACAACTGTACACAGACTAAATGTGACACCATCAATACAACTGTACGCAGACTAAATGTGACACCATCAATAGAACTGTACGCAGACTAAATGTGACACCATCAATAGAACTGTACGCAGACTAAATGTGACATCATCAATAGAACTGTACACAGACTAAATGTGACACCATCAATAGAACTGTATGCAGACTAAATGTGACACCATCAATAGAACTGTACACAGACTAAATGTGACACTATCAATAGAACTGTACGCAGACTAAATGTGACACCATCAATATAACTGTATAGACTAAATATGACATCATCAATATAACTGTATAGACTAAATGTGACACCACCAATACAACTGATGGCAGACTAAATGTGACACCGCCAATACAACTGTACGCAGACTAAATGTGACACCATCAACAGAACTGTATGCAGACTAAATGTGACACCATCAATAGAACTGTATGCAGACTAAATGTGACACCATCAACAGAACTGTACGCAGACTAAATGTGACACCATCAACAGAACTGTACGCAGACTAAATGTGACACCGCCAATACAACTGTACGCAGACTAAATGTGACACCATCAACAGAACTGTACGCAGACTAAATATGACACATCAACAAAACTGTATGCAGACTAAATGTGACACCATCAATAGAATTGTATACAGACTAAATGTGACACCATCAATATAACTGTATACGGTCTAAATGTGACACATCAGCAGAACTGTACAGACTAAATGTGATACCATCAATTGAACTGTACAGACTAAATGTGATATCAACAGAACTGTACAGACTAAATGTGATAACAGAACTGTACAGACTAAATGTGACAAAATCAATAGAACTATACACAGATTAAATGTGACACATCAACAGAACTGTATACAGACTAAATGTGTCACATCAACAGAACTGTATGCAGACTAAATGTGACCCCATCAATGCAACTGTACGCAGACTAAATGTGACACCACCAATACAACTGTATGCAGACTAAATGTGACACCATCAACAGAACTGTACGCAGACTAAATGCGACAAAATCAATAGAACAATACACAGACTAAATGTGACAACATCAATAGAACTGTATACAGACTAAATGTGACAACATGAACACAGGGACTCTAGCCAAAGTTCAGCCTGGGTCAACATTGTGCAATATTCAGTCTAAAAATAACACCTAGAGAATAGCTGTATACACACATACAAATATCATATGAAAAGTATTGTAGACAGACTAAATGTCATCACATACCGCTACTCCATTCTGTGCCTTCTTGACCTCTCGCTCCAGCCTCAGCCGCTCCTCGTTGATCCTCTCAATTTCAGTTTTAATGATTTTCTCCTTGAGCTTGACGTAGTCAGGCCTGGGGTCTTCATTCTCTTCCTCCACCCCAACAGCTGCCTTAGGCTTCTCTTCTTTTTCTGCCTCGGAGGAAACTTGGGCAGCCTCCTGCTTTGAACCATCCTCCTGCTTTACTAGGACGCTCAGCTCTTGCTTGACCTGCCCTGGCTCATCCTTCAATCGAGATCTCACTTTCGCAGGCAGCGTGTCTTTTCCCATTTCCCGAGACTGGAGTTTGGGCAGATCTGAGTCATCATTCCCATCTTCTGGCTCTGACTTCATGCTCACATTCACAACTTCAGCATTCTCTAGAGATGTTGGCTTTGGGGAAATTACTTCTTTCACATCTTTAATTTTATCACCTTTCTTTATTAACTCTTCACAGTTTTCTTCTTTTTTCTCTATCTCTCTTACCTTCTCAATATCTTTTTCATCTGTGCTCATCTGTGTTTTTTCCTTTTCACACACTCCTCTCTCCTCTTTCACTTCTTCATCTTCAGTTTCTTCGCTGTCAACTTTGTTCTGACTTTCATCTTTCTCTTTTTCTTGCTCATCCTTTCCTCCTTTCTCTGTCATCTTCTCTCCATCCTTCTTTCCTTCTCTGTTTTGATTGTCTTTCTTCTTATTATCCACTTCCGGCTCGATGCCAGTCGATGACTCGTCCTTAACCTCCACTTTTGCTGGTTTGGTCAATGCCATGGCCTCAGCCGCTATCTCCTCCATCTTAAGTAAGTTCAGCTTCAGATCTAGGTGATGAGAGGCAGGGGTTCGGACCAGCTGCTCCAACCTGTCGTGTCTGGGGATGGGGGTGCTGGCTGCAACAGATCAAAAAACCCTCAGTTTATACAACAGTCAACAGACTTAATTGTCTGAAATAAGTCAAGCATTGTTCCTTAGATATGAACACTTTATATACTGTTACAGACTTCACTGTTTGAAATAAATCAATCATGTTCCCTAAAGATGATTACTTTATATTCTGTTACAGGCTTCATTGTCTGAAATA
The DNA here is from genome assembly GCA_963921405.1 of Cepaea hortensis. NCBI lineage: Eukaryota > Metazoa > Mollusca > Gastropoda > Stylommatophora > Helicidae > Cepaea > Cepaea hortensis. The sequence goes on along the minus strand of OY992876.1, from coordinate 124,320,729 downwards.
AATGTTCTCTAGAGTGGAACACTTTATATACTTAAGACTTCATTGTCTGAAATAAATAAAATGTTCCCTAGAGCTGAACACTTTATATACTGTTACAGACTTCATTGTCTGAAATAAATTAAACATGTTCCTTAGAGCTGAACACTTTATACACTGTTAAAAACTACAATGCCTGAAATAAATCAGCATATTCCTTAGAGCTGAACACTTTATATATTGTTACAGACTTCATTGTCTGAAATAAATATTCCCTAGAGCAAAACACTTTATATACTGTTACAGACCATAATGTGTGAAATAAATCAAATGTTCCCTAGAGCTGAACACTTTATATACTGTTACAGACTACAATGTATGAAATAAATCAAACATGTTCCCTAGAGTGGAACACTTTATATACTTAACAGACTTCATTGTCTGAAATAAATTAAATGTTCCATAGAGCTAAATACTTTAAATACTGTTCTTATGCATCATCAGACATGTAAACTATGGACTATTTTGCGAGCACTAAAGAAGAACATGTGAACAATGTCACTTCCCATGCATGTTGCAGGCGGCCATGACAGAACATGTGTACAATGTCACTTCCCATGCATGTTGCAGGCGGCCATGACAGAACATGTGAACAATGTCACTTCCCATGCATGTTGCAGGCGGCCACCAAGGACAGAACCTGTGAACAATGTCACTTCCCATGCATGTTGCAGGCAGCCATGACAGAACATGTGTACAATGTCACTTCCCATGCATGTTGCAGGCGGCCACCAAGGACAGAACCTGTGAACAATGTCACTTCCCATGCATGTTGTAGGCGGCCACCAAGGACAGAACATGAACAAGTCTACAAAGGATGGCTTGATGTGAGTTGGCCCACCAGGAGATCACAGTAAGAAGAAGAAAAGAGAAGTAGCTCATCTCATCTCATCTCATCATGTTCCTCTTGTACCTTGCGGTGTCGAGGTGAAGTATAAACTTCGTGAGAGTGCCCGGTTATGGGCTTCGTATATCGACATTCCCATGGATTCTGTTATTCCCTCCGTCCAGCGTTTACGTGGTCGGCCTCTTCCTCTGTTTCCATCTGGTCTGTACGTCATTGCCTGTTGTGGCATGCTGTTGACTGGTAGCCTACTTGCATGGCCAAACCATTTGACTTGCTGCTTTCTAATAAAATCTAGAGCAGCTTTAACCCCCACTTTAGTCCTGATTTCTTCATTTCTGATCTTATCTCTTCTTGATACGTTGAGTATTCTTCTCAGGAACCTCATTTCTGTTGTTGTGATTTTTCTTTTCTCTTTTTCTGTCATTGTCCAGGTTTGGCATTGGTAGCACAGAGTTGGTAGGAAGATTGTGTTGTAAAGTGCTTTCTTAGTAGTTATTGATACATGTTTGTTCTTTAGTATTGGTGCCATTTGTCCAATGAGTTGATTTGCCTTATTGCACCTATTTTCGATCTCGTCTTCTGATCTGCCATTTGATGATATTATACTTCCTAGGTACTTGAAGCTCTTTACTTGTTTCAAGGGATGTTCGTTTAGGTGAATTGTTGCTGTTTGTTCTTCTTTAGTTATAGTCATTACCTCTGTTTTGCTTGTGCTAATTTTCATGTTATGTTCCCTACACATTTCGTTTAGACTATTCATGTGGTCTTGTAATTCAGCTTCTGATTTTGCTATTAGTGCTTGGTCGTCCGCAAACAGGAGTTCTCTAATGGTTAGATTTGCAGATGGTTCTTCTTCTGTGTTCTCGTCATGCGGTATTCTTGCTGTCTCTGCTTGGCTGGTTTCTTTACATATGTTGTCTATATATGTTATGAACAAGAGAGGGGACAGGACACAACCTTGTCGTACTCCAGATCTTATGGTGAAGGGTTCTGAGTGTCCTCCAGTTGCTCTCACTATGCATTCACTGTTGTCGTATAAACTTCTACATAGGTTTGTTAGATGTGTGCTCACTCCATATTGTTTAAGGATTTCCCACAGCTTGTTTCTATCTACCCTATCAAATGCCTTTTCTTGGTCAACAAAGGCTAAGTAGAGTGTTTCATTGAATTCAATTGATTTTTCTATAAGTTGTCTAAGAGCAAAAATGGCGTCTGTGCATCCTTTGTTTTTCCTAAATCCAAGCTGCGTTTCGCTTAGCTGGGGTTCTAAAGTAGTTCGTAATCTTTTTTCAAGAATTTTGCAAAATATTTTCCCAGTATGACTCAACAGTGAAATGCCTCTGTATTGTGTGCAATCTCTTTTGCTGCCTTTGTTTTTCCAAATTGGGATAATTATGGCGTTTCCCCAGTCTCGTGGTGTCTGTTGTTCTACCCAAACATGGTTGAATAGTCTATGTAGCCAAGCTGTTCCTACTTCCCTTGCTGCTTTAATTAGTTCATTTGGTATTTCATCCTGTCCTGGTGATTTGTTCAATGGGGCTAATCTGATGGCTTCTATAATTTCTTCTTTTAGTATGTCTGGTTCTAGTTCCTCGGTGACATCTGTGTAGGTCTCTTGAATTCCTGTGACATCTGATGGAATGTTGAGAAGTTGTTCGAAATACTGCTTCCATCTTATTAGGATGTGTTTTTGTTCACTTATTGGTTCTCCATTTTCGCTGTTAATTATTTCAGTTGGGTCAAAGGGTACTCCTCTGGTTCGCATTGCACTTATCTTTTTGTAGAAGTTTCTGGTTGCCTCCTTGTAGTTTTTATTTAGGGTTTCTCCATACTCTTCCCAGTCTTTCTGTTTTTCCCTCTTTACTATTCTACTCACATGTCTTCTCGATATTCTGTATTCTATGAGATCACATTCCTGTTTGCTCTTCAACCACTTTTTATATTTTTCCTTTTTTTCTTTTACCGCTTTCTTTACTTCTGCGTTCCACCAACTTGTTATTTTCTTTATCCGTGTTTTGCATTTTTTCGTGGTTCCGCATGTTATTTTTGCAGTATTTAAAACGCTTGATTTGAACGTCTCCCATTCTTCTTCCACTGTTTTTCTTTCCGTAGGTAATTTTACAAAGAGTTCAGTTAGTTCTTTCTCATAATTTTCCCTTACTGCCTCGTCTTTAAGGTTTTTTAAGTTTACTGATTCGCATGGCATGTATTTTCCTGCTTTTTGTTTTCTTCTTCTAATGGTTCTTATTGTGGCAACGACTGCTTTATGATCTGTGTTTATACTGAAATTGGGCACTGCTCTTGCATCTAATATATTTCTCTTTCTGTTATTTCTTGTTAATATAAAATCAATTTGGCTTTTAGTATCTAGATTGTTCCATTTATACCAGGTGTATACTTGCGAATCTTTATGTTTATAGAATGTGTTTGTTATATAGAGATCGTGTTGGCTGCAAAGCTCTATCAGTCTACTTCCGTTATCATTCCTTTCATTTTGCTGATCTCCAAATGCTCCCAGGTGTTTTTCTATGCCCCCTCTGTTATGTCCTAGTCTTGCATTGAAGTCTCCCATAACTATGATGTTGTCCTGCTTATCTATTTTATTTAGCACATCATGTATGTCTTCGTAGAAGTCCTCACATTCTTGCTCATTATTGTTTGCATTACATGGTGCGTATATCTGTACATATGTTGTGATTGTTTGTTCTTTTATTCTCACTGTTATGATTCTTTCTGATATATATTTTATTTCTAGTATTGCTCTTGCTAGCTGTGGTTCGATGACTATTCCCACACCGTGTCTTGCCCTTTCTTGCTGTTCTACTCCAGAGTAAACAAACGTGTAACTGCGGTGGAGCTCCTTGCATCCTTTCCCTTTTGTTCTGGTGTCCGCTATTCCCATCAGACCAATATTCCTCTTCCCCATTGTTTCTATAAGCTCTTCTTCTTTACTATTGAAACCACAGACGTTCATTGTGCCTATTTTTTGAATCGCTGATCTATCTCGTAGTCCGTTAACATTGCCGGGTCGATAGCCGTTTGGGTCAGTCCGTTTATACTTCTTAGTTTTTCTACGAGCAGTATGAAGATCCCCTGCCGGCTTGCTAGGCCAGTCGCAGGTTTAGGACACTAATCTGACCACAGGGAGTCCATCCCCTATGGCGAGCCATAGCCCCGTTAGCCCATGACCTCGCGGTCATGGTTGCCCGGTCTGCACCACGTGGAGGTGGGGGTTGACTTGTGTAGTCTGCGGGTCATCGGCAGGCTACTAATTTTCGCTCTTCACCCCTCCTGGGAGAGGCTAGCCGATCCTAACCCTGCTGGCTGCAGGGCCAGGCGCATTCCACACCTTACAGACAAAGAGAAGTAGCAATGGTCTGAAAAAAAAATCTGGTCTCTACTGCGGATCAACCCCAGACCCCTCTGTCTTGGCAAATAGTGTACTAACCATTATATCACTACAGCTCTATTCATTATCTCTCCTTGAATTGTGTTTAACATAGTAATGATATGTTGTCTCTGATTAACATAATAAGAACTTAATATTTTTAAAATGTATTTATTAGCTAATTAAAATTGTCCCTCATTCATCTAAAATAATTGTATTTCTAATTCCATAGCGTATTTATTATACACTGCCCACTAATCCTTTAATATGATCACTTGTCCTTAAATCATTATTATCACATCAACAACTTATTCTCCCTCTGCTGCAATCAATGTAGTCAATTCTGTTCTTTATCTCTACGATATATCTTCATTATTAATGTTTCTATGATACATCTTCATTAATAATGTTTCTTATTTTTTACCCCAAATTCATTATTACAACTCTGATTGTCACAAATTATAATAATGCAGTCCCAAAAATGAAAAGTATCTTATGCAATATGTCACTATCATTGAATGTAAGGAAGAGAGTTTTGCAGTATGGCAGTGAATGTAAATGAACAAATTAGGAAGAACTTGGAAACAGAGATGTTTCTGAGACGAATGGTGCAAATTCCATGGACTGCCAGAGTAACTAATAACGATTGCCTGAAAAAGGCTAATGAAACTAGAACATTATATTCAACAATAAGAAAGAGACAAACAGCTTTCTTTGGTCACGTGATGAGAAGAGAGGCAAAAGTAGACCAAGAGAAATGATGCTGGATGCAGTGCGATGGTGGCATGGAGGAATATCATCAGCAGAGTTGATCCAGAACACCAATGACCAAGATCTGTGAAGAGACAAACACCTACACCAGCTGACAAGGCACTTGATGATGATGAAAAATGTTAACAAGTATTTCAGAACTCTAAACGCAAAAAAATGCATACTCATGTGATCAATGCGGGGAGGTCCTTGGATGGGTGTGACTGAACCTGGGTGTCCTCTCAGAGACCTCAGGGAATTCTCCAACACCATGTGGAAAGATAAGGTCTTGTCTCGCAGGATGTTGAAATCGGTCTTGGCCACTCCATGCCTTTTGAAGAAAACATGGAAACAAATTCATATATTAAATCAGTATCAAGATAATTCTACAATAATAACAGATGTGCCTGCCTGAATAATAAGCGGTTTCACATCTACTAGGTTGCAGCATGTATGTATTTGGATGACCAGTCCCTTAGCTGCCAATGTTATTGGTTTTATGTCTGGAGACATTAACGTGGCTGGCGCCTGTGGCTTAAAGGCAGTGAATGCAGTTTCATAATCTGACATACTGGGTTTGACATCAGCTGCAGGTTAATTTGGAAGCAGACTGTCTTGTGATGATTTTCACAATGGCATGAGCATTGGTCATTCAGAAAGCACTGGCAAGCTAGTGAACATAAAATCACAAACAGCCTGATAAATGCTGGGATCGATTGCAATGTCCTGTAACAGGACAAGCAACTAACATCTTTTTTGTTAAAACATGAAAGTTATGTCAGAAGATAGTATCAAGTGAGTCCTAACTAAAAGTTTCATTCAGAGAGAGGATCACATCACCTAAATGAAGTCCATCTACAGCCATCTGTCTCTAAACCCTGGCACCCCACAACTCAATGGATAGAGATAGTGACCACAAAAGAATGACCTCCTTGGAGCAGTCATGTAGTTAGCAGAACTGTTCAATGGCTTGTTCTCCTGTTTGCATGAATCTTCCAATAAGTAATAAAATGGTGAGGAAATGTGATTTTCGGGATTAAATTCAGTTGAGCTAAGACCCAACATCACTGCACTCAGAATTTTTGAGATTCATTATGAGAATACTATGGACAGAGAAGACAACAACTGCTGAGGTCTTGAAAGCTGCAGGAGATACAAGATAAATCATCATAACCGTAAGGAAAAGTCTTGATATTTACGGAGCATAGGAGGTGGAACAAAAAAAAATTAGCATTATGTAGGAAAAGACTTGGTAAGGAAGGCAGAAGAAAAAAAAAAGGTATGGAAAGCTTAAGCCAGTAGGCAATAATTAATACAATAAGCAACATCAAATTACTCAAAATAACTTATACAGGATTGGAGAGCTGTGGTCCACTGGATGCAGATATTCTTGAACACAGGGTTAGAGAGCTGTGATCCACCAAATGCAGGTCATGATTTTCCATCTCCCACCGTCACCATCATTTTGGATCCGGTCTGTGTTCTTATTCAAATTTACACCACTGGTCAAACCATCCTGGTATTATCACTTTGCCTTCACCTTGTTCTTTTCCCATTAATTTTGCCAGTTGTCACTATTGTCAATAGTATTTCTCCCCATAACATGCCCCAAAAATCTAATTAATTTATCTAATCATTTACAGTTTTAATTTCTTTCTTGTAGGACTTTCTCATTTTTTCCCTGTCCATAAGCACCTGACCCAACTCTTCTTTCCAATCTTCCATACTCAGCTTAATTAGTGTTCATTTTCAAAATAAAATAAGCAAAAAATGTTGCCTGAGCAGGAGTGAAACAACTGACCTGGCAGCTCCAATTAGAAGCTCCTTATCATGCTGACCGCACACCCACCAGCTGGGCATGTCGTAGGAGTGCTGACACAACTTGACCCTCTCCTCCAGGTGGACATGCATGAGGATGTCCTGGCGAATCTTGTTGAGGAGGTCAATGCGGGCCAGGCATCGACTGGCTCTCTCCTCTGTGATTGGCTCCACAAATATCATGTTCGGCGGCACTGTAGATATCAGAATTACTGGATGAAGGTTCAAGAATCAACTATAAATACATAAAGTGTTGTAGATATCAGATTTACTGGATGAAGGTTCAAGAATCAATTATAAATATGTAAAGTGTTGTAGATAGATTTACTGGATGAAGGTTCAAGAATAAACTATAAATATGTAGTGTTGTAGATAGATTTACTGGATAAAGATTCAAGAATCAACTATACATATGTAAAATGTTGTATCATGGATATTAAAAATTGTTATTAATAAAGTTGAAGGCAAGATGACTGACTTGCATTGGGTTTTATCCATCTGGCTTAGTTCACAGAACCACCTGCAGAGAGCATACCATAATCATCATTATCATCAAGTGCCATGCCAGCTGGCGTAGGCTTTCATGACTCTCCACAGACCTTGGTCTTTGGTTTTCTGTATCAACTCCGCTGTTGATATTCCTCCATACCACCGTCACAATCCATCCATCATCATTTCTCTTGGTCTCTCCAGCTGTCACCATGTTCTCCAATGCCTCTCTTATCACATGACCAAAAAAACTGTTTGCCTCTTTCTTATTGTTGTATATAATGTTCTAGTTTCATTAACCTCTTTTAGGCAGTCGTTGCTAGTTACTTTGGCAGTCCAAGGAATTTGCAACATTTGTCTCAGGAACCCATCTCTGTTGCTTCCAAGCTCTTCCTAATTTGTTCATTGCCACAAGCACAAACTCTCTAGCTCCAGTTGGTCCACAAAGTGGTAACAAACCAATTCAAGACAATACGTTGCAATAAACAAACATTTAAAGACACCACCAATAATGAAATGAAACAATGGCAAATGTGAACATACGAGGGGAAGTCAATAAATAATTCACAAGCTGCATAGAACTGCGTGCTGTTTTCTAACTACGTTTTCACATCACACTCAACTTTGGCATCATTCGCGAAATGTCTCCCGCCAAGGTGGGTTTTCAATGGACCAAAAAGGTGGAAATTGCTAGGGGCTAAGTCAGGACTGTAAGGTGGATATTCCAGAACTTCCCACCTTAGTTGTTAATTTTCTTCCGAGTTAATTGAGCCGTATGAGGCCTGACATTGTCATGAAGAAGTAACACTCCTCTAGTCAGCAGTCCTGGATGTTTTCTTCAAATTGCATCATGAAGCATCAATAGAACTTCACAGTACGATTTAGAATTCACATTGTCACCTTCCTTCTTGAAATTGGTTTAAAGCACTCCATGACAATCCCAGAACACTGTCAGCATAACCTTCCCTGCTGATGGGTTAACCTTGAATTTTTGGACACAAGGCGAAGGTTTCCATTGTATTGAAGCACGCTTTGATTTGGGCTGGTTGTGATGCACCCATGATTCATCCCCTGTAACAATCCTGTTCAGCATGTCTTCTCGTTCATCTTCGTATCGACAGAGATGATGCAAGGACAGGCCAAATCGGTTCATTTTGTGTTCCTCCTTCAACTGATTGGGTACCCACCTTGAGCATACTTTCTTAAATTTCAATCAATCATGCATTATGCTGTATGCTGAACCATATGAGCACCCTATTGCAGATGCCACAGTCTATCGTTACTTGCCTGTCACCTCTAATCACCTCCTCCACCAGCTGCACGGATGCTTCTGTTGCAATCTCAACAAGACGACCAGATCGGATTTCATCAACAAATTTAGACCGTTTTTTCTACCCAGCTATGCACCGCTTTATGGGACAAACATTTGTCAGCATAAACAGGAAGCATTTCCTTATGAATCTCCTTTGCAGGCTGTCAGTTTTGCCCAAAAAAAAAAAAAAAAAAACGCACAACAGCACAATGCTCTTTGGTTGTACACGCCGTAAGTACAGTCGCCATTTTGTTTATGCGCTGCGCATGCGCATGAGACACCTTGTGCCACCTGACAAACAGGAATATAAAGTTTGATGTTGCTGTCACCTAATGACACCTGTAGAAAACTACATTTACCTGCCATCCCACAGAACTGTGTGACTTACTTATCGACTCACCCTCGTATTGACGACAATGAAGTTAACTTACTGTCGCCAGGTTTCAGTTTTCCACAGACACGCTGGCACATGAAGTAGAAAGCATGGAAGTACTCTGTTAAAGCCTCGTCCGGCTTCCGGTCCAGCCGTGCTTGCTCTCGGAACCTATCCCATCGAAACCGGCCAGCAGCCCGACTGAATTCCACACCAAATGTTGAGACAGTGCGATAGAAGTCGGCTTCTTCTCGTCTGGTCCAGCGACTGTAATGAGCCCGAACACTTTACAATTTGGCAAGGCTAAGACCTGCCTCTAATCATACTTGTGAATGGGCAGATATAAATACACACATGGGGTAGTAAACACAGACCTCTATAGAACACAGACACTATATCTAAGTGTGAATGAAAACAAGTGACCTCATTGGCTCTACAGCTGAATGTGAAGTGTGTATACTGTACTTCTGGTTGTGAAATCTACAATTGTGGATACTCTGGTTGTGAACTCTATATATCTAAGTGTGGATACTCTATAACTGGTTGTGAACTCTATATATCTAAGTGTGGATACTCTATAACTGGTTGTGAACTCTATATATCTAAGTGTGGATATTCTGCAGCTGGCTGTGAACTCTAAATGTAGATATTCCATAGCTGTAGCTAAACATGAATTATCATCATGAGGCATCTCCACATCAAAGACTGGTTGTAATGAGTTCCCAATACCCCCTGTCTTGCAACATGAATACTATAAAGCTAAGCACAGATACAACTCTCATTCACACGAGTCTCACAAAAGCAACACAGGGTTAACAACTCTTGTATGTGACCTGAGAAATCTGTGCATGCATTATCCCACGTATTACTACAGGCACTGTTTGCAAAACCCTTGATGAAACCTCACTGCAAGAGACAGAATCATACATTTTCTTTTAGTGAAGCAAGGTAGAAGAAAATGGGGAAACAAACATTCAAATAAGAATACAAGAGACAAGAGGTGCTTTCACGGAGCTGGGAAAATTGTGAAAGTCAAAAGAAATTAAACTTAGCACCAAACTTGAAATATTTAACTTCAGAATTAAGGCAGTAGTACTATATGAATCTGAAAGAACAACAATTAAAAGCATTACTAATAATAAACAACAAACAATTAACTGGAGCCTACACAGAATAGTGGGGCTAAAATGGTGTGTCACAAAACAGTACTCTGTATGTCCCTACACATGGATGATCAAGTGGCAAAACCAGAAACTACAAGTCCACATGAATAACAAAGTGTGTAAGGAGCATACAAGATATTAGCATCAGTAAAACAGAGGTAATGAGTAACCAAAGAAGAAAAACAAAGATCCATCTAATAGAACACCCCCCTGAAACAAGAGCTTTAAGTACTTAGGAAGAATAATATCATCAAATGGCAAATTAGAAGCCATGATCAAAAATAGATGTAATAAAGCAAACCAACTCATTGGTCAAATGGCACCAATATTAAAGAACAAATGTGTCAGTAGTCTACTAAAAGCACTCTGCAACACAATCTTTCTACCAGCTCTATGCTGCCAATGACAAATCTGGACAATGACAGAAGAAGGGTAAAATAATTACAGTAACAGAGATGACGTTCCCGAAAAGAATACTGAACATATCAATAAATCAGAAATAATGACTAATGAAAACAGCAGATGAAATGAATCGACCACATAACTTTACCAACTGACAGTATACAATAACAAGCAATGATGTACAGACCAAAAGGAAACGGAAGAAAACATGTAAACGATGGCCAGAGGAATAACAGTCCATGGGAATATATGAAGGCCACAGAGGGGCACTCTCTCGATGTTTATGCTTCACCTCGACACCACATGGTACAAGAGGAACGAGATGAGATGTGATGAGATGATTATAACTTAATCATAAAGCTACAGGTTTCATTCTCACTCTACGGGGGGAAAACATGTGGACAGACAATTTTCCTGTTTCGTGTCACTAACCTTTGCTGAACCTCCTTCCGTTTAAACTCTCGTTCTTTCAAATTGAAATCGGTTCTCTCTCTACGCTCCATTCTCTGAAGACAGAAATAAAATCTACGTATGTGTATGTTTAAATGATGAAAATACCCTGCACAACAAAAATGAGTAATCTATGTTTTAGAAGAGATTAAGACACAAAATCCCTGAGTGTTAACAAAGAAGCACGGTAACTGAAGACACATGTCGTAAGAAGTGACGAAGGCAGATACTGGATACTGCCTGTGTGTTACTAGGCCCTTAAGGGAAGCGAAGAATAGCATCACAAAGTAACCTACCATACAAGAGGTGAAGGAGGGTTGGACTTGTTTGACTAAAGTCTAAAAGTCCAAAAGTCGAGAGGGTCGGCTTCACTGCACCGGGTGTCATCCCATGTGGCTCAGTATCTTTACACACTAGTGTGAGAGCATCACACAAAACAGGAACAGCATTGCTCCAGCGATGACCCCCAAAATTGTAAGTTATAACAAGGACCACTGTTACATTTTACAAGGAGTTACTGAGAAACTAAGGATGCTTATAATAACATACAAATGATAATTATAGTGATGATGCTATGTAGGTTGTAACCAGAATTACTGTAAAGATTTTACGAGGAGTTGAGCAACTGAGGGTGATGATGTTCATACAGACATGATGATGATGCCATACCCTTTGCATCTGTTCATTCTTGAGCATCCGCTTTTTATGGTGCCTCTGGTAGTTAGTGATGCATTTCCTCAAGCGGACATTCAGACTGGAAGCATCAGGGAATGGAAGCTTGTCTCCGTCATCTGTCATTGAAAACATCTCTTTATCAACTAAACAAATATCGGTTAGTACTGACAGGCAAGAAGGCACTGTTTGAGGCAGATAATTCTAATCATTCATTATGGGATAACTCCGACAAAACTTTGTTACATACTGCTCTGGTTATACATTTATCAAGTGAAAACAAGGCAAATAATTAACTGCTAAAAGTACATTTTATAATCCCCAAAGTGACGGGCATTTATAAAAATTGGCCTCAGCTTCTAAGTCAATGCAGCCTATCATGGGTTCTGATACTGACCACATGACCCACCAAGAGCTGATTGGCCTATACCAATATGGGTCTAACACCATATGACCAATGCAGGAAAAGGGTCCTTGACTTTCCTTGTGGACAGCTAGCCGGTCATGCATCTTCTGTCAGAGTTCAGTCCCATGCTTCTGTGCTCAGGAAGTCGGACCTAACAAGGGCTTGCATCTTTCGGAATGAATATTATTAAAAGCAGACAAATCCACTTTATGAAAAGTTGTGTGATGTTCTTTTGAATGGATGAGAATGTTGAGTAAAATTTAATGAAATAGTTGAGAGTGTGAGTAAAATTTAATGAAATAGTTGAGAGTGCCAGACTTAAAAGAGTATTTGAAAATAAAAATTACTTGAAAGAGGTGGAGGAGGAGGAAAATAAGAATTATTGGAAATGAGAAGAAGAAGAAGAAGAAGAAGAAGAAGAAGAAGAAGAAGAAGAAGAAGAAGAAGAAGAAGAAGAAGAAGAAGAAGAAGAAGAAGAAGAAGAAGAAGAAGAAGAAGAAGAAGAAGAAGAAGAAGAAGAAGAAGAAGAAGAAGAAGTAGAAGCAGCAGCATATTTATGTACAAACCACTCTGCTCCCTCACCTTCAGTATTCTCGGTGTCCCCAGACACAATGACCTTACTTTCCGTGGAAGTATCTTCACTGTTTTTCTCATCAGAGGCAGCACAACTGTCGTCAGCTTTGCTCTCACTGACGCTGGTTGCTGCCGTGGAGCTCTGGGAATACTCCTCATCATCCAAGTCATCTTTGGTCATGTCCTCCTCTTTGTCATCCTTGTCATCTTTGTCATCATCATCCCTAGGGGACCACAGCAAGACAAACATGCAGATAAACCTGAGTAATATCTCAGAGTGGGTGTTGTGGTTACAGAGGTCGGATAGATCCACCTGGTGGCCCAGGTTTATAATATCTCAGAGTGGGTGTTGTGGTTACAGAGGTCGGATAGATCCACCTGGTGGCCCAGGTTTATAATATCTCAGAGTGGGTGTTGTGGTTACAGAGGTCGGATAGATCCACCTGGTGGCCCAGGTTTATAATATCTCAGAGTGGGTGTTGTGGTTACAGAGGTCGGATAGATCCACCTGGTGGCCCAGGTTTATAATATCTCAGAGTGGGTGTTGTGGTTACAGAGGTCGGATAGATCCACCTGGTGGCCCAGGTTTATAATATCTCAGAGTGGGTGTTGTGGTTACAGAGGTCGGATAGATCCACCTGGTGGCCCAGGTTTATAATATCTCAGAGTGGGTGTTGTGGTTACAGAGGTCGGATAGATCCACCTGGTGGCCCAGGTTTATAATATCTCAGAGTGGGTGTTGTGGTTACAGAGGTCGGATAGATCCACCTGGTGGCCCAGGTTTATAATATCTCAGAGTGGGTGTTGTGGTTACAGAGGTCGGATAGATCCACCTGGTGGCCCAGGTTTATAATATCTCAGAGTGGGTGTTGTGGTTACAGAGGTCGGATAGATCCACCTGGTGGCCCAGGTTTATAATATCTCAGAGTGGGTGTTGTGGTTACAGAGGTCGGATAGATCCACCTGGTGGCCCAGGTTTATAATATCTCAGAGTGGGTGTTGTGGTTACAGAGGTCGGATAGATCCACCTGGTGGCCCAGGTTTATAATATCTCAGAGTGGGTGTTGTGGTTACAGAGGTCGGATAGATCCACCTGGTGGCCAGGTTTATAATATCTCAGAGTGGGTGTTGTGGTTACAGAGGTCGGATAGATCCACCTGGTGGCCCAGGTTTATAATATCTCAGAGTGGGTGTTGTGGTTACAGAGGTCGGATAGATCCACCTGGTGGCCCAGGTTTATAATATCTCAGAGTGGGTGTTGCGGTTACAGAGGTCGGATAGATCCACCTGGTGGCCCAGGTTTATAATATCTCAGAGTGGGTGTTGTGGTTACAGAGGTCGGATAGATCCACCTGGTGGCCCAGGTTTATAATATCTCAGAGTGGGTGTTGCGGTTACAGAGGTCGGATAGATCCACCTGGTGGCCCAGGTTTATAATATCTCAGAGTGGGTGTTGTGGTTACAGAGGTCGGATAGATCCACCTGGTGGCCCAGGTTTATAATATCTCAGAGTGGGTGTTGTGGTTACAGAGGTCGGATAGATCCACCTGGTGGCCAGGTTTATAATATCTCAGAGTGGGTGTTGTGGTTACAGAGGTCGGATAGATCCACCTGGTGGCCCAGGTTTATAATATCTCAGAGTGGGTGTTGTGGTTACAGAGGTCGGATAGATCCACCTGGTGGCCCAGGTTTATAATATCTCAGAGTGGGTGTTGTGGTTACAGAGGTCGGATAGATCCACCTGATAGCCCAGGTTTATAATATCTCAGAGTGGGTGTTGTGGTTACAGAGGTCGGATAGATCCACCTGATAGCCCAGGTTTATAATATCTCAGAGTGGGTGTTGTGGTTACAGAGGTCGGATAGATCCACCTGGTAGCCCAGGTTTATACATCTTTATCCACCTCAGGGATTCAAACTCACGACCACTGGGCCAACACCAAGACTAACATATTGATTTCATGCCATATACAGATTCCCTTTAACATAAACATTTCTTATCCAGACAAAAGTGAGAATAATATTTGACAAGGAGGAACAAAACAGTGTACAGCGCAGAGCAGTTACTCTCAGCTTTCTTGATGAATACCAACAGGACCTCTGGATACGAGTCTACAAAGTTGGGTCAGCACAAAATGCTGTTCGAAATGAAGGAGCGGGAGTGTACATAGAATAACCCAATAATACTAGGGACACGCACAGATTACCAACAAAAAAGTAATGACATAACTATGATGCAGAAATTGAGGCAATCAAGATAGCAACAAAGAAATTACTAAATACCAGCCATGGTACACAACCTGTGGCGCTATTGACAGATGCAAAATCAGTACTCAAGGTGCTCCAGTCTGGGAAATTGCCAGTACTAAGGACACTACTTTCTGAACTTAGCAGTCAGCATAAGGTCACCATACAGTGGATACCATCCCACTGTGGAATACCCAGAAACGACAGAGCTGATCGATTGGCTAAGGAAGGAGCAAATGATGAACAAGCCTGATCTGCCTGTTACATACTATCAAAAGAAAAAAAAAATGATCAAATCAGTCAGAAAGCCACCAAAACCTGCTCAAGACACCACGTTGTGGACAGACCAGAATATGTCATTCTGTGCCTCAGAACAGGACACAGTGTTAGTTTGTCCACATGTATACAAAATTCAAGATTGGTGAATCAGCCATGTGCACATGTGGATTGGCGTCGCAGACAGCAGAGCACATACTCCAAGACTGCCCAAAATATAACATATCTAGGCAAACCTTCTGGCCTAGAAAGACGACAGTGGAAGATAAACTCTATGGACTGCTGAGTGAACTAAAAAAGACAATTCATACAAAAGACATTGCAGTTATAGACATATTTCAAGTGAACGAAAGAATAAAAAGAATTTTCTTCAGCCACAGACAAATTTCCCCAGTGAATACATAGCTTTTCTCAGTCATACATAGATTTCAACTCATAGGAAATCTCTAAAGACAAGCACATCCTGTATTAGCATAGCAGGTCATCATGGGAAGACTTACACAGTACATACAATAACACACTTCACCATAGCATAATAGGTCACCATATGAACACTTTCACATCACATATACTTTCCAGCATTATCCCTCAGTCATACATACATCGGCCTAACAGACCAATATCTTCAGTTAAACTCAGATTACTCAAGTCACTGAGATTTTCTTCAGAAATATTTAGGTTTCCCCAGTCATGAATAGTTTTCCCCAGTCAGTAATAGATTTCCTCAGTCAAGCAGATTTCTTCAGTCATATACAGATTTCCCCGGTCATACACAGATTTCCTCAGTCAGTAATAGATTTCCTCAGTCATGCTTAGATTTCAACTCATAGTAAGTCTCCAGACAAGCACATCCTGTCTTTGAGGAGACTCCGTCCGTATTAGCATGGCAAGTCATCACTGGAGACAGCTTCTATCTGGTCAGGATCACTTTCTGACAGATTTCCTCACTCATACATAGATTCTTAGACATATATAGATTTCCCCAGTCCTACACAAGTTTCTACATTCATATATAGATTTCCTCATTCTTAGATTTTCCCAGCCATTCACAGATTTCCTTAGTCAAACATAGATGTCTCCAATCATAGATTTCCCCAGTCATAAACAGATTTCCTCAGTCATGCATAGATTTCCTCAGTCATGCATAGATTTCAACTCACAGCAAGTCTCCAGACAAGCACATCCTGTCTTAGAGGAGACCCCGTCCGTATTAGCATGGCAAGTCATCATTGGAAACAGCCTTTATGTGGTAAGGATTGCTTACAGACATATTTTATCACCCATACATAGATTTCCCGTCCTACAAAGATTTCAACAATCATAAACAGATTTCCACATTCATGCACTGCTTTCATAATTCATATATAGATTTTTTTCAGCCATACATAGATTTTCCTAGTCATAATAGTTTCCCCATTCATACACAGATTTCCCCAGTCTAATGTAGGTTTCCACAGCCATGCATAGATTCCTCAGTCATATATAGGTTTCCTCAGTCATGCAGATTTCCCCAGTCAAACATATATTTAATCAGTCATGTATAGATTCCCCACTCACACAGATTTCCCCAGTCAGTAATAGATTTCCTCAGTCATGCTTAGATTTCAACTCATAGTAAGTCTCCAGACAAGCACATCCTGTCTTAGAGGAGACCCCGTCCGTATTAGCATGGCAAGTCATCACTGGAGACAGCTTCTATCTGGTCAGGATCACTTTCTGACAGATTTCTTCACTCATACATAGATTTTCCCATTCATACATATATATTTCCTCAAACATAGGTTTCCCCAGTCATGTATAGATTGTAACTCGGTGATATATAGATTTCCTCAATGAAACAGATTCCTCAATTATAAATTTCCTCAGTCATGTATAGATTTCCCCAGTCAAGCAGATTTCTTCAGTCATATACAGATTTCTTCAGTCAGTAATTGATTTCCTCAGTCATGCTTAGATTTCAACTCATAGTAAGTCTCCAGACAAGCACATCCTGTCTTATAGGAGACTCTGTCTGTATTAGCATGGCAAGTCATCACTGGAAACAAGTTTCTATCTGGTCAGGATCACTTTCTGACAGATTTCCTCACTCATACATAGATTCTTAGACATATATAGATTTCCCCAGTCCTACACAAGTTTCTACATTCATATATAGATTTCCTCATTCTTAGATTTTCCCAGCCATTCACAGATTTCCTGAGTCAAACATAGATTTCTCCAATTATAGATTTCCCCAGTCATAAACAGATAATGAGTCACATCACAAAGATTTTGCTAAGAATTATCATGCAAAGAGTGAGGAAGAAGATACAACCTGAAATAGGGGAAGAACAATGTGGGTTTGTAGAAGGAAAGGGTACAGTAAATGCTGTGTATATGCTGCGAACAGTTACTGAACGTGCTATAGAAGTAAACAAGGATATATATCTTTGCTTTATTGACTATACAAAGGCTTTTGATAGAGTTAGACATGTCAACATGGTGGATATGCTTGCAGATCTACAGATTGATGGGAAAGACATTAGACATAAAAAACATATATTGGAAACAACAAGCTGCAATAAGGATTGATAATGAAGTGGGACAGTATCAGCCAATTAAGAGAGGTGTTAGGCAGGGATGTGTGATGTCTCCAGATCTTTTTTCCCTATACAGTGAAACTATTTTCAGAAATGTAGAGGATATAAATGGAATCAGCATTGGAGGACGAAACATCAATAACATTAGATATGCAGATGATACAGTATTAATTGCAGACAATGCGCAGGACCTGCAACAATTAGTAGATGCGGTTGTTGTACACAGTGAGCAACTGGGGTTAGAATTAAATTGTAAAAAGACTCAGGTTATGGTCGTCACTAGGAAGGAAGAAGTGCCACAATGTAATATACAAGTAAATGGAAATATTCTTCAACAAGTGAATCGGTACAATTATCTTGGAACAGTCATAACATCTGATGGGAGATGCCTTGAAGAGATTAGAACAAGAATCGCCATGGCGAAAGTAGCCTTTAGCAAGATGAAAAACATTCTGACCAATAAAAAGATGTCAATTGAAACGAGAAAAAGAGTGTTGAGGGGATACATAGAGCCTGTTCTTTTGTATGGATGTGAAACTTGGACAATGAGCAGTCAAGCTGAAAAGCATCTGATGGCTGCAGAAATGTGGTTTCTGAGGAAAATGCAAAGAATACCATGGACAGACAGAAAAACCAATGACCAAGTACTACAGGAGACAAATGAACATCGTAAACTGATTAGAGAAATTAGACGTAGACAGTCAAAATTTTTTGGACATGTTATGAGAAGAAATGGATTGGAGAACTTAGTGACAACTGGCAAGATCGAGGGGAACAGACCAAGAGGAAGACCGAGAGGAAAATACCTGGATGGCTTGGCCACATGACATGGACGAGACAGGAACACTGAGCTGATCCACGACACTGGTGATCGAGTGAAATGGCGAGTCATGACCGCCCACGCTTTCCGGCATGGCACATGATTGATTGATTGATTGAAACAGATTTCCTCAGTCATACACAGATTTCCTCAGTCATGCATAGATTCCACATTCATACATAGATTTCCTCAGCCATACATATATTTCCTAAGTGAAACATAGATTTCCTACGTCAAACATAGATTTCCCCAGTCAGTAATAGATTTCCTCAGTCATGCATAGATTTCAACTCATAGTAAGTCTCCAGACAAGCACATCCTGTCTTAGAGGAGACCCCGTCCGTATTAGCATGGCAAGTCATCACTGGAGACAGCTTCTATCTGGTCAGGATCACTTTCTGACAGATTTCTTCACTCATACATAGATTTTCCCATTCATACATATATATTTCCTCAAACATTGGTTTCCCCAGTCATGTATAGATTAACTCGGTGATATATAGATTTCCCCAGTGAAACAGATTCCTCAATTATAAATTTCCTCAGTCATGTATAGATTTCCCCAGTCAAGCAGATTTCTTCAGTCATATACAGATTTCTTCAGTCAGTAATTGATTTCCTCAGTCATGCTTAGATTTCAACTCACAGCAAGTCTCCAGACAAGCACATCCTGTCTTAGAGGAGACCCCGTCCGTATTAGCATGGCAAGTCATCACTGGAGACAGTCTCTATCTGGTCAGGATCACTTTCTGACAGATTTCCTCACTCATACATAGATTCTTAGACATATATAGATTTCCCCAGCCATTCACAGATTTCCTTAGTCAAACATAGATGTCTCCAATCATAGATTTCCCCAGTCATAAACAGATTTCCTCAGTCATGCATAGATTCCACATTCATACATATATTTCCTCAACCATACATATATTTCCTAAGTGAAACATAGATTTCCTATGTCAAACATAGATTTCCCCAGTCATGCATAGATTTCCTCAGTCATGCTTAGATTTCAACTCACAGCAAGTCTCCAGACAAGCACATCCTGTCTTAGGGGAGACCCCGTCCGTATTAGCATGGCAAGTCATCATTGGAAACAGCCTTTATGTGGTAAGGATTGCTTACAGACATAATTTATCACCCATACATAGATTTCCCGTCCTACAAAGATTTCAACAATCATACATATATTTCCACATTCATACACTAATTTCGTAATTCATATATAGATTTTTTCAGCCATACATAGATTTTCCTAGTCATAATAGTTTCACCATTCATACACAGATTTCCCCAGTCTAATGTAGGTTTCCACAGCCATGCATAGATTCCTCAGTCATATATAGGTTTCCTCAGTCATGCAGATTTCCCCAGTCAAACATATATTTCCTCAGTCATGTATAGATTCCCCACTCACACAGATTTCCTCAGTCAGTAATAGATTTCCTCAGTCATGCATAAATTTCAACTCACAGCAAGTCTCCAGACAAGCACATCCTGTCTTAGAGGAGACCCCGTCCGTATTAGCATGGCAAGTCATCACTGGAGACAGCTTCTATCTGGTCAGGATCACATTCAGACAGATTTCTTCACTCATACATAGATTTCCCCAGTCCTACATATATTTCAAAAATCGTACATAGATTCCCACAGCCATGCATTGAATTCCCCCAGTCAAACAGATTCCTCAGTCTAATATAGGTTTTCACAGCCATGCATTGATTCCTCAGTCATATGTAGGTTTAATCAGTCATATATAGATTTCTTCAGTCAGTAACCGATTTCCTCAGTCATGCATAAATTTCAACTCACAGCAAGTCTCCAGACAAGCACATCCTGTCTTAGAGGAGACCCCGTCCGTATTAGCATGGCAAGTCATCACTGGAAAAAGCCTCTATCTGGTGTCACTTTCATACATAGGTTTCCTCACTGATATATAGATATCCTCAGTTATACATTGATTTTCTTGTTCATGCATTGATTTCCTTCACAAAGATTTAATCAGTCATATATAGATTTTCACAGTCACACATGTTTTTACAGTCAAACAGATTTCCTCAGTCTTGCATAAATTTCATCTCACAGTAAGTCTACAGACAAAATCTTGTCTTAGAGGAGATCCCACAGCAAGTTATCACTGGTAACACGAGAACAGACAAGAACACATGGAAAATATACAAGCTATGAAATCTTGAGTGGAACCATCTTCAGACTCTACAGGTATCAGAGACTGGAATCAGAGCACATCAGGTATCACAGACTGAAATCAGAGCACATCAGGTAGCAGAGACTGGAATCAGAGCACATCAGGTAGCAGAGACTGGAATCAGACCACATCAGGTAGCAGAGACTGGAATCAGAGCACATCAGGTAGCAGAGACTGGAATCAGAGCACATTAGGTAGCAGAGACTGGAATCAGAGCACATCAGGTAGCAGAGACTGGAATCAGAGCACATCAGGTAGCAGAGACTGGAATCAGAGCACATCAGGTAGCAGAGACTGGAATCAGAGCACATGAGGTAGCAGAGACTGGAATCAGAGCACATCAGGTAGCAGAGACTGGAATCAGAGCACATCAGGTAGCAGAGACTGGAATCAGAGCACATCAGGTAGCAGAGACTGGAATCAGAGCACATCAGGTAGCAGAGACTGGAATGAGAGCACATCAGGTATCGGAGACTGGAATCAGAGCACATCAGGTAGCAGAGACTGGAATCAGAGCACATAAGGTAGCAGAGACTGAGGCATCAGGTAGCAGAGACTGGAATCAGAGCACATAAGGTAGCAGAGACTGAGGCATCAGGTAGCAGAGACTGGAATCAGAGCACATCAGGTAGCAGAGACTGGAATCAGAGCACATCAGGTAGCAGAGACTGGAATCAGAACACATCAGGTAGCAGAGACTGGAATCAGAGCACATCAGGTAGCAGAGACTGTAATCAGAGCACATCAGGTATCAGAGACTGAGGCATCAGGTAGCAGAGACTGGCATCAGAGCACATCAGGTAGCAGAGACTGGAATCAGAGCACATCAGGTAGCAGAGACTGGAATCAGAGCACATCAGGTAACAGAGACTGGAATCAGAGCACATCAGGTAGCAGAGACTGGAATCAGAGCACATCAGGTAGCAGAGACTGGAATCAGAGCACATCAGGTATCAGAGACTGAGGCACTAGGTAGCAGAGACTAGAATCAGGTAGCAGAGACTGGAATCAGGTAGCAGAGGCTGGAATCAGGTAGCAGAGGCTGGAATTAGGTAGCAGAAACTGGAATCAGGTAGCAGAGACTGGAATTGGGTAGCAGAGACTGTTGAATCAGATAGCAGAGACTGTGGATTCAGATAGTATAGACTATGGAATCAGGTAGCAGAGACTAGAATCAGGTAGCAGAGACTAGAATCAGGTAGCAGAGACTGGAATCAGAGCACATCAGGTAGTAGAGACTGGAATCAGAGCACATCAGGTAGCAGAGACTGGAATCAGAGCACATCAGGTAGCAGAGACTGGAATCAGAGCACATCAGGTAGCAGAGACTGGAATCAGAGCACATCAGGTAGCAGAGACTGGAATCAGAGCACATCAGGTAGCAGAGACTGGAATCAGAGCACATCAGGTAGCAGAGACTGGAATCAGAGCACATCAGGTAGCAGAGACTGGCATCAGAGCACATCAGGTATCGGAGACTAGAATCAGAGCACATCAGGTAGCAGAGACTGGAATCAGAGCACATCAGGTAGCAGAGACTGGAATCAGAACACATCAGGTAGCAGAGACTGGAATCAGAGCACATCAGGTAGCAGAGACTGAGGCATCAGGTAGCAGAGACTGGAATCAGAGCACATCAGGTAGCAGAGACTGGAATCAGAGCACATCAGGTAGCAGAGACTGGAATCAGAACACATCAGGTAGCAGAGACTGGAATCAGAGCACACCAGGTGCAGAGACTGTAATCAGAGCACATCAGGTATCAGAGACTGAGGCATCAGGTAGCAGAGACTGGCATCAGAGCACATCAGGTATCAGAGACTGAGGCATCAGGTAGCAGAGACTGGAATCAGAGCACATCAGGTAGCAGAGACTGGAATCAGAGCACATCAGGTAACAGAGACTGGAATCAGAGCACATCAGGTAGCAGAGACTGGAATCAGAGCACATCAGGTAGCAGAGACTGGAATCAGAGCACATCAGGTATCAGAGACTGGAATCAGTGCACATCAGGTATCAGAGACTGAGGCACTAGGTAGCAGAGACTAGAATCAGGTAGCAGAGACTGGAATCAGGTAGCAGAGGCTGGAATCAGGTAGCAGAGGCTGGAATTAGGTAGCAGAAACTGGAATCAGGTAGCAGAAACTGGAATCAGGTAGCAGAGACTGGAATTGGGTAGCAGAGACTGTTGAATCAGATAGCAGAGACTGTGGATTCAGATAGCATAGACTATGGAATCAGGTAGCAGAGACTAGAATCAGGTAGCAGAGACTGGAATCAGAGCACATCAGGTAGTAGAGACTGGAATCAGAGCACATCAGGTAGCAGAGACTGGAATCAGAGCACATCAGGTAGCAGAGACTGGAATCAGAGCACATCAGGTAGCAGAGACTGGAATCAGAGCACATCAGGTAGCAGAGACTGGAATCAGAGCACATCAGGTAGCAGAGACTGGAATCAGAGCACATCAGGTAGCAGAGACTGGAATCAGAGCACATCAGGTAGCAGAGACTGGCATCAGAGCACATCAGGTATCGGAGACTAGAATCAGAGCACATCAGGTAGCAGAGACTGGAATCAGAGCACATCAGGTAGCAGAGACTGGAATCAGAACACATCAGGTAGCAGAGACTGGAATCAGAGCACATCAGGTAGCAGAGACTGAGGCATCAGGTAGCAGAGACTGGAATCAGAGCACATCAGGTAGCAGAGACTGGAATCAGAGCACATCAGGTAGCAGAGACTGGAATCAGAACACATCAGGTAGCAGAGACTGGAATCAGAGCACACCAGGTGCAGAGACTGTAATCAGAGCACATCAGGTATCAGAGACTGAGGCATCAGGTAGCAGAGACTGGCATCAGAGCACATCAGGTATCAGAGACTGAGGCATCAGGTAGCAGAGACTGGAATCAGAGCACATCAGGTAGCAGAGACTGGAATCAGAGCACATCAGGTAACAGAGACTGGAATCAGAGCACATCAGGTAGCAGAGACTGGAATCAGAGCACATCAGGTAGCAGAGACTGGAATCAGAGCACATCAGGTAGCAGAGACTGGAATCAGAGCACATCAGGTAGCAGAGACTGGAATCAGAGCACATCAGGTAGCAGAGACTGGAATCAGAGCACATCAGGTAGCAGAGACTGGAATCAGAGCACATCAGGTATCGGAGACTGGAATCAGAGCACATCAGGTAGCAGAGACTGGAATCAGAGCACATCAGGTAGCAGAGACTGGAATCAGAGCACATCAGGTAGCAGAGACTGGAATCAGAACACATCAGGTAGGAGAGACTGGAATCAGAGCACATCAGGTAGCAGAGACTGTAATCAGAGCACATCAGGTATCAGAGACTGAGGCATCAGGTAGCAGAGACTGGCATCAGAGCACATCAGGTAGCAGAGACTGGAATCAGAGCACATCAGGTAGCAGAGACTGGAATCAGAGCACATCAGGTAACAGAGACTGGAATCAGAGCACATCAGGTAGCAGAGACTGGAATCAGAGCACATCAGGTAGCAGAGACTGGAATCAGAGCACATCAGGTATCAGAGACTGGAATCAGTGCACATCAGGTATCAGAGACTGAGGCACTAGGTAGCAGAGACTAGAATCAGGTAGCAGAGACTGGAATCAGGTAGCAGAGGCTGGAATCAGGTAGCAGAGGCTGGAATTAGGTAGCAGAAACTGGAATCAGGTAGCAGAGACTGGAATTGGGTAGCAGAGACTGTTGAATCAGATAGCAGAGACTGTGGATTCAGATAGCATAGACTATGGAATCAGGTAGCAGAGACTAGAATCAGGTAGCAGAGACTGGAATCAGAGCACATCAGGTAGTAGAGACTGGAATCAGAGCACATCAGGTAGCAGAGACTGGAATCAGAGCACATCAGGTAGCAGAGACTGGAATCAGAGCACATCAGGTAGCAGAGACTGGAATCAGAGCACATCAGGTAGCAGAGACTGGAATCAGAGCACATCAGGTAGCAGAGACTGGAATCAGAGCACATCAGGTAGCAGAGACTGGAATCAGAGCACATCAGGTAGCAGAGACTGGCATCAGAGCACATCAGGTATCGGAGACTGGAATCAGAGCACATCAGGTAGCAGAGACTGGAATCAGAGCACATCAGGTAGCAGAGACTGGAATCAGAACACATCAGGTAGCAGAGACTGGAATCAGAGCACATCAGGTAGCAGAGACTGAGGCATCAGGTAGCAGAGACTGGAATCAGAGCACATCAGGTAGCAGAGACTGGAATCAGAGCACATCAGGTAGCAGAGACTGGAATCAGAACACATCAGGTAGCAGAGACTGGAATCAGAGCACACCAGGTAGCAGAGACTGTAATCAGAGCACATCAGGTATCAGAGACTGAGGCATCAGGTAGCAGAGACTGGCATCAGAGCACATCAGGTATCAGAGACTGAGGCATCAGGTAGCAGAGACTGGAATCAGAGCACATCAGGTAGCAGAGACTGGAATCAGAGCACATCAGGTAACAGAGACTGGAATCAGAGCACATCAGGTAGCAGAGACTGGAATCAGAGCACATCAGGTAGCAGAGACTGGAATCAGAGCACATCAGGTAGCAGAGACTGGAATCAGAGCACATCAGGTAGCAGAGACTGGAATCAGAGCACATCAGGTAGCAGAGACTGGAATCAGAGCACATCAGGTAGCAGAGACTGGAATCAGAGCACATCAGGTATCGGAGACTGGAATCAGAGCACATCAGGTAGCAGAGACTGGAATCAGAGCACATCAGGTAGCAGAGACTGGAATCAGAGCACATCAGGTAGCAGAGACTGGAATCAGAACACATCAGGTAGCAGAGACTGGAATCAGAGCACATCAGGTAGCAGAGACTGTAATCAGAGCACATCAGGTAGCAGAGACTGGAATCAGAGCACATCAGGTAACAGAGACTGGAATCAGAGCACATCAGGTAGCAGAGACTGGAATCAGAGCACATCAGGTAGCAGAGACTGGAATCAGAGCACATCAGGTATCAGAGACTGGAATCAGTGCACATCAGGTATCAGAGACTGAGGCACTAGGTAGCAGAGACTAGAATCAGGTAGCAGAGACTGGAATCAGGTAGCAGCGGCTGGAATCAGGTAGCAGAGGCTGGAATTAGGTAGCAGAAACTGGAATCAGGTAGCAGAGACTGGAATTGGGTAGCAGAGACTGTTGAATCAGATAGCAGAGACTGTGGATTCAGATAGCATAGACTATGGAATCAGGTAGCAGAGACTAGAATCAGGTAGCAGAGACTGGAATCAGAGCACATCAGGTAGTAGAGACTGGAATCAGAGCACATCAGGTAGCAGAGACTGGAATCAGAGCACATCAGGTAGCAGAGACTGGAATCAGAGCACATCAGGTAGCAGAGACTGGAATCAGAGCACATCAGGTAGCAGAGACTGGAATCAGAGCACATCAGGTAGCAGAGACTGGAATCAGAGCACATCAGGTAGCAGAGACTGGAATCAGAGCACATCAGGTAGCAGAGACTGGCATCAGAGCACATCAGGTATCGGAGACTGGAATCAGAGCACATCAGGTAGCAGAGACTGGAATCAGAGCACATCAGGTAGCAGAGACTGGAATCAGAACACATCAGGTAGCAGAGACTGGAATCAGAGCACATCAGGTAGCAGAGACTGAGGCATCAGGTAGCAGAGACTGGAATCAGAGCACATCAGGTAGCAGAGACTGGAATCAGAGCACATCAGGTAGCAGAGACTGGAATCAGAACACATCAGGTAGCAGAGACTGGAATCAGAGCACACCAGGTAGCAGAGACTGTAATCAGAGCACATCAGGTATCAGAGACTGAGGCATCAGGTAGCAGAGACTGGCATCAGAGCACATCAGGTATCAGAGACTGAGGCATCAGGTAGCAGAGACTGGAATCAGAGCACATCAGGTAGCAGAGACTGGAATCAGAGCACATCAGGTAACAGAGACTGGAATCAGAGCACATCAGGTAGCAGAGACTGGAATCAGAGCACATCAGGTAGCAGAGACTGGAATCAGAGCACATCAGGTAGCAGAGACTGGAATCAGAGCACATCAGGTAGCAGAGACTGGAATCAGAGCACATCAGGTAGCAGAGACTGGAATCAGAGCACATCAGGTAGCAGAGACTGGAATCAGAGCACATCAGGTATCGGAGACTGGAATCAGAGCACATCAGGTAGCAGAGACTGGAATCAGAGCACATCAGGTAGCAGAGACTGGAATCAGAGCACATCAGGTAGCAGAGACTGGAATCAGAACACATCAGGTAGCAGAGACTGGAATCAGAGCACATCAGGTAGCAGAGACTGTAATCAGAGCACATCAGGTATCAGAGACTGAGGCATCAGGTAGCAGAGACTGGCATCAGAGCACATCAGGTATCAGAGACTGAGGCATCAGGTAGCAGAGACTGGAATCAGAGCACATCAGGTAGCAGAGACTGGAATCAGAGCACATCAGGTAACAGAGACTGGAATCAGAGCACATCAGGTAGCAGAGACTGGAATCAGAGCACATCAGGTAGCAGAGACTGGAATCAGAGCACATCAGGTAGCAGAGACTGGAATCAGAGCACATCAGGTAGCAGAGACTGAGGCACTAGGTAGCAGAGATTAGAATCAGGTAGCAGAGACTGGAATCAGGTAGCAGAGACTGGAATCAGAGCTCATCAGGTAGCAGAGACTGGAATCAGAGCACATCAGGTAGTAGAGACTGAGGCATCAGGTATCAGAGACTGGAATCAGTGCACATCAGGTATCAGAGACTGAGGCACTAGGTAGCAGAGACTAGAATCAGGTAGCAGAGACTGGAATCAGGTAGCAGAAACTGGAATCAGGTAGCAGAGACTGGAATTGGGTAGCAGAGACTGTGGATTCAGATAGCATAGACTATGGAATCAGGTAGCAGAGACTAGAATCAGGTAGCAGAGACTGGAATCAGAGCACATCAGGTAGTAGAGACTGGAATCAGAGCACATCAGGTAGCAGAAACTGGAATCAGAGCACATCAGGTAGCAGAGACTGGAATCAGAGCACATCAGGTAGCAGAGACTGGAATCAGAGCACATCAGGTAGCAGAGACTGGAATCAGAGCACATCAGGTAGCAGAGACTGGAATCAGAGCACATCAGGTGGAATCAGAGCACATCAGGTAGCAGAGACTGGAATCAGAGCACATCAGGTAGCAGAGACTGGAATCAGAGCACATCAGGTAGCAGAGACTGGCATCAGAGCACATCAGGTATCGGAGACTGGCATCAGAGCACATCAGGTATCGGAGACTGGAATCAGAGCACATCAGGTAGCAGAGACTGGAATCAGAGCACATCAGGTAGCAGAGACTGGAATCAGAACACATCAGGTAGCAGAGACTGGAATCAGGGCACATCAGGTAGCAGAGACTGGGGCATCAGGTAGCAGAGACTGGAATCAGAGCACATCAGGTAGCAGAGACTGGAATCAGAGCACATCAGGTAGCAGAGACTGGAATCAGAACACATCAGGTAGCAGAGACTGGAATCAGAGCACACCAGGTAGCAGAGACTGTAATCAGAGAACATCAGGTATCAGAGACTGAGGCATCAGGTAGCAGAGACTGGCATCAGTGCACATCAGGTATCAGAGACTGAGGCATCAGGTAGCAGAGACTGGAATCAGCGCACATTAGGTAGCAGAGACTGGAATCAGAGCACATCAGGTAACAGAGACTGGAATCAGAGCACATCAGGTAGCAGATACTGGAATCAGAGCACACCAGGTATCAGAGACTGGAATCAGAGCACATCAGGTATCAGAGACTGAGGCACTAGGTAGCAGAGACTGTGGAATCAGGTAGCAGAGACTGAGGCACCAGGTATCAGAGACTGGAATCAGAGCACATCAGGTAGTAGAGACTGAGGCACCAGGTATCAGAGACTGGAATCAGTGCACATCAGGTATCAGAGACTGAGGCACTAGGTAGCAGAGACTAGAATCAGGTAGCAGAGACTAGAATCAGGTAGCAGAGGCTGGAATCAGATAGCAGAGACTGTGGATTCAGATAGCAGAAACTATGGAATCAGGTAGCAGAGACTAGAATCAGGTAGCAGAGACTGGAATCAGAGCACATCAGGTAGCAGAGACTGGAATCAGAGCACATCAGGTAGCAGAGACTGGAATCAGAGCACATCAGGTAGCAGAGACTGGAATCAGAGCACATGAGGTAGCAGAGACTGGAATCAGAGCACATCAGGTAGCAGAGACTGGAATCAGAGCACATCAGGTAGCAGAGACTGGAATCAGAGCACATCAGGTAGCAGAGACTGGAATGAGAGCACATCAGGTATCGGAGACTGGAATCAGAGCACATCAGGTAGCAGAGACTGGAATCAGAGCACATAAGGTAGCAGAGACTGAGGCATCAGGTAGCAGAGACTGGAATCAGAGCACATAAGGTAGCAGAGACTGAGGCATCAGGTAGCAGAGACTGGAATCAGAGCACATCAGGTAGCAGAGACTGGAATCAGAGCACATCAGGTAGCAGAGACTGGAATCAGAACACATCAGGTAGCAGAGACTGGAATCAGAGCACATCAGGTAGCAGAGACTGTAATCAGAGCACATCAGGTATCAGAGACTGAGGCATCAGGTAGCAGAGACTGGCATCAGAGCACATCAGGTAGCAGAGACTGGAATCAGAGCACATCAGGTAGCAGAGACTGGAATCAGAGCACATCAGGTAACAGAGACTGGAATCAGAGCACATCAGGTAGCAGAGCTCATCAGGAAGCAGAGACTGGAATCAGAGCACATCAGGTATCAGAGACTGGAATCAGTGCACATCAGGTATCAGAGACTGAGGCACTAGGTAGCAGAGACTAGAATCAGGTAGCAGAGACTGGAATCAGGTAGCAGAAGCTGGAATCAGGTAGCAGAGGCTGGAATTAGGTAGCAGAAACTGGAATCAGGTAGCAGAGACTGGAATTGGGTAGCAGAGACTGTTGAATCAGATAGCAGAGACTGTGGATTCAGATAGCATAGACTATGGAATCAGGTAGCAGAGACTAGAATCAGGTAGCAGAGACTGGAATCAGAGCACATCAGGTAGTAGAGACTGGAATCAGAGCACATCAGGTAGCAGAGACTGGAATCAGAGCACATCAGGTAGCAGAGACTGGAATCAGAGCACATCAGGTAGCAGAGACTGGAATCAGAGCACATCAGGTAGCAGAGACTGGAATCAGAGCACATCAGGTAGCAGAGACTGGAATCAGAGCACATCAGGTAGCAGAGACTGGAATCAGAGCACATCAGGTAGCAGAGACTGGCATCAGAGCACATCAGGTATCGGAGACTGGAATCAGAGCACATCAGGTAGCAGAGACTGGAATCAGAGCACATCAGGTAGCAGAGACTGGAATCAGAACACATCAGGTAGCAGAGACTGGAATCAGAGCACATCAGGTAGCAGAGACTGAGGCATCAGGTAGCAGAGACTGGAATCAGAGCACATCAGGTAGCAGAGACTGGAATCAGAGCACATCAGGTAGCAGAGACTGGAATCAGAACACATCAGGTAGCAGAGACTGGAATCAGAGCACACCAGGTAGCAGAGACTGTAATCAGAGCACATCAGGTATCAGAGACTGAGGCATCAGGTAGCAGAGACTGGCATCAGAGCACATCAGGTATCAGAGACTGAGGCATCAGGTAGCAGAGACTGGAATCAGAGCACATCAGGTAGCAGAGACTGGAATCAGAGCACATCAGGTAACAGAGACTGGAATCAGAGCACATCAGGTAGCAGAGACTGGAATCAGAGCACATCAGGTAGCAGAGACTGGAATCAGAGCACATCAGGTAGCAGAGACTGGAATCAGAGCACATCAGGTAGCAGAGACTGGAATCAGAGCACATCAGGTAGCAGAGACTGGAATCAGAGCACATCAGGTAGCAGAGACTGGAATCAGAGCACATCAGGTATCGGAGACTGGAATCAGAGCACATCAGGTAGCAGAGACTGGAATCAGAGCACATCAGGTAGCAGAGACTGTAATCAGAGCACATCAGGTATTAGAGACTGAGGCATCAGGTAGCAGAGACTGGCATCAGAGCACATCAGGTATCAGAGACTGAGGCATCAGGTAGCAGAGACTGGAATCAGAGCACATCAGGTAGCAGAGACTGGAATCAGAGCACATCAGGTAACAGAGACTGGAATCAGAGCACATCAGGTAGCAGAGACTGGAATCAGAGCACATCAGGTAGCAGAGACTGGAATCAGAGCACATCAGGTAGCAGAGACTGGAATCAGAGCACATCAGGTAGCAGAGACTGTAATCAGAGCACATCAGGTATCAGAGACTGAGGCATCAGGTAGCAGAGACTGGCATCAGAGCACATCAGGTATCAGAGACTGAGGCATCAGGTAGCAGAGACTGGAATCAGAGCACATCAGGTAGCAGAGACTGGAATCAGAGCACATCAGGTAACAGAGACTGGAATCAGAGCACATCAGGTAGCAGAGACTGGAATCAGAGCACATCAGGTAGCAGAGACTGGAATCAGAGCACATCAGGTAGCAGAGACTGGAATCAGAGCACATCAGGTAGCAGAGACTGGAATCAGTGCACATCAGGTATCAGAGACTGAGGCACTAGGTAGCAGAGATTAGAATCAGGTAGCAGAGACTGTGGAATCAGGTAGCAGAGACTGGAATCAGAGCTCATCAGGTAGCAGAGACTGGAATCAGAGCACATCAGGTAGTAGAGACTGAGGCATCAGGTATCAGAGACTGGAATCAGTGCACATCAGGTATCAGAGACTGAGGCACTAGGTAGCAGAGACTAGAATCAGGTAGCAGAGACTGGAATCAGGTAGCAGAGGCTGGAATCAGGTAGCAGAGGCTGGAATCAGGTAGCAGAAACTGGAATCAGGTAGCAGAGACTGGAATTGGGTAGCAGAGACTGTGGATTCAGATAGCATAGACTATGGAATCAGGTAGCAGAGACTAGAATCAGGTAGCAGAGACTAGAATCAGAGCACATCAGGTAGCAGAGACTGGAATCAGAGCACATCAGGTAGCAGAGACTGGAATCAGAACACATCAGGTAGCAGAGACTGGAATCAGAGCACATCAGGTAGCAGAGACTGAGGCATCAGGTAGCAGAGACTGGAATCAGAGCACATCAGGTAGCAGAGACTGGAATCAGAGCACATCAGGTAGCAGAGACTGGAATCAGAACACATCAGGTAGCAGAGACTGGAATCAGAGCACACCAGGTGCAGAGACTGTAATCAGAGCACATCAGGTATCAGAGACTGAGGCATCAGGTAGCAGAGACTGGCATCAGAGCACATCAGGTATCAGAGACTGAGGCATCAGGTAGCAGAGACTGGAATCAGAGCACATCAGGTAGCAGAGACTGGAATCAGAGCACATCAGGTAACAGAGACTGGAATCAGAGCACATCAGGTAGCAGAGACTGGAATCAGAGCACATCAGGTAGCAGAGACTGGAATCAGAGCACATCAGGTATCAGAGACTGGAATCAGTGCACATCAGGTATCAGAGACTGAGGCACTAGGTAGCAGAGACTAGAATCAGGTAGCAGAGACTGGAATCAGGTAGCAGAGGCTGGAATCAGGTAGCAGAGGCTGGAATTAGGTAGCAGAAACTGGAATCAGGTAGCAGAAACTGGAATCAGGTAGCAGAGACTGGAATTGGGTAGCAGAGACTGTTGAATCAGATAGCAGAGACTGTGGATTCAGATAGCATAGACTATGGAATCAGGTAGCAGAGACTAGAATCAGGTAGCAGAGACTGGAATCAGAGCACATCAGGTAGTAGAGACTGGAATCAGAGCACATCAGGTAGCAGAGACTGGAATCAGAGCACATCAGGTAGCAGAGACTGGAATCAGAGCACATCAGGTAGCAGAGACTGGAATCAGAGCACATCAGGTAGCAGAGACTGGAATCAGAGCACATCAGGTAGCAGAGACTGGAATCAGAGCACATCAGGTAGCAGAGACTGGAATCAGAGCACATCAGGTAGCAGAGACTGGCATCAGAGCACATCAGGTATCGGAGACTAGAATCAGAGCACATCAGGTAGCAGAGACTGGAATCAGAGCACATCAGGTAGCAGAGACTGGAATCAGAACACATCAGGTAGCAGAGACTGGAATCAGAGCACATCAGGTAGCAGAGACTGAGGCATCAGGTAGCAGAGACTGGAATCAGAGCACATCAGGTAGCAGAGACTGGAATCAGAGCACATCAGGTAGCAGAGACTGGAATCAGAACACATCAGGTAGCAGAGACTGGAATCAGAGCACACCAGGTGCAGAGACTGTAATCAGAGCACATCAGGTATCAGAGACTGAGGCATCAGGTAGCAGAGACTGGCATCAGAGCACATCAGGTATCAGAGACTGAGGCATCAGGTAGCAGAGACTGGAATCAGAGCACATCAGGTAGCAGAGACTGGAATCAGAGCACATCAGGTAACAGAGACTGGAATCAGAGCACATCAGGTAGCAGAGACTGGAATCAGAGCACATCAGGTAGCAGAGACTGGAATCAGAGCACATCAGGTAGCAGAGACTGGAATCAGAGCACATCAGGTAGCAGAGACTGGAATCAGAGCACATCAGGTAGCAGAGACTGGAATCAGAGCACATCAGGTAGCAGAGACTGGAATCAGAGCACATCAGGTATCGGAGACTGGAATCAGAGCACATCAGGTAGCAGAGACTGGAATCAGAGCACATCAGGTAGCAGAGACTGGAATCAGAGCACATCAGGTAGCAGAGACTGGAATCAGAACACATCAGGTAGGAGAGACTGGAATCAGAGCACATCAGGTAGCAGAGACTGTAATCAGAGCACATCAGGTATCAGAGACTGAGGCATCAGGTAGCAGAGACTGGCATCAGAGCACATCAGGTAGCAGAGACTGGAATCAGAGCACATCAGGTAGCAGAGACTGGAATCAGAGCACATCAGGTAACAGAGACTGGAATCAGAGCACATCAGGTAGCAGAGACTGGAATCAGAGCACATCAGGTAGCAGAGACTGGAATCAGAGCACATCAGGTATCAGAGACTGGAATCAGTGCACATCAGGTATCAGAGACTGAGGCACTAGGTAGCAGAGACTAGAATCAGGTAGCAGAGACTGGAATCAGGTAGCAGAGGCTGGAATCAGGTAGCAGAGGCTGGAATTAGGTAGCAGAAACTGGAATCAGGTAGCAGAGACTGGAATTGGGTAGCAGAGACTGTTGAATCAGATAGCAGAGACTGTGGATTCAGATAGCATAGACTATGGAATCAGGTAGCAGAGACTAGAATCAGGTAGCAGAGACTGGAATCAGAGCACATCAGGTAGTAGAGACTGGAATCAGAGCACATCAGG
Organism: Cepaea hortensis; assembly: GCA_963921405.1. Taxonomy (NCBI): domain Eukaryota; kingdom Metazoa; phylum Mollusca; class Gastropoda; order Stylommatophora; family Helicidae; genus Cepaea; species Cepaea hortensis. Next base: position 124,286,497 of record OY992876.1, on the reverse strand, counting down.
TAGCAGAGACTGGAATCAGAGCACATCAGGTAGCAGAGACTGGAATCAGAGCACATCAGGTAGCAGAGACTGGAATCAGAGCACATCAGGTAGCAGAGACTGGAATCAGAGCACATCAGGTAGCAGAGACTGGAATCAGAGCACATCAGGTAGCAGAGACTGGAATCAGAGCACATCAGGTAGCAGAGACTGGCATCAGAGCACATCAGGTATCGGAGACTGGAATCAGAGCACATCAGGTAGCAGAGACTGGAATCAGAGCACATCAGGTAGCAGAGACTGGAATCAGAACACATCAGGTAGCAGAGACTGGAATCAGAGCACATCAGGTAGCAGAGACTGAGGCATCAGGTAGCAGAGACTGGAATCAGAGCACATCAGGTAGCAGAGACTGGAATCAGAGCACATCAGGTAGCAGAGACTGGAATCAGAACACATCAGGTAGCAGAGACTGGAATCAGAGCACACCAGGTAGCAGAGACTGTAATCAGAGCACATCAGGTATCAGAGACTGAGGCATCAGGTAGCAGAGACTGGCATCAGAGCACATCAGGTATCAGAGACTGAGGCATCAGGTAGCAGAGACTGGAATCAGAGCACATCAGGTAGCAGAGACTGGAATCAGAGCACATCAGGTAACAGAGACTGGAATCAGAGCACATCAGGTAGCAGAGACTGGAATCAGAGCACATCAGGTAGCAGAGACTGGAATCAGAGCACATCAGGTAGCAGAGACTGGAATCAGAGCACATCAGGTAGCAGAGACTGGAATCAGAGCACATCAGGTAGCAGAGACTGGAATCAGAGCACATCAGGTAGCAGAGACTGGAATCAGAGCACATCAGGTATCGGAGACTGGAATCAGAGCACATCAGGTAGCAGAGACTGGAATCAGAGCACATCAGGTAGCAGAGACTGGAATCAGAGCACATCAGGTAGCAGAGACTGGAATCAGAACACATCAGGTAGCAGAGACTGGAATCAGAGCACATCAGGTAGCAGAGACTGTAATCAGAGCACATCAGGTAGCAGAGACTGGAATCAGAGCACATCAGGTAACAGAGACTGGAATCAGAGCACATCAGGTAGCAGAGACTGGAATCAGAGCACATCAGGTAGCAGAGACTGGAATCAGAGCACATCAGGTATCAGAGACTGGAATCAGTGCACATCAGGTATCAGAGACTGAGGCACTAGGTAGCAGAGACTAGAATCAGGTAGCAGAGACTGGAATCAGGTAGCAGCGGCTGGAATCAGGTAGCAGAGGCTGGAATTAGGTAGCAGAAACTGGAATCAGGTAGCAGAGACTGGAATTGGGTAGCAGAGACTGTTGAATCAGATAGCAGAGACTGTGGATTCAGATAGCATAGACTATGGAATCAGGTAGCAGAGACTAGAATCAGGTAGCAGAGACTGGAATCAGAGCACATCAGGTAGTAGAGACTGGAATCAGAGCACATCAGGTAGCAGAGACTGGAATCAGAGCACATCAGGTAGCAGAGACTGGAATCAGAGCACATCAGGTAGCAGAGACTGGAATCAGAGCACATCAGGTAGCAGAGACTGGAATCAGAGCACATCAGGTAGCAGAGACTGGAATCAGAGCACATCAGGTAGCAGAGACTGGAATCAGAGCACATCAGGTAGCAGAGACTGGCATCAGAGCACATCAGGTATCGGAGACTGGAATCAGAGCACATCAGGTAGCAGAGACTGGAATCAGAGCACATCAGGTAGCAGAGACTGGAATCAGAACACATCAGGTAGCAGAGACTGGAATCAGAGCACATCAGGTAGCAGAGACTGAGGCATCAGGTAGCAGAGACTGGAATCAGAGCACATCAGGTAGCAGAGACTGGAATCAGAGCACATCAGGTAGCAGAGACTGGAATCAGAACACATCAGGTAGCAGAGACTGGAATCAGAGCACACCAGGTAGCAGAGACTGTAATCAGAGCACATCAGGTATCAGAGACTGAGGCATCAGGTAGCAGAGACTGGCATCAGAGCACATCAGGTATCAGAGACTGAGGCATCAGGTAGCAGAGACTGGAATCAGAGCACATCAGGTAGCAGAGACTGGAATCAGAGCACATCAGGTAACAGAGACTGGAATCAGAGCACATCAGGTAGCAGAGACTGGAATCAGAGCACATCAGGTAGCAGAGACTGGAATCAGAGCACATCAGGTAGCAGAGACTGGAATCAGAGCACATCAGGTAGCAGAGACTGGAATCAGAGCACATCAGGTAGCAGAGACTGGAATCAGAGCACATCAGGTAGCAGAGACTGGAATCAGAGCACATCAGGTATCGGAGACTGGAATCAGAGCACATCAGGTAGCAGAGACTGGAATCAGAGCACATCAGGTAGCAGAGACTGGAATCAGAGCACATCAGGTAGCAGAGACTGGAATCAGAACACATCAGGTAGCAGAGACTGGAATCAGAGCACATCAGGTAGCAGAGACTGTAATCAGAGCACATCAGGTATCAGAGACTGAGGCATCAGGTAGCAGAGACTGGCATCAGAGCACATCAGGTATCAGAGACTGAGGCATCAGGTAGCAGAGACTGGAATCAGAGCACATCAGGTAGCAGAGACTGGAATCAGAGCACATCAGGTAACAGAGACTGGAATCAGAGCACATCAGGTAGCAGAGACTGGAATCAGAGCACATCAGGTAGCAGAGACTGGAATCAGAGCACATCAGGTAGCAGAGACTGGAATCAGAGCACATCAGGTAGCAGAGACTGAGGCACTAGGTAGCAGAGATTAGAATCAGGTAGCAGAGACTGGAATCAGGTAGCAGAGACTGGAATCAGAGCTCATCAGGTAGCAGAGACTGGAATCAGAGCACATCAGGTAGTAGAGACTGAGGCATCAGGTATCAGAGACTGGAATCAGTGCACATCAGGTATCAGAGACTGAGGCACTAGGTAGCAGAGACTAGAATCAGGTAGCAGAGACTGGAATCAGGTAGCAGAAACTGGAATCAGGTAGCAGAGACTGGAATTGGGTAGCAGAGACTGTGGATTCAGATAGCATAGACTATGGAATCAGGTAGCAGAGACTAGAATCAGGTAGCAGAGACTGGAATCAGAGCACATCAGGTAGTAGAGACTGGAATCAGAGCACATCAGGTAGCAGAAACTGGAATCAGAGCACATCAGGTAGCAGAGACTGGAATCAGAGCACATCAGGTAGCAGAGACTGGAATCAGAGCACATCAGGTAGCAGAGACTGGAATCAGAGCACATCAGGTAGCAGAGACTGGAATCAGAGCACATCAGGTGGAATCAGAGCACATCAGGTAGCAGAGACTGGAATCAGAGCACATCAGGTAGCAGAGACTGGAATCAGAGCACATCAGGTAGCAGAGACTGGCATCAGAGCACATCAGGTATCGGAGACTGGCATCAGAGCACATCAGGTATCGGAGACTGGAATCAGAGCACATCAGGTAGCAGAGACTGGAATCAGAGCACATCAGGTAGCAGAGACTGGAATCAGAACACATCAGGTAGCAGAGACTGGAATCAGGGCACATCAGGTAGCAGAGACTGGGGCATCAGGTAGCAGAGACTGGAATCAGAGCACATCAGGTAGCAGAGACTGGAATCAGAGCACATCAGGTAGCAGAGACTGGAATCAGAACACATCAGGTAGCAGAGACTGGAATCAGAGCACACCAGGTAGCAGAGACTGTAATCAGAGAACATCAGGTATCAGAGACTGAGGCATCAGGTAGCAGAGACTGGCATCAGTGCACATCAGGTATCAGAGACTGAGGCATCAGGTAGCAGAGACTGGAATCAGCGCACATTAGGTAGCAGAGACTGGAATCAGAGCACATCAGGTAACAGAGACTGGAATCAGAGCACATCAGGTAGCAGATACTGGAATCAGAGCACACCAGGTATCAGAGACTGGAATCAGAGCACATCAGGTATCAGAGACTGAGGCACTAGGTAGCAGAGACTGTGGAATCAGGTAGCAGAGACTGAGGCACCAGGTATCAGAGACTGGAATCAGAGCACATCAGGTAGTAGAGACTGAGGCACCAGGTATCAGAGACTGGAATCAGTGCACATCAGGTATCAGAGACTGAGGCACTAGGTAGCAGAGACTAGAATCAGGTAGCAGAGACTAGAATCAGGTAGCAGAGGCTGGAATCAGATAGCAGAGACTGTGGATTCAGATAGCAGAAACTATGGAATCAGGTAGCAGAGACTAGAATCAGGTAGCAGAGACTGGAATCAGAGCACATCAGGTAGCAGAGACTGGAATCAGAGCACATCAGGTAGCAGAGACTGGAATCAGAGCACATCAGGTAGCAGAGACTGGAATCAGAGCACATGAGGTAGCAGAGACTGGAATCAGAGCACATCAGGTAGCAGAGACTGGAATCAGAGCACATCAGGTAGCAGAGACTGGAATCAGAGCACATCAGGTAGCAGAGACTGGAATGAGAGCACATCAGGTATCGGAGACTGGAATCAGAGCACATCAGGTAGCAGAGACTGGAATCAGAGCACATAAGGTAGCAGAGACTGAGGCATCAGGTAGCAGAGACTGGAATCAGAGCACATAAGGTAGCAGAGACTGAGGCATCAGGTAGCAGAGACTGGAATCAGAGCACATCAGGTAGCAGAGACTGGAATCAGAGCACATCAGGTAGCAGAGACTGGAATCAGAACACATCAGGTAGCAGAGACTGGAATCAGAGCACATCAGGTAGCAGAGACTGTAATCAGAGCACATCAGGTATCAGAGACTGAGGCATCAGGTAGCAGAGACTGGCATCAGAGCACATCAGGTAGCAGAGACTGGAATCAGAGCACATCAGGTAGCAGAGACTGGAATCAGAGCACATCAGGTAACAGAGACTGGAATCAGAGCACATCAGGTAGCAGAGCTCATCAGGAAGCAGAGACTGGAATCAGAGCACATCAGGTATCAGAGACTGGAATCAGTGCACATCAGGTATCAGAGACTGAGGCACTAGGTAGCAGAGACTAGAATCAGGTAGCAGAGACTGGAATCAGGTAGCAGAAGCTGGAATCAGGTAGCAGAGGCTGGAATTAGGTAGCAGAAACTGGAATCAGGTAGCAGAGACTGGAATTGGGTAGCAGAGACTGTTGAATCAGATAGCAGAGACTGTGGATTCAGATAGCATAGACTATGGAATCAGGTAGCAGAGACTAGAATCAGGTAGCAGAGACTGGAATCAGAGCACATCAGGTAGTAGAGACTGGAATCAGAGCACATCAGGTAGCAGAGACTGGAATCAGAGCACATCAGGTAGCAGAGACTGGAATCAGAGCACATCAGGTAGCAGAGACTGGAATCAGAGCACATCAGGTAGCAGAGACTGGAATCAGAGCACATCAGGTAGCAGAGACTGGAATCAGAGCACATCAGGTAGCAGAGACTGGAATCAGAGCACATCAGGTAGCAGAGACTGGCATCAGAGCACATCAGGTATCGGAGACTGGAATCAGAGCACATCAGGTAGCAGAGACTGGAATCAGAGCACATCAGGTAGCAGAGACTGGAATCAGAACACATCAGGTAGCAGAGACTGGAATCAGAGCACATCAGGTAGCAGAGACTGAGGCATCAGGTAGCAGAGACTGGAATCAGAGCACATCAGGTAGCAGAGACTGGAATCAGAGCACATCAGGTAGCAGAGACTGGAATCAGAACACATCAGGTAGCAGAGACTGGAATCAGAGCACACCAGGTAGCAGAGACTGTAATCAGAGCACATCAGGTATCAGAGACTGAGGCATCAGGTAGCAGAGACTGGCATCAGAGCACATCAGGTATCAGAGACTGAGGCATCAGGTAGCAGAGACTGGAATCAGAGCACATCAGGTAGCAGAGACTGGAATCAGAGCACATCAGGTAACAGAGACTGGAATCAGAGCACATCAGGTAGCAGAGACTGGAATCAGAGCACATCAGGTAGCAGAGACTGGAATCAGAGCACATCAGGTAGCAGAGACTGGAATCAGAGCACATCAGGTAGCAGAGACTGGAATCAGAGCACATCAGGTAGCAGAGACTGGAATCAGAGCACATCAGGTAGCAGAGACTGGAATCAGAGCACATCAGGTATCGGAGACTGGAATCAGAGCACATCAGGTAGCAGAGACTGGAATCAGAGCACATCAGGTAGCAGAGACTGTAATCAGAGCACATCAGGTATTAGAGACTGAGGCATCAGGTAGCAGAGACTGGCATCAGAGCACATCAGGTATCAGAGACTGAGGCATCAGGTAGCAGAGACTGGAATCAGAGCACATCAGGTAGCAGAGACTGGAATCAGAGCACATCAGGTAACAGAGACTGGAATCAGAGCACATCAGGTAGCAGAGACTGGAATCAGAGCACATCAGGTAGCAGAGACTGGAATCAGAGCACATCAGGTAGCAGAGACTGGAATCAGAGCACATCAGGTAGCAGAGACTGTAATCAGAGCACATCAGGTATCAGAGACTGAGGCATCAGGTAGCAGAGACTGGCATCAGAGCACATCAGGTATCAGAGACTGAGGCATCAGGTAGCAGAGACTGGAATCAGAGCACATCAGGTAGCAGAGACTGGAATCAGAGCACATCAGGTAACAGAGACTGGAATCAGAGCACATCAGGTAGCAGAGACTGGAATCAGAGCACATCAGGTAGCAGAGACTGGAATCAGAGCACATCAGGTAGCAGAGACTGGAATCAGAGCACATCAGGTAGCAGAGACTGGAATCAGTGCACATCAGGTATCAGAGACTGAGGCACTAGGTAGCAGAGATTAGAATCAGGTAGCAGAGACTGTGGAATCAGGTAGCAGAGACTGGAATCAGAGCTCATCAGGTAGCAGAGACTGGAATCAGAGCACATCAGGTAGTAGAGACTGAGGCATCAGGTATCAGAGACTGGAATCAGTGCACATCAGGTATCAGAGACTGAGGCACTAGGTAGCAGAGACTAGAATCAGGTAGCAGAGACTGGAATCAGGTAGCAGAGGCTGGAATCAGGTAGCAGAGGCTGGAATCAGGTAGCAGAAACTGGAATCAGGTAGCAGAGACTGGAATTGGGTAGCAGAGACTGTGGATTCAGATAGCATAGACTATGGAATCAGGTAGCAGAGACTAGAATCAGGTAGCAGAGACTGGAATCAGAGCACATCAGGTAGTAGAGACTGGAATTAGAGCACATCAGGTAGCAGAAACTGGAATCAGAGCACATCAGGTAGCAGAGACTGGAATCAGAGCACATCAGGTAGCAGAGACTGGAATCAGAGCACATCAGGTAGCAGAGACTGGAATCAGAGCACATCAGGCAGCAGAGACTGGAATCAGAGCACATCAGGTGGAATCAGAGCACATCAGGTAGCAGAGACTGGAATCAGAGCACATCAGGTAGCAGAGACTGGAATCAGAGCACATCAGGTAGCAGAGACTGGCATCAGAGCACATCAGGTATCGGAGACTGGCATCAGAGCACATCAGGTATCGGAGACTGGAATCAGAGCACATCAGGTAGCAGAGACTGGAATCAGAGCACATCAGGTAGCAGAGACTGGAATCAGGGCACATCAGGTAGCAGAGACTGGAATCAGGGCACATCAGGTAGCAGAGACTGAGGCATCAGGTAGCAGAGACTGGAATCAGAGCACATCAGGAAGCAGAGACTGGAATCAGAGCACATCAGGTAGCAGAGACTGGAATCAGAACACATCAGGTAGCAAAGACTGGAATCAGAGCACACCAGGTAGCAGAGACTGTAATCAGAGCACATCAGGTATCAGAGACTGAGGCATCAGGTAGCAGAGACTGGCATCAGAGCACATCAGGTATCAGAGACTGAGGCATCAGGTAGCAGAGACTGGAATCAGCGCACATCAGGTAGCAGAGACTGGAATCAGAGCACATCAGGTAACAGAGACTGGAATCAGAGCACATCAGGTAGCAGATACTGGAATCAGAGCACACCAGGTATCAGAGACTGGAATCAGAGCACATCAGGTATCAGAGACTGAGGCACTAGGTAGCAGAGACTGTGGAATCAGGTAGCAGAGACTGAGGCACCAGGTATCAGAGACTGGAATCAGAGCACATCAGGTAGTAGAGACTGAGGCACCAGGTATCAGAGACTGGAATCAGTGCACATCAGGTATCAGAGACTGAGGCACTAGGTAGCAGAGACTAGAATCAGGTAGCAGAGACTAGAATCAGGTAGCAGAGGCTGGAATCAGGTAGCAGAGGCTGGAATCAGGTAGCAGAAACTGGAATCAGGTAGCAGAGACTGGAATCGGGTAGCAGAGACTGTTGAATCAGATAGCAGAGACTGTGGATTCAGATAGCAGAGACTATGGAATCAGGTAGCAGAGACTAGAATCAGGTAGCAGAGACTGGAATCAGAGCACATCAGGTAGTAGAGACTGAGGCACCAGGTAGCAGAGACTGTGGAATCAGGTAGCAGAGACTGTGGAATCAGCAGAGACTAGAATCAGGTAGCAGAGACTGGAATCAGAGCACATCAGGTAGTAGAGACTGAGGCACCAGGTAGCAGAGACTGTGGAATCAGGTAGCAGAGACTGTGGAATCAGGCAGGAGACTGTGGAACCAGGCAGCAGAGATTAGAATCAGGTAGCAGAGACTGAAATCAGGCAGCAGAGACTGTGGAACCAGGTAACAGAGACTGAATCAGGTAGCAGAGACTGTGGAACCAGGTAACAGAGACTGAATCAGGTAGCAGAGACTGTGGAACCAGGTAGCAGAGACTGAACCAGGCAGCAGAGACTGTGGAACCAGGTAACAGAGACTGAATCAGGTAGCAGAGACTGTGGAACCAGGCAGCAGAGACTGTGGAACCAGGCAGCAGAGACTGTGGAACCAGGCAGCTGAGACTGGAACCAGGTAGCAGAGACTGGAATCAGGTAGCAGAGACTGGAATCAGGTAGCAGAGATTGGAATCAGGTAGCAGAGACTGGAATCAGGTAGCAGAGACGAATCAGGCAGCAGAGACTGGAATCAGGTAGCAGAGACTGTGGAATCAGGCAGCAGAGACTGGAATAAGGTAGCAGAGACTGGAATCAGGTAGCAGAGACTGGAATAAGGTAGCAGAGACTGGAATCAGGTAGCAGAGACTGGAATAAGGTAGCAGAGACTGGAATAAGGTAGCAGAGACTGGAATCAGACAGCAGAGACTGAAATCTGAGCACATCAGGTAGTAGAGACTGTGTTACATCATAGCACGTTTTGATCAGGGATTGCCATTGTGGAGGACTCCAGCAAACATTACAGCACATCCTACAAAAGCCCAGTTTTTCTCACAGAACTTCAACCCGGACACTGAAACCACCCTATACAACAATTCAGGGAGTCTGGTAAAGGTCTCAGACACACCAACCCATGCCAGAACAGACACATTGCCAGCGAAGGTTTATAAATTACTCCATCTGTAAAACAACTGTCATTTACTGCCAATACATTACCTTGCTGCGATGGCGGGAGGAAGGGGGGGGGGTCTCTCTCTCTCTCTAGCCTCATTACATTTCCTAAAACTAACAAGAAATCAAACTGAACTTACTTATCATCCTCTTGCTCGGCCAGCAATGCTGCTCCATCTGGCGGGCCACACTTGGTCAAGAAGCACAGTGATGGATCTGAACGTATGCAGTTGTACTTTTCATACCCGTATTTGAACACGCCGATGATAAGGGATTTGTCAGCTTCTTCGTCCCACCATGGAGTCGGCACTTCTCCCTCCAGGATGGGTTGTGGAATGTTGATCTCTCTGCAGGAGGCACATGGAAAGATTCTCTAACATTTACATGTAAACATTATATCGTCGCCTGTTCCCTCATCCCGACATGTCATGTTATATCCTTGTCCGTTCCCTCATTTCCACATGTAGACTGTTTCATGTTATATCCTTAATCATTCCCTCATCTCCACATGTAGGCTTGCTTCACATGTTATATCCCTGTCCATTACCTTATCCCCACATGTAGACTGTTTCACATGTTATATCCTTGTCCGTTTCCTCATCCCCACATGTAGACTGTTTCACATGTTATATCCTTGTCTGTTCCCTCATCCCCACATGTTCCCTCATCCCCACATGTAGACTATAACCTGCTATCCATATTATATCCTTGTCCATTCCCTTATCCTCACATACAGAGTGCTCCACATGTTATACATATGTCCTCTTCCATGCCATCTGACATTTATTTCAGCCTATGCCATGAAAAATTGGTGATCATGTCTGCCACAGCTTTCTGTTGTGTACTGCAAATTATTTCTGATCCTCATGTACCTTCATGCCATGATGCCAAACTGCCCCTCCAACTTTCCCTGTATCATAATATGCCCAGTGGATTGTATTCTTCTCATGTGACAAAGTTTAAAAGTCGCTTAAAAGTCGACAGGATCAACTTCGCCGCACCTATCCCATATTTCTCAGTCTCTTTCCATAGCGCTAGCTGCCGAAAGTGTCGCACAAAGCATGAACTCCGTAGCTCCAGCAATGACCCCCAGGAGTCTCTGAAAAAATGCACTCATGAACCCATGGATGCAGCCTGGAATCGAACCCACGACTCATGTGGATAACCAGGTCTCTTTATGAGTTACGTCTTTCAATATATCTATTTTGCTCTCCAAAACTCTGCAGCTTCCACATAATTCCTCCATCTGCTAATTGTCCATGATTCACTACCATATATCAGGACTAACTCAATACAGTTAAGAACTTTTTCTCACTTTGATTGACAAAGATATTACATAAAATATTCTTTATCTTGTTAATACATCTTCCCCATGCTGTTATCAAAGTACCCACATTCTTGAACACACTGACTTATTTCAGACTAGTTCCATTTACTCTAATGTTGATTTGGGAAGAACATATTTTCATTGTAATCATCATTACTTCTGTTTTTCTGCTATTGAGACTGATTTGTTTTGCTTTCTGTTGCAATTATATCTATCATTTTCTGTAACTATTTTTTTTTTCAGTTGTCAAAACTGTCATGAGCACAATGCAGGTTGTTTACGCTCACCAACTGATATTCTTGGCATGTGTGTATGGATTACTTTACTGCTACACAGCCAGAAATATAAAAACATTCTGACAATTAATCTCGTGTTTGCTACTGTTTCTCTGGGGAAAATCTCAATAACCAGATAGAAAAAGATTAAACAACTTGAACATTCATATTCTTAAGTGACATTTCCTAAAGAGTAAATGCACTCTCTACTTACGCATGTGGTAAATTCTGAAACACTTTCTCTGCCTCGTCACCAATCAATTCTTGTTTAATATAATACAGCAGCCTGACGCGAAGTAGAACTCTGTACCATAGAAGAAACAATGAATTATGTGACTAACAAAATGGAGGACAACAAATCGATTATACAACATCATACAACCATAAGAAACTGATAATGACATGATAAAAACGGAAGAATAGATAATGACATGATAAAAACAAGAAACAGATTATGACATGATAAAAACAGAAAAAACAATAGATAATGACATGATAAAAACAGAAGAAACATTATATGAAACAATAAAAACAGAAGAAACATTATATTATGTAACATCTCTCAGATTATCTCTAGTAAGGGGATTTAACAATTAGCTAACATGTCTAAACACTGACTTGTTAGAGTGCCGATGCAGATGTCTCTTGTAGCCGTTGTCGAGCACAACTTCTGGGTCAAAGTCCAGCGGTTTGTCCTGGTCGGCCAGGAAGTTCAGATTTTCCTTCCTCTTCTTTCCTTTGCGACCTCTAGGTACTGGAGCTGAGAGACCTATTAAAACAAAAGGAACGAGACAGAAAGTAACTGTAGTGTCGCCAGAACACAAGAAATAATTGAAAAAATTGTAGTGTTACCAGAACACAAAAAAATAGCTGACAAAATTGTAGTGTTACCAGAACACAAGAAATAACCGACAAAATGTAAGTGTTGTCAGAACACATGAAATAACTGACAAAATGTTAGTGTTGTCAAAACACAAGAAATAACTGACAAAATTGTAGTGCTGCCAGAACACAAGAAATAAATGACCGAAAAAAAACCTGCCATGCAGCATAATACAAGTTAACTCTTACAGAACGTGACCATTTGCACCAGAACTTATGTTTAATTGTCTGTTAAAATACAGGGTCAATTATGTAGAGCATTTTCAAAATTACCCTAAATTCATCACCATCATCATGTGCCCTGCCAAATGGTGAAGGTGTTCATGTCTCTCCACAGATCTGTCCTTTGGCTATAGAGTGTTAAGCATGTGATATGCTGCAGATGAACATGGTGATGTCATAAGGACAGCTTAAAAATGGCCGCCCCACTTTTGACATGCATCAAAGAGAGGTAGCGTTCTGTTATCCATTATTTGATCAGTTTTTTTTTAATTTGCATATCCTTTACAGGACATCGCTGTCAACAGCAGCATCTTTCAGCTCAGTAGTTTGCCATTGCTTTCTGAGGTGCCGGCTCAGTTATACCGCAAGTCTCCAGCGGGGGTAGAACCTCTCCCAGTTCTCGCCCGCTACGAGACTCTGCGTGATAAACAGGATTACGGAGAAAGTGTTGTAACCCCTCGGCCAGAGAGACCAGCATTTGATCAGTGAAGGGATGAAATGTATAGAAATTCATCGGTAAATGAAGGTCTAGTGTGGTGACGTATGCCTGTCTGTCCAGTGCGTGGAGTAGGAAGTTTCAACAAGCAATCAAATCCAAACAAAGCGAACTTCTGAGTAAAGATGTCCTTTTGCAACATGACAATGCTCAGCCCCATACTGCTCGAGCAATGGTTGAACCCATTGAAGACCATGTTCCTTGTTTACCACATTCCCCGTACTCTCCAGACCTATCCCCAAGTGATTTCCAACTGTTCGAACAACTCGAGTCATTGGGGGGGGGGGGGGGGGGAGATTTTCAGTAGAAGCCCCCTCATAATAAAGAATGATTGAAAGATACTTACCTGAATGATTCTTCAGCTCTCCTTCCTGTCTTTTAGACACCAGATCCCATATAAAGTTTTTGATCTTATCATCTCCTTTGTAAAATTTTAGGGAATGTGCCAGCTGTAAACAAATATAGATAACACTATTTTAATACACCACCACTATCATATAATGATGACACTATTTTAGTACAATACCACCATTATACAATGATGGCACTGTTTTAATACAACACCACCATCATACAATGATGTCACTATTTTAATACAATACCACCATCATACAATGATGACACATTTTATTACACCACCATCATATGATTATGTCACTTTTAATACAACACCACATCATACAATAATGACATTATTTTATTACACCACCACAATCATACGATTATGACACTATTTTAATACACCACCACCATCATACAATGACGACACCATTTTAATAACACCACCATCATACAATGACGACACTATTTTAATAATACCACCATGACCATTATTTCATTCCTTTTGAACTATACAAATACTTTAAGCTGGTAACTTCCCCTCCTCCTCCTAGATTCAGTAATGAATTAATAATGTTTTGAACGCACTGAAATTTACAGTCTTCAAAAGAGTATTCCAATATGCCCACTGCTCTAGAAAAGAACAGTGAAGAAACCTTTTCCACACCTACAGGCACACTGGGCATATGTGGACGCTAGGCCCATATTTCAAGCCCAATCAGCAAGCACTGAGTGGGTCATGTGGTCAGTTTTAACTAGCTGCCTTTACCTCCCAGGGACGTTCCTGGTACTTCAGACTGCGGGGTCATCCAGGGAGCCCAAGACAGAAGGGGGGATCCCCACATTAACAGATTCGAACACATGACCACTGAGAAGGCAGGAATGCATGTTATCACTGCACTACTGTGTGCAGGACCAATCAGATTGATGACATTCCTTCATGCCATGTCTGATACCACCGACTATAGTTTCTCATGGCCCGCCTCTGCCATTTTCAAATGCCTTTCTTCTCATTCCATAACTAAAGAACACAGTCTCTTTCTTATAGTTGCATTTATTTGGGTGCTCGCTCACTTTGCACTCAAGTGTTGTCCATACATACTATTTCAAGTAGTGCTGGACTGAATTTTGTGTGTGGATTGCTTTCCCTATTATTATCAGTGTCCCTTGCCATTAGGCGAACCAACCCACTCAGACTTCAGAGGTACTTGTAATTTATGTCCCCAAGTCAAGGAAGAGAAGTCAACATTTTAGTCCAACTAAAAAAGTCGCCTAAAAGTCGACTTCATTGCACCGGGTTTTTATCCCATGTGGCTCAGTCTCTTTCCGCAGCGTGATAAACGTCACACAAAGCACGAACTTCTTAGCTCCAACGACGACCATCAAGAGTGTCTGAAAAAATACACTCGTGAACCAAAGGATGTGGCCCGGAATCGAACCCACAACCTTCGGAGCCTGAGTCAGACTGCTTGACCACTTCACCACGGAGACTCCCATTTTAGTCCAACTGTCCGGTGCAGGGGATAAACCCCTTACTTCGGCATTAGCACACAGGATGTTTAATAATATGCAGTCTTATCTATTCTGCCATGCTGACCTCTATAGTTGCATACAATATAATATACTTCTAGGCAATTACTCTGGTAGTGGAAGGTACTCACAACACTCATCTCAGAAATCGCATGCATGTACACATAACCTAAGATATAGACTGCTGAATCAACAAACCCATGTAACTCACTATTGCTCTAGCTATCATGAGAACATCGTCTTCCGTCAGCCGGCGCTTGAAATGGGCATGCTTCAGCAGGTCGCACCATCGTCCCCAGCTGGCAGAATACAACATACATGCATCATCAACAATACATCGCTTTTAGTTTCTTATTATTTGGTTTCTTCTTCTTTCCCATTTGACATGACAAGGGAAATTATGTTGTTGACAAGAAGTTAGTGAGTGTCCTCAACTCTTAAAGCCATTCAGTTTGTTTCCCAACATAGGGTTGGGCACTTATAAAAACCATTTTTTTTTTGCATATCCTTTACAGGACATCACTGTCAACACCAGCATTTTACCGCTGTTGTTGATTTCTTGGCAAGATTACACTCAGTAGTTTGCCTTTGCTTTCTGGGCGGCCGGCTCACTTATCCTTCCTTAAGTTACCAATGCGGGAAGAACCACTTCCAATTCTTGTGCGCTGCGTTACCCTACGTGGATAAACAGGATTACAGAGAAAGTCATTTTAACCCCTAGGCCAGGGAGACCGGCATAAAAACCATTGGTTTCTAATAATACCGCACATCCCTCTGATATCTAGGATAGGGAGAGTGGATGTTTAGGATAAGGGTGACAGACAGCAGGCACCATGTACAAGTTGAGTTCAATGATAACCTCAATGCAGTTGGACATTACAGGAGAGGTGAACAGAGCCTTCTACCTTGCATAGAATCTGTCTAGTGTCTTTATCACCATCATGTCTTTATCATAAACCTGTTGTCCTGCCCGTTGCTTCTGTGTGTAAACTGTCCCTGTCATGTGTAAACTGTCGCTGTCATGTGTAAACTCTGCTGCTGTCATGTGTAAACTCTGCTGCTGTCATGTGTAAACTCTGCTGCTGTCATGTGTAAACTCTGCTGCTGTCATGTGTAAACTCTGCTGCTGTCATGTGTAAACTCTGCTGCTGTCATGTGTAAACTCTGCTGCTGTCATGTGTAAACTCTGCTGCTGTCATGTGTAAACTGCCGCTGTCATGTGTAAACTGCCGCTGTCATGTGTAAACTGTTGCTGCTGTCATGTGTAAATTCTGCTGCTGTCATGTGTAAATTCTGCTGCTGTCATGTGTAAACTCTGCTGCTGTCATGTGTAAACTCTGCTGCTGTCATGTGTAAACTCTGCTGCTGTCATGTGTAAACTGCCGCTGTCATGTGTAAACTGCCGCTGTCATGTGTAAACTGTTGCTGCTGTCATGTGTAAACTGTTGCTGCTGTCATGTGTAAACTCTGCTGCTGTCATGTGTAAACTCTGCTGCTGTCATGTGTAAACTCTGCTGCTGTCATGTGTAAACTTTGCTGCTGTCATGTGTAAACTCTGCTGCTGTCATGTGTAAACTGTTGCTGCTGTCATGTGTAAACTCTGCTGCTGTCATGTGTAAACTGTCATGTGTAAACTGTCGCTGTCATGTGTAAACTGCCGCTGTCATGTGTAAACTGTTGCTGTTATGTGTAAACTCTGCCGCTGTCATGTGTAAACTCTGCCGCTGTCATGTGTAAACTCTGCTGCTGTCATGTGTAAACTCTGCTGCTGTCGTGTGTAAACTCTGCTGCTGTCATGTGTAAACTGCCGCTGTCATGTGTACTCTACTGCTGTCATGTGTAAACTGTCACGTGTAAACTGTTGCTGTTATGTGTAAACTCTGCCGCTGTCATGTGTAAACTGCCGCTGTCATGTGTAAACTCTGCTGCTGTCATGTGTAAACTGCCGCTGTCATGTGTACTCTACTGCTGTCATGTGTAAACTCTGCCGCTGTCATGTGTACTCTACTGCTGTCATGTGTACTCTACTGCTGTCATGTGTACTCTACTGCTGTCATGTGTAAACTGCCGCTGTCATGTGTAAACTGCCGCTGTTATGTGTAAACTCTGCCGCTGTCATGTGTAAACTCTGCCGCTGTCATGTGTAAACTGTTGCTGTTATGTGTAAACTCTGCTGCTGTCATGTGTAAACTGCCGCTGTCATGTGTAAACTGTTGCTGTCATGTGTAAACTCTGCCGCTGTCATGTGTAAACTGCTGCTGTCATGTGTAAACTGTTGCTGTTATGTGTAAACTCTGCTGCTGTCATGTGTAAACTGTTGCTGCTGTCATGTGTAAACTGTTGCTGCTGTCATGTGTAAACTCTGCTGCTGTCATGTGTAAACTGCCGCTGTCATGTGTAAACTGTTGCTGTTATGTGGAAACTCTGCTGCTGTCATGTGTAAACTGTCACCGACATGGTGATGTCATGTGTAAACTGCCTCTGTTGATGTCATGTGTCCATAAAGAGACGACTGTACCACAACCATAAGGAACAACCACACAAAGCCACTGCCTGTATTTTCTAGACAGCAGTGAATATTAGTTACTGGATTCCACAGAAACTAAACCCATGCAAACAAGAGCATTAATACAGATGTAATTCTCTCATTTCTTAATCCAAGAAATACATATAACACTTACCCATAAACCAGGAGCAGTTTCTCCACCTTAAAACATTCGGACCTATCGTACTTCTCTCCTGGAATCTCATTTGCATAATCAAAGTCTTCATCAGCATTCCTAGTTCTGCTGCGAGTTTTTCGCATCTTCTTACAGATCTTGCTCCCATTCTCATCTTCGGTCTCCGATGAGGTGTCAAGATCGCTGATCTCCAAGGCGGTTTCATCATTGCCATAGCGATTAGTTTGTCTGCGCTGACGTGGCTCTGCTATGATCAGCTCACTCTGCAATTTTCATCATTTGATGACAGAATTAGTTTTAGTTCATGTTATAAAGTAAATCAGCTTAATAAGCCGTTTAAGAACAGAAAAGACAAGAAAAGGGAAAAGAAAGGAAAGAAAAAAGAAATGAAAGGTCCATTTACATGCCAAATAGTCATATTGGGAATAGTTTGAATGTGTGTCCATGTTTTCCCATATCCAACATCATACGCAGGTCCGCATGGCCAAATTGTGTTCTTAAAAATCCATGGTGCTGATTTCGAGGTAAGCGGTTCAACCCCTACACTGGACAGCTGGACTAAAATGTTGACCTGTCGTCTTTGACTTGGGGATGTAAATTACAAGTACCTCTGAAGTCGGAGTGGGTTCACCTGATAGCGAGGGACACTTAATAGGGAAAGCTAATCAACACGCAAAATTCAGTCCATCACTACTATAAGTGTATGGACTACACTTCAGTTCAAAGCATGAGAACACAATCACACACAAAAACGTACTTGGGAGTTTTACTCAAGGTCTGTCCAAACCAGTGCCAGCATGTTCCCTCACCTTTAGATTTGCTGAAATCTGTCCAGGTCACTTCCTAACCTCTGCACTGGTGATTGTCACATCATTTTAGTGGTTCAATTCTGCACACGCACCAATCAATGAATGTAGTTTATTGGTAATTCTTGTAGTCATTCTCTACGTTTGTGATCCAAACAGGTAAACTTATGTAACATCACATATTCTAAGTGCAGTATTAGTTTTTCAGTGGTATAAAAGCTCCTGTAGCTATTTGTATTTTATTTGAATATCTCTCTACCTGTTCCCACTGCTACCTAAGGAGGTGAGTCACAATCTACAGCCCATGTCGGCAAACCCCGGCACATATTCCAGTTGTGACATGTGTAACATCTTCAATGGCAGACCATCATTACAAATTGCAATCAGTAAAAACACATTTTTTTCTGCGCTCGCTTTCTTTGACCTCAAGCGTAGTATTTATAGTAGTGATGGACAGAATTTTGCGTGTGGATTAGCTTTTCGTATTAGCAATGTCCCTCGCCTTTAGGCGAACCCACTCCGACTTCAGAGGTACTTGTAACTTATGTCCCAAAGTCAAGGATGATAATCAGTAATTAAACAGAAGTATATAATTCTTTGAAAGCTATTCATCTTCTTGAATTCATTCAATCCCGGGAAGGTTAACCCGGTCAACAAATGCCCGCAGAAGTCGGATGTGTCGGCCTAAAGGCGCAAGATCGCAGCTCTGCTGTAAACAGGCACAACGCAATCACGTCCGGAAAAAAAACCTCCAGATGAACGCAGAAGAAGAATTCATTCAATACAAAAAAAATTTTAGACACTGGAGGTAAGAATGTGCAATCTGATGCAAACAGCCTTGCGTGTGGCGCAAAAATGACTGACCTTAAATCCTTATGTGCATCCTATCTTTACCCCCTCTCCCGATCACTTCCACCATCAACTTCCTCTTGGCTGTCACATACCAGCAGTCTGCTGCTTGTAGCACAAATGTTGATGCAGATATGAATTTTTTTTTTTTTTTTTCCGCGTTTCCATCCTGTTTCAGGATATTGCGGTCAACAATGAAGTAATACAGTGCCAATATATTGACTAACAAGGCCCCCAAATAATTCAAATATGCTCATGTCAAGACTTTTGGACAAACAAATATGAATTATACCTTGATGGACTTCATGCTGAGTGATTTTGCAACATTACTTTGGCACAACACCTACAAAAAGACTTCACACCTGCTTCTAAATCAAAGACCAATTCTCTCAAGGGTTCCTGAAATTAGGCTGGCCTTTGTAATAATCTTTTCTTCTGAAATGCAATGCTGATCTGATTCCAAAACAACAAAAACCAGTTTGCCACTATCCACCTTGCAAAACTATTCTCCTCCCTCCCCTCTTTTCTCTCTCTCATGGAGGTAGGGATGAAGGGAGTGAGTTGGGGAGAGAAAGAGAGATAGATCTGATAGAACTATACCTTCTTGTTGTTGGCCTCTGTATCAATGTCGGCTTTCTTGGCCCACTTCTGCCAGAACTCAGGGTCATTGATGTCAATGTCACTTCTGTTCTCTGTCATGGTGAAGCTGGCCTGTGGAGATAGCACAAACATACAAACATTGTTTGTAGCAACAATATGTGCCGTGAATAGGTACATTCCCAGTTTATCATGTATGTTCAGTACATGACAAACTGTCAAGTTTATAGCAATTGCATGGGTTGTACTAAGCTAAGTTGTCCACTTTCAGGCAATGATATGTTAAAAAGGTAAATTGTCCATTTTATGTCAAATGTATGCAAACATAACTTTTCCAGTTTATTGCAATTGTATGTGTAGTACATAAGTAAACTGTCCAATTTATGGCAATTTTACAGTAAGTGATTGATTGATTGATTTAGGAACCGACATCACAGCATTCAGGGCATTCCCATAAGCGCTCCGTCCCCATCATCAGCAGCCAGCGAAGAGTTCCAACACCAATAGTACCAGTAGCAAACTGATTATATGTCCGTCTCGCCTTTCCTCTGAGCGTCCAGTGTCGGCCAGATGCCCTCGTCACTCCTGTCTCATTCTTGCCAGACCATGGTGATCCATTTGCTCCTCTGAAGTGTACACATTGCTCCCACAAGGCCGAAACCATGCATCAATACTCCACCAAGTTTTGCAAAGCCAACCAATTTGTCCGCCTGTTCATTCCCCAGCACACCGGCATGCCCCGGAGAAAAGATCCTGGCGCTGCTTGCCACCCGTGACCTCCGAAGCAAAGCAAGCCACTCTGCCCGAAGCTTGCCTGCCCTCACCTTCCTCAGCATGCCATAGTTTTAAGTGCATTGAGTCCCTTTTGAGACCTTGTCACAACCGTCTCCACAAGGTCCTTGAAGGACAGGCTCCTGTCAAATGTGATTCCCAGATATTTCAGTTTATTCTCTCTATTGACGCTTCTACCATCTATCGCGAGGCTTGGGACATCAGCTCTCACAATCCTATTGTCCAGAGAGCACCACAAAACAGCCGCCTTTTCCGGGTGGATGACAGCACCCATTTCAGTGCAACTGTCAATCACTTTGTCTACTGTCGCCTGCAGCTCCTGGGCTGTTTGCTACCTATCTCTCCCCTGCCTATATGCAAGAATATCATCTGCAAATGTTAGTATTCTTCCAACCCCTGGTGCTTCTAGGTTTGCAATCTTGCTTGTATACATGTTAAAGAGGACTGGTGAGATTGCAGATCCCTGTGGCAGTCCCAGGGTTAAAATGTGGCTCTGAGGTCCATGCACCCAGACGGAGAGCAATCCGACAAGAATCCAGTTCACCAACCAGGGACTGACCTTCTTCTCCATCAGCGCAGTCATCAAAATATCATATCGAACTCTATTGTACGCATCCTCGAGATCAAGCGATGCCGCCATTGTTTCCTGTCTACTCTGGAACCTACTCTTTTACAGTAAGTGTAGCAAATGGGTATATTGTCCAGTTTGTTAATGACTTATGGCAACTGTATGTGTAGTCAAACAGATAAATTGGATAAATTTACAGCAAATGTAAATAAACTACACCAGAATTGTGTTCATGGCAATGGTATGTGTCGTACACATACAAAATGTCCAGTTTGATTATGTCAACTGCATCTGTAGTCAAGCAGTTTATGACAGTTTTATGTGTGGTAAAAAAAAGTAAACTTTCCAGTTCATGATAACTGTATGATATAAAACGGATATATGTGCCAATCTGTTTATGGTATTTTGTGTATGCAATTTTACAAAATGGTAAGAGTGCTGGTAGTTCAGAAAGTAATGGCTAACTACTTAACATAAAACTTGCCAAGAGATCACAACAGCAAAACAAATGCAATGTCATGTAAAGGATATGCAATTAACTTTTTTAATCAACTATCCAGTTTTCTTATAGCAATTGCATCTTAGCAATTTTACAAAATGGTAAGAGTGCTGGTAGTTCAGAAAGTAACGGCTAACTACTTAACATAAAACTTGCCAAGAGATCACAACAGCAAAACAAATGCAATGTCATGTAAAGGATATGCAATTAACTTTTTTAATCAACTATCCAGTTTTCTGATAGCAATTGCATCTTAGTTGAACAGTTAAATTGTCCAGTTTATGGGATGTGTATATGTAGCAAATAGGTACACTATCCAATTTGTCAGCTGTTTGTTCAGAAAATAGGTGAATTTACAGTCAACAAACTAATCAGTTTGTTTATGGCAGTTGTACAAAAAACATTCATTCTGTTTGTATTGACTGTTCATGTAGTACACAAACTATTATGGTATTTGTATGTACATGTAGCCACATTACATTTACTGAGGAGTGACATCTGCAGAACACTTCCTGTCAGTTCTGGGCATGAATCACCTGACTCTGCCTTAAAATCATATTTCAAACAGATCACCTGTAACTGGGCTGGTTATTACCAGGCATCAATCAGAGAGTCAATACTCACCTTGGCGAACGTTGACCCCTTGCCTTCAGATTCTATCTGGATAACCTTGGTTCTTCTTTTGAGAATCTGGTCGATATCCTCCTCACAGAATGTATCTCCAGTGTTGTCATCTTCCATGAGAGCACCATATGCCCCCTTCTTCAGCAAGTCCTCAATTTCTTTCTTGGTCAGTTGGTTAGCCTTCGGAAAATAAGAAAATGACAGACTTCCGTACGTGGTAACAGAAGTTCAATGACCTTACCTAAGTACAGTGAATTTACAGTTATGTAACATGAACAACAAGCAGCTGTCAGAGTAGCTGGTTAAATGTCAAACTTGTTTAAAGTGTACAAGAGGTAAGACAGGACTGCACTCTTTACATACCGGTTCAACATGTATACAAAATGAGGAAGTCACAAATAAACTTGTGACAATTTTTATCTATTCATAACAGGTGATATTTCAACTTGTGATCTTAGATATGCATGTGACAGTTCTCTCAGTAGTGCCAAGGGATTAATGAGAAGAGTTGATCCTGTCTGTCATAAGACACGGCTGAGATGACCATATCTGAACCTACCCAACAGAAACCATGCCCACGGACAAAACGACATGTATTCCAGATCACAATCAATAATGAAGAAACTGAAAATACCACAAAAGAGCATCTTGGATCCATAATCAACAAGGGGGATTGTTAAAAGAAGTCAGTTGTAGGCTAGCTATAGCAATGCAGATTTTAAAACAGTATTAAGAACAAATGGCACAATACCAGGAAGTAAACAAAGTAAAATTCTAAAAGAAAACTAGAGCTTCTGAATTTAAATGGTACAGAAAAATATAATAAAAGACATTCTTCAGATCTGAACATACAGGAAAACTGGCGTATTGAACAGCATCATGTCTGGAGAAACTCTGGCCACATTAAACATCACAATGGGTTGACAAGAACAATGACGGAAACTCTGGTCACGTTAAACATCACTATGGTTTGACAAGAACAGTAACAGAAACTCTGTGGCCACATTAAACATCACAGTGGGTTGACAAGAACAGTGACAGAAATTCTGGCCTTATTAAACATCACAGTGGGTTGACAAGAACAGTGATGGAAACTGTGGCCACATTAAACATCACAATGGGTTGACAAGAACAGTGACGGAAACTCTGGTCACGTTAAACATCACTATGGTTTGACAAGAACAGTAACAGAAACTCTGTGGCCACATTAAACATCACAATGGGTTGACAAGAACAGTGACGGAAACTCTGGCCACATTAAACATCACTGTGGGTTAACAAGGACAGTGACGGAAATTCTAGCCTTATTAAACATCACAGTGGGTTGACAAGAACAGTGGCGGAAACTGTGGCCACATTAAACATCACAGTAGGTTGACAAGAAAAGTAACAGAAACTCTGTGGTGACATTAAACATTACAATGGGTTGACAAGAACAGTGACGGAAACTCTGTGGCCACATTAAACATCACAGTGGGTTGACAAGAAAAGTAACAGAAACTCTGTGGCGACATTAAACATTACAATGGGTTGACAAGAACAGTGACGGAAACTCTGTGGCCACATTAAACATCACAGTGGGTTGACAAGAACAGTGATGGAAACTCTGTGGCCACATTAAACATCACAGTGGGTTGACAAGAACAGTGATGGAAACTCTGTGGCCACATTAAACATCACAGTGGGTTGACAAGAACAGTGATGGAAACTCCGTGGCCACATTAAACATCACAATGGGTTGACAAGAACAGTGACGGAAACTCTGTGGCCACATTAAACATCACAGTAGGTTGACAAGAAAAGTAACAGAAACTCTGTGGCGACATTAAACATTACAATGGGTTGACAAGAACAGTGACAGAAACTCTGTGGCCACATTAAACGTCACAGTGTGTTGACAAGAACAGTGACGGAAACTCTGTGGCCACATTAAACATCACAGTGGGTTGACAAGAACAGTGATGGAAGGCATGGTTCGTGTAAGAAGAGCTGAGGTCAACCAGCACAATGATAGACAAGATACTGCAGATACCCTGGGCATCAACATGTCTGAGACAGGAGAATTTGAGTCAAGAAAACTTTTGGCAGACCCTGATGAGAGCAAAGTTCAGCAAAGTATCTGCTACATGTTTGCTTTGTCCATTGTTGCAAAACAGGACATATGTCTGGCTGTCAGTCCTAGAATGGGTTGGCAAGAAGGCCGATTAAAGCAATCCAAGCTTGTAAACATTTGTTACAATGAGAACCAAGGAATGTCAGCTATCAGAGGCAGCTTTAGTTTTCATTTTGGCACTGAAAGCCTTCGCCTGGTGTCCTCGATTTTTGACTGCTCCAAAGTCACCAGGCCATTAAAGAGATGAGCATACCATGTAGAGCCATCAGCAGCAATGGTGTTCCAATGATCAAAACCAATGCCACAGTTCTTCAGCGAGACTTGTATAGTACACTTCTTCATACACACCTTCAGATGTCAGCCGGAATATATTTAAATACAACAGCAGTCAACTTGACCTAGTTGACATCAGAGTTTGTCCTCAAATGGAGTGGAGTGGGTGTAAACTAAAAATATGTTTCCTGTTCAGCATAAGATAGGACATTCTTGCAGATAATTGTTAGCTGTAATTTTACTAATTCCTGTTACATTCCTTAGCATCTTCTTTCTTTAGTTTATTGAAAAAGTGGTTTCAGTTTGGTATGTCCTATGTGGAAATCTAAAGATTGCTACTTGTTCATGTGGACTGGCATCGCAGACAGCAGATCACATACTCCAAGACTGCCCAAAATACAACATATCTAGGCAAACCTTCTGGCCTAGAGAGACTACAGTGGAAGGTAAACTATGGACCGCTCAGTGAACTAAAAAAGACAGTTAAATTCATTCAAGAGACAACAATGCAGTTATAGACATATTTCAAGAAAGAAAGAAAGAAGAAGCTACTTGTTCACTTCGGTCAAGTTATGATATGTATTATCTTTCTGGTGGCCTGGATGCTCTGATTCCCACTTGGTTCTTTAAGTGCGTCTTATAAACTTCTTGGTGTCTTCATAGGTTTATCTACGTCAGGATGAAATATTCTTCCACCTTCCACTGCCACTTTGTCAAGCCCCTTCATTTCTTTTTTGGAACACAACAATGCTTCTCAGGATTAATGTGCTGCCAAACATAAGTGATTTTTAGTCTATGAATAAATTACAGGAGTAATGGGATCACACACACAAGAGATCATGTCTATGATTTAGACTATGAATACAATTTACAGCTGTTTACGACTTGTTTACCTGTATAGTCAACTTTTAAATATATTTAATCATCATTTCTTGTAAAGTGAATCTAGTCTATGAATATATTATTCACAGATTTAATGGGCTACCAAACACACAAGAGTGTCTCTGAATATATGACTTATAGGATTAATGGGCTTAGTCTAGGATAAATGACTTACAGGATTAATTTGTCTATGAATAAATGACTTACAGGATTAATGGGCTTATCCGCTGTCATGGACTGTAAGACAGCCTTATCCAGGCCGAGCTTCATGGAGGCCCTGTCAAACATCTCCCGCTCGTACGAGTTGCGAGTGATCAGCCTGTACACCTTGACCGCCTTGCTCTGCCCAATGCGATGGCAGCGAGCTTGAGCCTGGGGGAAGAGTAACACAGAATTATGTCAATTCTAATTACAGGAAGTCTCAGACATTTCAATGAATTAAACGTTACAATGCTTGTCCATCATAACTAGTATCAAGGGTATATAAATATATATATTTTCAAAAGGTTAAAAATTGGACACACAGACCCCTAGAGGTCGTATATATAATCTCTAGAAGTTGTATAATCTGTTACTAATCACACGTGATATTGCATAATCTGTTACTAATCACATGACATACTGCATAATTTGTTACTAATAACATGTGATATTGCATAACCTGTCACTAATCACACGTGACATTGCATAATTTGTTACTAATCACGTGATATTTCATAATCTGTTACTAATCACATATGATATTGCATAATCTGTTACGAATCACATGTGATACTGCATAATCTTTAATAAATCACGATACTAAACAATCTTCTGCTAATCACATATGATATTCTATAATATGTTAATAATCATAAATGATATTGTATAATCTTTCAGTAATCACCTGCAATGTTAATACACCCATGTGACTCTTTATTATACATTATCAAATGATACTATATAATCTATTACTACTCACATGTATAATCTGTTACTAATTGTTCATGTGATTTTAAATCTACAACAATTCACATCTGATATTATGCCATCGTGCCACTAATCACATTTAATATGTCATACGTCACTAATCACATTTAATATCGCATCACATGTCACTATTCACATGTGATGTTCCATAATCTAAAATCACTGGACAACATTCTCACCTGCAGATCATTTTGAGGATTCCAATCGGAGTCATAGATGACCACAGTGTCCGCAGCTGTCAGGTTGATGCCCAACCCCCCAGCTCTGGTACACAGGAGGAAAGCAAACCGATCAGAGTCTGGCTTGGAGAAGCGGTCAATGGCTTCCTGGCGAACAGTGCCTCGAATGCGTCCATCCAGCCGTTCATACAAGTACCTACAGAAAAAAAATACACCAATCAATATTTCCCAGCATTGACAAACTTGGAATGGCATACAGTTGCTCAGGTTTGAACAGAAAGTGGCAATGTGCAGGAATGTGGCATTTGTCTGGAGGAGATTGATTGTGCATCTGTGTGTTACAGGGGCCCCCAAAGGAGAGGTAGACAATGTCATCCTTCTGTGCATGTTGTAAACAGCATCTAGAGGGGGATGGTCTGACTGGCTATCTCACACCGTAGGAATAGCAACATTTGGTTGTCAGCCTATACTCCATTGGGAGGCAAAAGAAGAAGAGGAAGAGGGGGAGAAGAAGGAAATGAGGTTGAGGGGGAGGAGAATTAGAAAAGGAGAAGTCGAGGAAGAGGAGAAACAGGTGGAAGAGAAGGAGAAGAAGGCGAAGACAATAATAGGAAAAAGAAGCAGAGAGAGGACTGACAATGTCCAAGCTATACTGTTCTTAATACTAGCTTAGTTGATAGCAAGCTTTGCTGCTAATGTCAGGAGCATGGTTGGGCTCATCACTTGTTACAGTGAGGGGAAAGACTGACCATCTCATCCTGCAATACTCTAGGCCTACATAATGTGATAGTGCTGTCACATCATAGACCTATAGTAGGAAACTACAGGGTAATTTTGAAATGTAAATACTGACCTTGTTTCAATGCCACTTGCTACTGCCAAGAGTATCAATAAAACATCCAATCCCACCTGCTACTGCCAAGAGTATCAATAAAACATCCAATCCCACCTGCTGCTGCCAAGAGTATCAATAAAACATCCAAATCCAGCTGATACTACAGACAGTATCAATAAAACATCCAATCCCACCAGCTACTGCCAAGAGTATCAATAAAACATCCAATCCCACCTGCTACTGCCAAGAGTATCAATAAAACATCCAATCTCACCTGCTACTGCCAAGAGTATCAATAAAACATCCAATCCCACCTGCTACTGCCAAGAGTATCAATAAAACATCCAATCCCACCTGCTACTGCCAAGAGTATCAATAAAACATCCAATCCCACCTGCTACTGCCAAGAGTATCAATAAAACATCCAATCCCACCAGCTACTGCCAAGAGTATCAATAAAACATCCTATCTCACCTGCTGCTGCCAAGAGTATCAATAAAACATCCAAATCCAGCTGATACTACAGACAGTATCAATAAAACATCCAATCCCACCAGCTACTGCCAAGAGTATCAATAAAACATCCAATCTCACCTGCTACTGCCAAGAGTATCAATAAAACATCCAATCCCACCTGCTACTGCCAAAAGTATGAATAAAACATCCAATCCCACCTGCTACTGCCAAAAGTATGAATAAAACGTCCAATCCCACCAGCTACTGCCAAGAGTATCAATAAAACATCCAAATCCACCTGATACTACAGAGAGTATCAATAAAACATCCAATCCCACCTGCTACTGCCAAGAGTATCAATAAAACATCCAATCCCACCTGCTGCTGCCAAGAGTATCAATAAAACATCTAATCCCATCTGCTACTGCCAAGAGAATCAATAAAACATCCAATCCCACCTGCTACTGCCAAGAGTATCAATAAAACATCCAATCCCATCTGCTACTGCCAAGAGAATCAATAAAACATCCAATCCCACCTGCTACTGCCAAGAGTATCAATAAAACATCTAATCCCATCTGCTACTGCCAAGAGAATCAATAAAACATCTAATCCCATCTGCTACTGCCAAGAGAATCAATAAAACATCCAATCCCACCTGCTACTGCCAAGAGTATCAATAAAACATCCAATCCCACCTGCTACTACCAAGAGTATCAATAAAACATCCAATCCCACCTGCTGCTGCCAAGAGTATCAATAAAACATCCAATCCCACCTGTTACTGCCAAGAGTATCAATAAAACATCCAATCTCACCTGATACTACAGAGAGTATCAATAAAACATCCAATCCCACCTGCTACTGCCAAGAATATCAATAAAACATCCAATCCTACCTGCTACTGCCAAGTGTATCAATAAAACATGCAATCCCATCTGCTACTGCAGAAAGTATCAATAAAACATCCAATCCCACCTGCTACTGCAGAGAGTATCAATAAAACATCCAATCCCACCTGCTGCTGCCAAGATTATCAATAAAAACATCAAAATCCACCTGATATTACAGACAGTATCAATAAAACATCCAATCCCACCTAATACTGCCAAGAGTATCAATAAAACATCCAATCCCACCTGCTACTGCCAAGAGTATCAATAAAACATCCAATCTCACCTGCTACTGCAGACAGTATCAATATAACATTCTCATTGAGAAACTCTCATTGACAACATGAAGTCAAACAACATTCTGAAACATGTTAATACTAGTAAAGAAGATAGGTTCAACAAACATTCTGAAACATGTTAATTCATAAACTTTAAAGAAGATAGGTTCAACAAACATTCTGAAACATGATAATTCATACATTCTTAACCCTTTACAGGGCAAAACGTCTATT
This sequence comes from Cepaea hortensis, assembly GCA_963921405.1. Lineage (NCBI taxonomy): Eukaryota > Metazoa > Mollusca > Gastropoda > Stylommatophora > Helicidae > Cepaea > Cepaea hortensis. Next base: position 124,257,445 of record OY992876.1, on the reverse strand, counting down.
TGTGGCCGATTGCTTAAACGGACGAAGTTGACTATTAATCGCAGCTAGATATCAGTAAAAAGCGTTACTTTGCATTAGCAGTCGCCAGTCGGACTTTAAATAAAGTGATTATGATTCTGAAAATGTGTTTATATATTGCCGTATAGATGACGGAAAATCACAAACATGCTGTATTTCGTAAATATTTGTGTTCATATATGGATTACCGACAACAGTCACGTGAGTAACATATTCTGCATGCTTTTCCCTTCATTGTGTTGTTTATTTAACTAAAATCGGTTGACTAACACCTTATTTGTGATGTTTTTACTAACGCAACCCGAAATTTTACCGAACCTGAAAAAATCTTGCCCGTTCAGAGCTAAAAAATGGAGAAGCGTCTGCTCTGTAATGGGTTAAGGAAGAGAAGTTCAACAAACATTCTGATTCATTAAATCATAAACAAAAGAGTTTCAGGCAATAAAATATTCAACATTTTGTTTGTGGCTTCTGAAGGCAATACAAGGTTTTGAATAAGAGTTTCAACCAACATTCTGAAACAATCTCTTAACCCTTTACAGGGCAGACGCTTGTCCATTTTGTAGCCCTGAACGGGCAAGATTTTTTCAGGTTTGGAAAAAGTTCGGGTCGCGTTAGTAAAAACCATCACAAATAAGGTGTTAGTCAACTGATTTTAGTTAAATAAACAACACAATGAAGGGAATAGCATGCAGAATATGTTACTCACGTGATTGTTGCCGGTAATCCATACATGAACACAAATATTTACGAAATACGGCATGTTGTTTGTGATTTTCCGTCACCTATACGGCAATATACAAACACATTTTCAGAATCATAATCACTTTCTTTAAAGTCCGACTCACGACTGCTAATGCAAAGTAACGCTTTGCACTGATATCTAGCTCCGATTAATAGTCAACTTCGTGCCCTTTAATGTCATTTAAAATGAACCTAGCGAAATCTCGGCTATCACTTGAAGAATCGCCAAAATCCATTTTGAAAAACAGCTTAAAAATCCCGAAAACTATCAAAAATTGTCCTTAAAAGTCCGTTCAAATTGATACTATCGCGTTTACAAATGGCGGCCACGTTGTCAAGCTGTAGGCGAAAGCGAAAGTAGCCATCGGAAGTGTCGGAAAGCCGAGAGATCGCGATTTTACAATGCATAATAGTATCGGCCGGAATCGGACGCTATGCCTTGTAAAGGGTTAAAGAACAGCACATCCAAAGATGATCCCAAAGAGGGAGTCCAACTGATGATGAATGTCTACTCACTTTTTCTGAATCATATAATCCTCAATGATATCAAGTACGCGTATCATCTGTGAGAAGATGAGCACTTTGTGTCCGGCAGACTTCAGCCTGGGCAGCAGTTTGTCCATCAGCACCATCTTGCCGCTGGACTGCACCATGGCCGTGACCATGATCTCCAAGTCATCGTAATGCTTCTCACGAGCTTCTTCCAGGATCTTGTCTTCAGCCCCTGACAAACGAAAGACGGGGATGGTAACAATAAATATTAACAACAACACAAACTATAATAGCAACATTAACATTCTGAAACACAAACATCTTAGGAAGATTTAGGACAATTCAAAAACATGGTATTAAGAATTAAACTTATAACAGTCCAGAAAAATAAGGATAAAAAAATAAAAGACACTAAAATGAAGTCAAACTAATCCTATCGATCATTATGTACCATGCTGTGAAGAACATGCAATCTTTGGCCTCCACGACCATGGGTCTTCTGTGTTTATGAAAAGTTTGACTGCTAACTGGCTATCCAGCATTTCCTCTCAATGCTGATTTCTAACTTAACTCTTCACACCAAACCATCAAACATTTTGTTCCATTCCTATTTCTGTCTTTAACTCCTGGTGCCAACCCATCAAGCATTTTGTTCCATTTCTATTTCTGTCTTTAACTCCTGATGCCGACCCATCGAGTATATTGTTCCAATGCTATTTCTGTCTTTAACCCCTCACACCAACCTATTCAGCATTTCCCCCCAGTGCTATTTCTGTCATTACAGGCTCAATTTTCTGTCACATTGCTCTCCTGACTCCCTTCTGAACACGTGACAGACAAATAACTATGGCTGTGCCCATGTGGGTAATCATCAATGGAAGGAAGGATGGAAGGAAGGAAGGATGGAAGGAAGGAAGGAAGGAAGGAACAGTATAAAATATAAACAAAAGTACCATTAATAAGAAACGGGTGATTGCAGCACTTCCTCAACTCCATCATGGTGTTCATAAGGCTGGGCACACTGCTGCTGGTACCCTTGGCCAGGAACTGAAAGTTACGCTCCAGAATGGCTCTATAATACTTCTTCTGGATGTTGGTCAGCTCCACCTCAATGATGGTTTCCTCTTTGGGGGCCAAGTTCTTTTCTACGTCCTCCTTGAGACGTCGGAGCATCATTGGCTTGAGGATCTGTCAGAGATGAATAGTGAGATGTAAATATGATAACTGTCCACGTGATTATAGCAATGACAACAGATAACCTGGGCCGTACAGTTCACACGCAGGGCAGGTCTCAAGCGGAATCTCATCAAAGCTATACATTCATGTCTACATGTGTAGGTAAGAAACACTGTTTCTATATCATCAATCATGTGCACTATAACAATCAACTGTGTATTATTATATCAATAAAGTACACTATAGCAATCAACTGTGTGCACTATATCAATCAATCAACTGTGTGCACTTTATCAATCAATCAACTGTGTAATTATATCAATAAAGTAATCTATTGTGTGCACTATATCAATCATGGACACTATATCAACTAATCACATACACTACGTTAATCATATGCACTGTATCAAACATTCATCTGCACCAAATCAATCAAGTACACTATAAAAACAAAACTCTGCACACTATATTACTCAATCAATTATACAAGTACACTAGATCATATCAATCAATCAAGCACGCTATATTATTCAACCAGGTCTCACTAAATTAATCAATCAAGTAGACTACCATTCAGTCAAGTACACTATATGAATTAATAAAGGGCGCTAGATCAATCAATTAAACATGTTTCAATCAATCAAGAACACTACATTAATTGATTAAGAACACTAAATCAATCATTCAATCAACAAAAATACCAAAGTGCCCTATACTACTGCCACCTTGTCGTCTTTGTTACATTCTGCTTTTTAAAAAAAAGGCATAATAACCTCTCCATTACATTGTCTAGGCTGAATTGTGGAGACCATGTGCTGCCCATGCAGCATGATCCCTCTCTTGCGCTGCCTAGTTTACTCCAGAGGAAAAGTAACACCAATACATCTGGAATAAGACAAGCTGCGGAAGCTACCAGATCAGTAAAGCAATGCTTTTACTGACTGCTTGTCGGAGCTTCTAATCTAAGAGATTAGAAATTGTCCCATACTTATATACATACTTTTATTTTGCACATTTTTATACATTGCGAACTGCTGAGGCTCGGCCGTAAATTGGCAGATTTGTTCGCAACTTAGACGAGCAATATCTTCTGTGGTAGAATCTCGCGTGTGTGTGGTCTGTTCTGGCGGACAGTCCGTCTATCCGATTGATCCTATCAGTAGTCATACGCTCATTCGCTTGTCGCTACGTTTGTCTTAAAACTGAAAATTAAAGGAATTGACGGAAGGGCCATTTGCACGAGGCTCTCGAGAGCCAATATATACAGGGATAACTGGCCGTGGCAGCCTAACGTCCACTGCATCTGTGTCCAGTCGTCTTGCCATGCTCGCCACTGGAACCAGATGGACGCAGACGAGTGAGCGAGGTCGATGGAGTTGCGCGACCACTACCTCGCTATAATCCAAACTAAAGTGCAAGTCATTTGTTCTTCATCAAATCAAAGATGCAATGAATGAAAGGTCCTCATCATTCGTGATGGACGAACACATACTTTTATCCAAGTCTTCTATTTAAATGGACAGGTGGGAAAGCTTGGTGACAACTAGCAGCTTTGATGTGAAACAAGAACCAAAAATGTTAATGCTACAAAGATTATGAATTCTAGCAATTCATTCTTCCTCCGATTCAGATGCCTGGTCTGCCTGTCTGTAGCAGAGCTCAGAGGCTTTCCAATCTTCTCTATCATTTGATGCTTTGATGAAACTGGTGATGCTTCTTATACAGCCATGTCACTCAGCTGTTTAAGCTCTACACATACATCTTTGTCTTCATCTGTCTCTCTTGTTTATTATGTTCCTACTTAAGGCTAATACTTCTATCCCATCTATTCCGTTCATTTTACCCATACATTTTACTGCTGTTTGCACTCCTGATGGTTTTTGTTAAGTCATGTAGTACCCACCTGCTGCTATCAATACCTTACTGTTTGTTCTCGTCTGTCATTGTGTTAGCAGAGTTGATATGCAGCTACACTAATAGTGTAATAAGTACAGTTAGACAGGGTCCGTGCTCGCATTCACTGCCTCATTAAGTAAGGGAAAGATGAGTCACCTATTCCTCTGTGTATTCAAGGATATAACATGGGAGGGCCCTATCACATCAGACACACAGCAGGTTTCTGCTTTAGGACAAGTTATAACAATAAAACATGAAACAAGAAAAGACAAAGCTCAAATATAACATAGAAACCTCTTTTAGAGAGTCCACTTGCTCTTCCGTCTTCAGATCACCAAACTCTTTAATGAAACTCTCGGAACAGTTGAACTTGTTTGGGCTCAGGAAGTTGAGCAGACTGTACAGTTCCTCTGTGTTATTTTGTAAGGGAGTGCCTGTCAGTAACACTCGATGTTCCTGCAAAAATACAGTACACTGGTCAGCCGAGGCACTTCAAATGATAAGGATCTTCTTCTTCTTCTTCGTTCATCCGGAGTTTTTTTTTTGGATGTGATTGCGTTGTGCCTGTTTACAGCAGAGCTGCGTTCTTGCGCCGTTAGGCCGACACATCCGACTTCTGCGGGCATTTGTTGACCTGGTTAACCTTCCCGGTGATAAGGATCAATCACAGGAAGGATAAAGCAGCAGGTATTTAAAGTCATCAGAGACAATCAATAAATAAAGAAGAATTCACGATATCATAAAGGTTAAAAGGTGAGATGGTCGACTTCTGCCATGGATTTTACTCTGTCAAGCTCTTCTCTCTTCCGCAAACTGGCAACCTTCCTGCCAAGAGCAGCACACATGTATTTACATCTGTGTCCCAGCACACATATACAAAATCAATACAAAGTAAAACTAAAGGGACAGTCACAAAAACCAAAATGATTAAAAGAACTTTGAAGCTTTCAAGTTGTGATGCTATTACAGGATGCAAAGAAATTCTTACAGACATTGAAAATAATGCAAGGCTGTCTTGGCTTGGCCCCACTAGAGAACATGGGAATCAATTATTGCAAGTCTTCTGCTGCCTCTTATCCCTCACTGGAGCATAGGTATACCAAGCAGTCCTATCTTTGGCTACTTCCTGCAGCTTCTGCCGCTTGTCATCCCCCAATGGAGAGTCCTCAGCCAACCTAAACCAAGTTTTGTGTAGATTTGTTCATGATTGGCTGGATTATGGAGCTATATTTGTCAACAGCATGGCAGCAGTACTGCAATAATGGCCAGCAAAATTAAGGAGAAATAATGAGATGATATTCAATGAACCACTTCATGACCAAGCATTACAAGGACACTGACACAGGTGGTTAGATGGAGCTGAAGGAAACATAGGAACCTGGAACAGTGCAATGACATGATAGGATATGAGTACAGTTTTTTTTTTTTAACAAGACTAGCCTTCTGGGTGGACAGGTAGGTAGGTAAGTAGGATGGTAGGTACATAGGCAGACAGGGAATATGGATGGTGGTTGATAGGTAGGTATGTAGATAGAATGGTAAGCAGACAGGTTGGGAGGTAGGTAGGTAGCATGGTAGGTTGGGAGGTAAGTATGATGGTAGGCTGGGAGGTAAATAGGATGGCAGGGAGGTATGTAGGTAACTTGATAAATAGGTAGCTAGGTAGCCAAACACATTCATTCATTCAGTAGCATGTCCTTTGCAGAACCTCGTTCCCATAACAACCTTCTGGAAAACCTCTCGATCATAAGCAAGATGTCCCGTGTTCGATACACCCATCTGGAGATCATCCGCCACATCCTGCACCCATCTTTTCTTTGGCCTTCCTCCTCCTCTTTTCCCCAGCATATACCCCTCAATTATTGTTCTCTCCAAACTTTCGTGACCAAAATATTTCAATTTTCTTTGTTTAATCGTTTTAGTAGCCAACCTTCTTCAATAGCCAACCTTCTTCAATATTCAGCTCCTGAAGTATAGATGCATTTGTTCTTTTCTTTATCCAAGATATTTTTAGAACTCGTCCATTTATATTCAAAGGCATTTATGCGCTGTTTAGCTTGTTTAGTAAGTGTCCAGGTCTCACAAGCGTATGTTGCTATGGGAAAGATGCATGCTCTTAAAAATCTAATTTGTGTAGTTCTATCTGTCCCTCTCCACAATTTATTCAGTTGTTTAAGTCTTTGAAGAGCAATAGCTATTCGTCTTTTAACTTCTTTCATTGTGTCACCATTTTTGGCAATCAATGACCCAAGATATTCCAATTTTCCACCACCTCCAATTTTTCCCCATTAACGTACATTTCTTTCTCCATAGTAGTTTTATTTGTATGCATTATCTTTGTTTTTGCCATGTTAAGTTATAAGTTGTGATGTTCACTATTTAATTGGGTTGAGGCTATTAGGTTTTCTATACCATTCTGTGTTGTGGATAGCATAACTGTATCATCAGCATATCTCTGGTATGTCATGACCACCGATATTTAGGGTATCATATAGCTCCCTGTTTATATCATCTCTGACATTTCTCATTATATTTTCGGCGTACAGGTTTAACAAATAGTGGGACAGCACACAGCCCTGATGGACTCCTTGCTTGATGTCGAACCAATCTGATGTCTCGCCATCTATTCTAACAGCTGCTTTTTGGTCTAGACAGAGCATTTTTATGAGTTGTATTACAAACACACACGTAAAAAAAAAAAGGAAAATTGAAAAACCCAGAACTTAATGAGATGAATAATAAACTACCATATTAAGTTAACCCTTTTATCAAGAACATAAAATATGCCTAACATAAAGACCATGTCAAACTATGTAGAAGAAGACAAGAGCAAACATTAGTGCTTGGCGCAGTGAGCAGTGTCAAGTGACATTTCAACCACACTCCTGAGTGCAATATTAATGATGAAACTCAGCTCAGCATTATTACATTACAACAGAGAGCAGATGGCCAAGCAGTTGGCAAGCCAACTCTCAATAGCTGGGCAGAAGTTCCAAACCTAGATATGATTCCAAATTCAAGTCTGTCTTGATAAGTATTTCATCCTGCCTCTCTACCAACAAACAAACAATACCCTCATTTCAGGGGGAAAATATAAATAAAATTTGATAAAGGGAAGATAATTACAATTAAATGAAATCTGGAGATGTGAAGCGCCCCATTGGTGCAATCTCTAGGGAGGATAGGCTGATAATGAGCGAGGTCGGACAAGGGAAAGAATGGACAGCTGTTCCTCCATGCAGTCAGGCTTGCCAAGTGTGATGGTTCTGACACTCATTTATCTTGGCCTGCCCAATTTCTACCGCTGACATGTCAAGTCATCACAATGTTTTCCTATGTCTCTCTTCTCACTACACGACCAAATAACACTGCTGACCTCCTCATCATATCTGAATATAATGTTCTACTTCCATTAGCCTGTTCCAGGTTCTGGATGTCTGTTAGACCTGGCAGTCGCTGTTTTCTGAAACATGTTTAGTGTGTGAAACAGCTATACACATGCATCACCTTGCTGTTGTGCACTATAATCAGCTGAATGAAACACCACTGGAAGACACAGGAGAAGAGCATGGTTTCCTTTCATGCATCTATTGTTTAGTAATGTGTCACCAGGAAAACATCTTAATTACACCTTTATGAAAAGTTGCCCGCAGATCTCAGTTTTGTGTTGGAACAGGTGGGGACAACTGTAGATGCTTTATACTTGTGTTGGAACAGTGGCGGGACATCTGTAGATGTTTTATACTTGTGTTGGAACAGCGGCGGGGACACCTGTAGATGTTTTATACTTGTGTTGGAACAGCGACGGGGACACCTGTAGATGTTTTATACTTGTGTTGGAACAGCGGCGGGGACACCTGTAGATGTTTTATACTTGTATTGGAACAGCGACGGGGACACCTGTAGATGTTTTATACTTGTGTTGGAACAGCGGCGGGGACACCTGTAGATGTTTTATACTTGTGTTGGAACAGTGGCGGGACATCTGTAGATGTTTTATACTTGTGTTGGAACAGCGGCGGGGACACCTGTAGATGTTTTATACTTGTGTTGGAACAGCGACGGGGACACCTGTAGATGTTTTATACTTGTGTTGGAACAGCGGCGGGGACACCTGTAGATGTTTTATACTTGTGTTGGAACAGCGACAGGGACACCTGTAGATGTTTTATACTTGTGTTGGAACAGCGGCGGGGACACCTGTAGATGTTTTATACTTGTGTTGGAACAGCGGCGGGGACACCTGTAGATGTTTTATACTTGTGCTGGAACAGTGGCGGGGACACCTGTAGATGTTTTATACTTGTGTTGGAATAGTGGTGGGACATCTGTATATGTTTTATACTTGTATTGGAACAGTGGCGGGACATCTGTATATGTTTTATTTACATTTTCTGCTGGATTCTCTGAATAGTGGATCTCAGATCTTATACTTGTGCTGGATACTTGATTGGTGGCTGGGGACATCTGCAGATATTTTACATTTATGTTGAATATTGTAGTCGCTGGAGACATCTGCAGATGTTTTACACTTGTGCTGGATACTTAATGCATGTTATTCTTATACAACCACATTTGTCTACATAAAGAATATATCTTGCAGGAAGTTAACTTATAGAGAGAACAGGTTACTCGCATCAGAAGACCGTCCACATTCTTTGAGTACATCGTGAGAAGGGGATTATGTCGTAACAAGAAAGTTGGGAAGAGAGATAGGGACAGTTAAGTTGAGTTAAGAATCGACATCACTGCACTTAGGACATTCCCATATGAGCTCTGTCCCCTCATTCAACAGCCAGTGAAGAGGCATACAACTAATGCTAAAAGGTATAAAAACAGAATATGTTGGACAGTTTGATATCACATGGAGTAATATCTGCATCAGTGACAAGGCTCTGAACAGATAGACAGGATAACACCACATAGCATTGACAATAAGAAAAAGGGAACGAAGGGCAAGTAACCTGCTGTCATGAGATAGAATATCAATATGAGATCTGGCAACAAAATGCCAGTGTCTGTGATTTAAAACATTCAAGTATTTATGGAGATTAAATTGTAATTTATTATTTTATTTCCACAATGAACAGAAATTCTGGGCTCCTGAACTTACATGCAAAAACATTCTAAGAATACCAGGACCAAGAAGAAGAGATATTTTATATGATCCAAACATTAAAAAAAACTGGCTCACACACAACCAAATGAAATGTCTCAGAAACAACTACTTTGGCCATAATAAACATCAGTTACTTAGAAAGAACAGCACAATGAAACGATTGAGAAACTCAACTACTACGCCATATTAAACATCAGTTACTTAGAAAGAACAGCACAATGAAACGATTGAGAAACTCAACTACTATGGCCATATTAAACATCAGTTACTTAGAAAGAACAGCACAATGAAACGATTGAGAAACTCAACTACTACGCCATATTAAACATCAGTTACTTAGAACAGCAAACGAAGGTATTGTCTGTGTGAGAGGCAGTGGTGGATCAGGGCAAAGGTGGACACAGGATAACAAAAACCTTGGGCATTTTTATTGCTCGCGTTGAACACAAGTGTAGTCAACATACTACAACTTCTAGCTTTTCCTATTACCATCAGACGAACCCACTCTGACTTCAGGGGTACTCGTAATTTACGTCCCCAAGTCAGAAATGAGAAGTCAACATTTTAGTCCACCTGACCGGTGTAGGGATTAAACCCGCCACCTCGGCCTCAGCACATCTGGTGTTTAGGAATAAGTGCTCTTATCAATTTGGCCATGCTGACTTACACCTTGGATATGAAAAATGCATGAGGCATGGAACTTAGAGAAAGATCAGAATTTTCAGTAGGGCGTCCGATGAGAAGGACATTCTGCACACGATTTGCTACATGGTGAGGAGTTCATAGAGAACTGATATTGTTTTATTTCAAGCCTTTACAAATTGTTTAGCTGTTAATAATTTGGTAATTATGGAAGTGAGATTGGGGGAAAACAACGAGGGATAAATCTATGCATATGTGCAACAAACTCTCGCTCTCTAGGGAAGGAATGAGTTTTAAGTGATGTTAAAAAGACACCAGGGGCAACTAATTTAGGGCCAAATATAGAGTGGAAGAACAGATACATCAAGGCCTGGAAAGAATGGTGCTGCACGGAGCGATCAGAGGATCTGATTGACACAAAGAACTCTGAGGAAAGGCCAGGCGGACACAATCAGACAGCTAGTACTGTCAGTAATTGACATTTCCCTGCTTGTTAAAGATGAGTACAGAGACTTATGGAAATGTCCTGGGTGCTGTGTTGTCAGTTCTTGGCTCAACTGTTTTAAACCCAAATAAACTATGCACAGAGAACTCAGAACATGTCACCAAATCGAGTCAAATCATACACAGTAAATTCAGAAGAACTCACCAAATCAAACTATACACAGAAAACTCATAAAAAGTCATCAAATCAAGTTAATACACAGTAAACTGATCAAATCAAAAAGTCAAAAAGCTCGCTCCCAAAAAAAAACTTACCAAATCAAAGAGTCAAACTATTCACAAACAGCTCCCTCCCAACAAACTTACCAAATCAAGAGCCAAACTATATACAAACAGCTCCCTCCCAACAAACTTACCAAATCAAAGAGTCGGAGTCCCTCCAGCAGCCGACAGTTCTTGTTCTTGAGTCTGTGTGCTTCATCAATGATCGTACACCTCCAGTCAATGTCGGCCAAGAGGTCAAAGTCCGTGAGGATGATCTCAAACGTAGTGATCAGCGCCTCAAACCTGTAAATGTCTGGGATCCGTTGCCCCTTGTCATCTTTGTAGAACAGTTCGTATTCTTTGATCATATTACGGCTGATGGATGTACCATGAAACACAACCACATTCATGTCCGTCCAGGTTTCAAACTCACGCTGCCAGTTCCCCACAGTCGACAGCGGGACGATGACCAGAAAAGGGCCTCTAATACCATACTTGTAAATTTCGTTCAGGAAGGTAATGCTCTGAATGGTTTTACCCAAACCCATCTCGTCGGCCAGGATACAGTTCTGACCATTGTAGTAGCAGAAGGAGAGCCAGTTGACCCCCTCTAGCTGGTACTCCCTCAGGGTGTTGTCATTCTTATAGACAGGTGTCTCCACCAGCTTGCGCCACTGCCCTGGCCTCGGCCGAGCAAACACCTTCCTCTCCTCCTCTGGAGGAGGCAATCGAAACTTCATAAACATCTCTATCTTCTTCAAGTCCACATCCTGAGCCAGTTCCCAGGTGGCCTCCTCGTACGACAGACTTCTCCACTTCACCAGGTAATGCTTCACCTCCTCATCCGTTTCAGAATCCTTTGACACCATCATATCTAACACACGATCCACCTCAACATAATCTGGATTAAACAATTCTTCATCGTCATCTTCAAAGTAACTTTGAGCTTTCTTCATACGATACCGCTTAATCTTCGAGAAAACTCTCCGATCACCTTTTTCTAATTCAGCCTGCGTCTTCCACTCACAGTGAAGATATGAATAATTCTTATATTTTACATAAAACTCTATGTCTTCTTCTTTAATGTCAGCTTTAATATCTACCTGCTTCTCTAAATGTTCATCCTTTTCCTCTCCTTCAGGAATCGGCTTATCATTCTCTGCCTCTGGCTTTCGTATTCGCTCCCCTAATATCTTCTCAATAACTAATGCATCTTCGTCCGTCTCCTTCTTCATAGTCACTGGCGCATCAGAAGCATCGCCATCGTCATTCTTATCATCATCAGACAAATTCAGATCTATGTCATCAACATATTTAGTCCGTTTTGTATTTCGAGCTGATCGGCGCTTTTCAATATTTGGGTCTAACTCACCCGAAGCATCTCCATCGCCCACACTCAGCTCCACATCTGAACCTGAATTATTCCTTTTTCTCTTCTTGCCCTTCAACAACAGTGCTGCTGGAGTCTTCTTCTTCTTTGTTTTGATCTTTAATGTCTTGGGTGCTCTTGGTTTCTTGGTTTTGGGAGTCTTCACCTTCTCTACCAGAGAGTCAGGCTCTGTCAGTGAAGTGAGGTCAACAACCTCCTGGTCAGCCATAGAAACCACAGACAGTATGGATATTTCCCCCATATTGCTGGTGTCCAAAGAACCATCCAGTCCACCCACACTGATGTCACTTCCAGCAGCCACAACAACATCTTCTACAACTGCCAGAGCCTCATCAGCAGATGCAACAACAATATCAACTTCACATGCTTCTTTATCTTTCTTCTTACGAGCCCGAGGAGTCTTTGGCTTGGGTTCCTTGGGTACTTTGGGTTCTTTAGGTTCTTTTGGTGCTCTCGGCTTTCGGGGTTTTGGTTCCTTGGGTGGTTTTGGTTCTTTGGGTGGTTTTGGTTGCTTGGGTGGTTTCGGTTCTTTTGGTGGTTTTGGTTCCTTCGGCTCTCTGGGTTTCCTTTTCTTCTTTTCTTTTGGGGGCTGCTCTCCATCAGGTCCCAATTCTGTAGTCTTTTCAGCTTTGGGTTTCCGCTGCCGTTTTCTCTTTGGTTTTTCACCTTGGCCCTCCTGAGCCTCAGCAATTTCTGTGATGGTTGTTGGCATGGAATCTGAAGACACCACCATCTGCCCCATGCCTACATGGGATAGATTGCAGCTTTGGTCCTGAGTGGAAGAGAGCTCACTCTCCAGCTGGTCCAGCATGGGCATGTGAAAGCCATCCAACTTGGGTGGGCTAATCTGTAAACTGTCGGGAAATGATGGGGCAGCATCTACTGTCAGCGAGTCAGCAGGCTGGATGGTCACCAGATGTGCCTTGGAAATAGGCTTCTGCTGACCGCTGTCCATTTGGCTTGTAGAACTTGGGCTCTGGAGAAAAACAGAAAACAAAAACATAGTTTACAAAATGTGTCTATGAGTGTGCATGCATGTGTGTAAGTAAAGGTCCCTTTAATACACATTACCCAATGGCATATGGTGCTAGTTCCATATTATATAGACAGTGATGTCCCTACCACGGTACCACACTATTATTTCCTCATAGCCATTTTAGGCTGAAATGACCTAGGTCAAATTTTACAATTATTAGTTGTCTTGTTGATGAACCCAGACAATAAATCTTTTCACCACTAAATAGGCAGACAGGGGAGAGGGAGAGAGGTGAGTAGGGACAGAGAGGTGGGTAAGGACAGACAGCGCAGAGAGAGAGAGAGAGAGAGAGAGAGAGAGAGAGAGAGAGAGAGAGAGAGAGAGAGAGAGAGAGAGAGATGAGTGGGGACAATGGACAGAGAGAGAGAGAGGTGGGGACAATGGACAGAGAGAGAGAGGTGGGGACAATGGACAGAGAGAGAGAGGTGGGTAAGGACAGACAGCAGAGAGAGGTGAGTAGGGACAGATAGATGGATGGATAGGAGTGAGAGGTGGGTAGGGGATGGGGGAAGAGGTGAGTAGGGGCGGACCAACGGACAGGAGAGAGAGAGAGAGAGGGAGAGAGAGAGAGGGCGGTGGGTAAGGATGGACGGACAGCAGAGAGGGAGGGGGAAAGGGTACGGACGTATGGGTAAGGCAGGCAAGCAAATATCCAGCTGGCTAGGTAGACACAGACAGACAGTGTGTGTGTGTGTGTGGAGGGGGGGAGAGAAGAGAGAAAAACTCTACCAGTTCCTCATTAGACATTGAAAGAACCAAACTAGGAAATTTTAAAAAAAACAAGACCTAAGAGATTTTTTTTAAAGAGGTAAAATAGAAACCCGCCAAGAACTTAGAACTAAATGACTGCTGTAAAAAAAAAAAAGACAAGTACAAACTGTGAGTTACTGGGTGCAAAGTGAAACAAGAAACTGAGAAGCCTTTGACAGCGGGCATTTCTGCATGTGTACTGCTTCGTGAGCACGTTTCTCTAGCGGGCCTAGTTCAACACAAAGTTGCCGTATATAGACTGTTTTAATGCGTGCAATTAAACGACACTGCTGAAGAACTCATGATAACATAACTTATAATTCTTCGAGAACAAATCCCTGGTATTCATTTACCAGCGCGGGAAAAAATCAATATGACGTATTTCTCTGACCTGCCCAGAGTACAAGCTATCTAGGTCATTTATCAAAACTTTGTACTGCCGGAGGCTGTAAAGTAGTGAGTTCTCAACACACGCGGGTGTGCGTTTCAAACGGTGCGCTGGCACTGTCGGTCGTAAGTGATGTATCTTAATAGTGGAATCAAATACATGGGGTTGTTTTCGTAGAGTTCGGTCACTGAGTTAGCTGTCTAATTAAATATATCGCGATGTTTTAACACAAATGGGATATTTTAATCTCAGGCTGCCTAATTAACACATCCCACTGGTTTTAACCTAAATCTTAAATTATCGTCGTCATCATCAAGTGCCCGTATCTCCAAGTTGTCTTTGCGATCAGCCTCCCTATAATGTCCCAAATGTGCTTGGTCGTCCCAAGAAATTGTCACCATTCTCCTGTACAACATTTCCAAATCTTCCAGGGATATTTTTGCTTCGCGATCAAGTAAAAGTAAAGTACCCGGTTACACGCCTAAAGCAGCATTAGGTAAATGGGATTCAAGCCATATGTGTATAAGCCAAAGAACACTCGGTAGGTAATGTGGTCGATACCACGTCGCTTGCCTTTACTTCCATAGGCAATTCTTGGTACTAGGTTAACTTTACATTTTTTTTTCAACATCGCAATGATGCGCATGGAACCCACGACCACTGGCGCGACAAGCGAGCGTCTAGCCGCTGGACTACCACAGTCCCGCGTTAAATAGATGTTCTCAAAAGGGCACCGCCTCTCATACCATGAACCAGGATGTTGAACAGGCCAGTCAGTCTATCGCACGTCTTGGCCATTTGCAGCTAAACACATCCTCAAACAACGGGCCAACAAATCATTATTTTAAACTGTCTACTGCACTGCCTATAGTAACTTGTGGTATAGGATTACGTGGGGGAATATTTATGAGCCTGGGGAATTACGGCCACCGGGTTAGTGCAGTCACTCCCAACTGTGCAGGTTAGATTTTGCTGTTTGTCCCCGACGGAAAAAAATTCCACACCTTACCGAGGATTCGAATCTTAATCTCCCGATGGAGAACTCGGCATTCTTAGACACTCGACCAGCCACTACTCAAATGTGATAATACATTACTCAAAAACATTAAAAGTATGAGAGAATCACCGATGTGCGATGCAGATGACAGAATGTGATGTCCTCCATGCCAATTCTGAGAATCTAATCCAGTGGAATCAAGAGCGAAGACAAGACGCTAGTGTCAGAGAGGTGCACTGAAGAAAAACATGTGGTAAATGAATCAAGTGAGGACAGAGCTGCAGTACGTAGCCAAGAACAGGACTGGAGTGAGGCTGTTGACTCATGTTCCACTGGATGTTATAGGCAAATAGGAAGCACGCATATTAAGTGTTCGATTAATAAAGGCATTTATACAGGTAGAATGTGTTTTGACAGACAGATGGGGGTAGGTAGAAGATAGATAGGTAGGTAAGAGATGTTTTGTAGGTAGAAAGATAGGCATGTAGATTAGTGGAGTTTAGATAGGTGGACTGACAATAAAGCAGGTAAGCGGACTAGTTAAGTTTGAGTAGATGGATTAGTAGAGTTTAGATAGATGGATTAATAGAGCTTAGATAGGTAGATGGATCAGTAGTGTTTAGACAGGTAGATGGTTATGTGAGTAGACTGGTGGTAAGATAGGTAGGTCAGTACATACGTGGATTAGACGGATATTATATGCATAGGTTTAAATAGAAGGGTATCAATGTTGACAAGCGGATAGGGAGTAGGTAGGTCAATAGAAGACAGACAAGGCGAACTACAAGGCACACAGACGGGGAGAGTGGGTAAAAATAAGACTTACCCGAAACACTGCTATAATTTCCAACATTTTCCCCGACAGTTTACAATCCCTGCTCAGAAAAAAACCTCAATCACAACGGCCGCCTGACACTACTCCCGACACCCAGCATCATTGTTTGAAGGTGACGTCAACACATTCCCTTGTAGTTGCCCAAAAAATTTCACACACGGATCGCGATCAAACCTGGATGCACACGTTCCAGCCGATAGCATATACGAGATAAACGTGCTCTGGTTAATAGCCTACATAAACATAGGTTTTACACATAATATCGGTGTTTTAGTCATGCATATTTTGGGTGTTTATAACCTTAGTATTTGGTTTGTAATACATTTTACAATACTGTCCGAATTTAAACGGTTACCGGATAAAGTAAGGAATTTTCCGGCCGCGGGACGGCGCAAGGAAGGAGAATGTGATAACACGGGATCAGTGTGTGTGTGTGTGGGGGGGGGGGGGGAAGAACGAGGCTATTCCTAAGACTCATGCTGTGTAACTCTAGACGAACACCACCTTGAGGGATTACACTGTTGGAGATTACCATAGGAAAGTTGTCACTTTCTTTTGGTGCAAGCTGTATTATATTCATTGAATTATTATACATGAACAACCAGCGGCTGTCAGAGTAGCCGATAAACCAAACTGGTTTGAGGTGTAAAACGGGTAAGATGGAACTCCATTAAATATACACGTTCAACATTTATGCAAAACATGTAATGAGAACCATCAAAAATGACGAGAACGGTGATCATTTTCATCCATTCATAATTGATGGAAATCCAATTCCAGAACTCACATGACAGGTCATAGTCTCAAATAATGCAAAGGGATTAAGACGGTCTTCAAAAAGACAGTGAATATCAAATAAAAACACAATGTCCACATACATAACTACATAACCAACAATACTTAACAACGAAAGAATTGAAAACGTCACAAACGTTGAATATCTTGAATCCACAATAATGGGGGATGTCCAAAAGACTTGAGACAGACTGGCCAAAGCAATGCACAGAATTACAAGCCTATATGGTTCAACAACAATAAATTAAAGTAGACATTTGGAAAATACATCTTTTCTATGGCAACAAACGGCCGTGAATCATGGACCATCTGGCAGCAACTCAAGCAGACAATCGGGGCTTGTCAACTTAAATGTAAAAGAAACATGCATAGAATACCGTGGAACAATAAGAACATCGCCCACATTCTTGTCTTTTTTAAAGTTGCATATCTTTTACAGGACGCTTGCAGTCAACACCAGCATTTTACTGTCCTTGTTAATGTCTTGGTCAGTTTGACGTTCAGTAGTTTACCATCAACAGCAGCTGAAAATGCCGGTGTTGACTGCAACGTCCTGTAAGGGATATACATTAAAACAAATGAAAGTTTGCCACTGCTTTCTGAACGACCGGCTCCCATACCAACATGTTAAAACCAGCGAGACCGGTCCGCTGCCAAATCCGTCACCGCTGTGTTTCGAGCGCGGGTAAGCGGCATTACGAATCGCGACCGCAACTTCATCGCCACGGAGAGTGTGCCGATCAAAGACCAAGTACTCTTTTTTTGTTTTGTTGTTCTTGCTCTTTGGTGAAGACTGGACGAAACGTTCGCCGACATTCTACAAGATCTGAATATCGCATAAACATCGTCATGTCCAGGAAACTGAAATAATTGGGCTATAATACATGAGGTCACAGTAGGATATAGCATAGAATATATAGCCTAGAATACGGCGGCGGTTTGGGGGTGAGTGTTCAAGACACGTGTCTCAACACGGGGGGGGGGGGGGGGGGGGGGGAGAGAGAGAGAGAGAGAGAGAGAGAGAAAGAGGAGAGGAGGAGATACAGGGCAAAATAATAATGGCAGATACTGCCGTATGGGTGAGAAGTGTAATATTTCCAGGTCAACGACATGATGAGGACAGTTCTCTGCCTCGCTGAACGGAAAGAACAGGCATGGAAGGCATGCTTCCTGGGACAAGAGGCAGCACGAAGGTGTTCACATAACATAGAAGACACCTTGAGTACGAGAATGCACGAGGCAAGGGAACTAACAAATGATCCAGAAACTGTTCGGCGGGCCGTGATCAGAACGAAGCTCTACAAATGACCCGCTACATGAGTATACAAGTGATCAATAAACAAGGCCATATGCATCTAAACCCACCGAGATTCTATTGCATCGCACTGTACATACACACACGGGTGTGGCAGACAGCAGCACGCTGACTCCAGTTACTACGCCTGTGTTGTGTGTCTGCGAATGTATGACGAGCGCATACATTCCCGCACACTCGTGTCACGCATTTCCTATATATTACTGTCAGTATCTGTTTGCACAATCACCTGCCGGACTGTTCATACTTAAACACATACCAGTTTGCCAAATAAGCTATCTTTTCTTTGGTAATTCTCCCGTGAAAGCGAGGGAAAGAACGGCCACCTATTGCCACTGCATTTAGACCTACACAATGTGATGACGCTATCACACAGGCCCCTGGCAGGAAACTGCTCCGTGACACTTTAATATTATTACAATGGGCGTGTGTGTGTGTGTGTGCGTGCGCGCGTGGAAGAAAATGACCACATGCCTAGACATGAGCCGCGGTCGCAGAGTAGTTAAAAATAAAAACACACAAATGACTACGAAGATCTACGCAAGGAAACACGCATCCAGGCGAACGTTTCGTCCAGTCTTCATCAAAGAGTAAGAACAACACAACAAAAAACAAGAGTACTTGGTTCTTGATCGGACAGTTTACAGGCGAGAGGATCGACTTCACTGCACCAGGTGTTTTGCCATATGTCTCAGTGTTTCCGCAGCTAATGCGATGACCCTCAAGACTCTCCACACAAAAAAAAACGGCACCCGTGAACCGAATGACAAAGTCCGGAATCGAACTCGCAACTTCGAAGCGCGAAGCTAGCATCTTAACCACTTCGCCACAGAGAATTGAAAGTATGTGATCCGGCTCAATGCCCAGTGATGGTAGGATTCTTTTCTTCCCGGCCAGTACGAGGTCACGGGATGTACCCAAGCCCATAACATGGGTACCTACCTAATAATATTTTTAAGCACTGTCAGGGAATTGTCTAGGCAAGACAGGCAGCGAGGTAGACTGGTCGCATCATGTGGCACTTCTCACCCATACAGTGGTATCTACCATTTGCCATTGGCCCTGTATCCCACGTTGAGCACAGCCGTGCCAGATAGTGGTTGGCGCGCTGCCTGCCAACACAGTGGTTGGGGTAATCTCCAACAGATGCTGGAGTAATTGTCCGAACAATACGACCCTAGTGGACTTTACAATTGACACCATACAACTTTCAGAATTGTGTCGGTAGGAAAGTAGAAGAGGTGGGAAAGTAGAAGAGGTGGGACAGTAGAAGAGGTGTGACAGTAGAAGAGGTGGGACAGTAGAAGAGGTGGGACAGAAGAAGAGGTCGGACAGAAGAAGAGGTCGGAAGAGGAAGGAAACTGGCCACTCACTAATATCTCAGCCTAACGTGTGTGAAGGCTTCATACCCCAAACAACTGTGTCGGGGTTGTCTTATAAGATCATATAACTCTGTGTAATACCTTATAACAAATGTTCTTTGGCCACAAAAGAGAAAAACACTGGAAAAAGTGACCACTAGAAGGATCAGTGGGAGCAGACGCAAAGGTAGATCCAGGGAGATAATGATGGATGACCTATCTATGAAATCACATTGTAAGGGATAAAGAACGAACTCAAACAGGGTCGGGTGCATCATGGGAAGGCCTCAAATCGTAATCAATAAACATGCAATCGGAAGACGAAGACGAAAAGAGCTCTAGACCAGGGGTGGCCAACCTTTTCAGCAGGCGGGCCTAATTTCATAAATAATATTTTCTGCCGGGCCACGCACCTAATTTTTTAATTATTTTTTTTACTTAAAGTAAACAAGCAAGCGTGCTACAGCTTCGGTCACATCGTCGCTTCCCACTCCGCGGGCCACAACATGACTTCCGGCGGGCCGCATGCGGCCCGCGGGCCTCGTGTTGGCCACCCCTGCTCTAGACCTTTCTACTACCTACCGTGCTATTTTATTTCCACTTCTACACTATACTGCGTCTTATATGTATCTACTATGAGGGTAAGTTAATAAGTAAGTCACAAACGGTTGTAGAAAAATAAATATGATAACTTGAAACCAGTTTATTTGTATACATACATTGTCCCTTTATTTCTATTTCTCAACATAATTTCCACCAACACTGATGCACTTATCCCATAGTTTTATCAGTTCTCCCAAACCGACAGCTTAGATCTGCGTGCCTTGTTCTCATTTACCTGCCATCCCACAGAACTGTGTGACTTACTTATTGACTCGCCCTAATACCTATTTCTACTCAACTATGCACCGCTTTACTGGAAATTGCTAGGGGTTAAGTCCAATGAAAACCCACCTTGGCGGGAGACATTTCGCGAATGACGCCGAAGTTGAATGTGAAGTAAAAACGTGGTTTAGAAAACATAGCACGCAGTTCTATGCAGCCGCTATTGGGAGAACTGATAAAACTATGGGATAAGTGCTTCAATGTTGGTGGAAATTATGTTGAGAAATAAAGGGACAATGTATGTATACAAATAAACTGGTTTCAAGTTGTTGTCATATTTAGTTATTTTTATACAGCCATTTGTGACTTATTAACTTACCCTCGTATATAGCATGCGTCCACTTCTACACTACATCTTATATGAGTGTAAATCAATATCCGTGAACGCATACAGACCATCTACCACCTGTTGGTTATGTTTACACGCCCAACTGTTTCTTCTCTCCCACCGTAATCAACCCAATATCTTACCCACACACAACACACGGTACGCTGTTCTGTCTGCTACACCAGTCGGTATAATACACCAAACACAACATTTACGACCATTACTCGTCCAGCGTTACATAAAACACACAGATAAAATTCCCCCGCCACTATTACATGCATATGCCACGTCCGTCAAATTGTTTATTTATGATCGTATCGTTCTTTACACATCGCGTGACCTGTTTCTCCTTTGTCAAAAGGCTACAATAACGAACAGCACAATAGCTCTCCAATAACGAACAGTGCAATAGCTCTCAACTAATGCCTGTAACATACCAATCCTAAGATAGATAGGTAAGGGTAAAAAGACTAACACTACAGTGGCTCAAACTAATATCTGTAACATAACAGTGTTAAGATAGATTTACGGGTACAATGACTAACAGTACAACAGCTCTCAACTAATATATGTGACATGCTGGTACTAAAGACATATTTACGAGTACAAAGACTATCAGCACAATAGTTCAAAACTAATATCTGTAACATTCTGGTGCTAAGACGAGATATTTACGGATGCAATGACTAACAGTACAATACATTGGCACCTTGCCGTCTTGACAGACGATAGTTTGTTATTTTGTGCTATAGACTAAATAATAGTGTGCTATAGACTAAACTTGTGCTGATAGTCTGTACCCGTAAATATGTCTTTGGACTTTAAATCTGTGTTCAGAGACGGTGGAAAGAACGCAGGCAATGAAATGCCTGGGGATACGGTTTGATTGTAGCCTTGCTTATGAGCACATAGACCAGGTGATAACAAAGGCCAAGCGGGGGTTGGCTGCGATGCGTGTGATGGCGGCAGCAAACTGTGAGCAGCGCCATTTGTGTCTTCTATACGAGGGGCTGGTCATGTTTGTTTTTGAGTATGCGATGGCAATCCTGACTCTCAGCCGTAAGCAGATAGAAAGGATGAAAAGGATACAGAATAAAGCTATGCGCATTATTCTTGGATGTACAAGAGATACAGCATGTATGGTGATGCGCTACCTTCTTGATTGTCCAACCATTGAATACAGAATACAAGTCTCCAGAGCACGCGCCTACCTCAGTTAACGCAAACACACAACATCCAATGCACAGTGAAATTATGAAGGTGAAGGGCAGCAGGTTAAAAAGAGGATGGTCTTGGATGGGTCAAGCCGAAGACATTCTTCAACAGGTGTGTTCACTTGAGGACTTAGAACCTGGCGAGGAGTGGGTACAAGTGCCAACAGACTTCTGCACATCCTTTTCAGTTTGCATCCAACTAGACAGAAAATGCAGACAAGAAAACCCGGCTGCTGTGGAGGCGGAAGTACAAGCGTTGATTTTCGAGAATTCGCTAGACGGTGATGCTGTCATTTACACAGATGGGTCGGTCGTCCGACATGTGCGAAGCTCATGGGCTTTTACGGCTCGGGCCGGAGGGAGAATTGTGAAGGAGGACGCTGGTGCTTTTGCTGAGACCACATGTAGCCTGACTATGGAAGTCATGGCAGTAAGTAAAGCAATAACATGACTCGAGAGACAGACATTCACTAGGGCATGTTTCCTTAGCGACTCAATGATCATGCTTAAGAGGATAGAGACGATGGATCCGAAGAGAGTGGTTGCTGTCTCTAGAGCGGTCTCGGCTGGCAAAGATTAGTTTCATCTTCATGCCAGGGCATGCGGGAGTACAAGGGAATGAGCGGGCTGACAAGCTCGCAGGTAAGGCTACTGTGGAGGGCGGCCGCGCCATGGACCAGCTGACATTCTGAATGCGCTACGAGACTTTTGCGAGAACCAAGTGATGACTGTGAATCTACAACCATGGCCAGACTGCGAGAACAGCAAATAAAAAGAGGGGTGGCCAAACAAGAACACTACGCAGGAAGACTGATAAGACTGATAAACCAACACAGAACTGACGTCGTTAGCCGCTACACGCTGCGGGGTTTGCTGAGGAGGGGATCCGAGCACTTAAGGACTGAATGGTTCGATGTGCTATGAGGATGATTTGTCGACTAACTAACTATTGTGCTATTTTAAAAAAAGGCATAAAAACTAAACCAATGGCGGTAGCGAATGCGACTGATCAGGCCAATTCGCGCTGTAGATGTTTGTCCGCAATGGATGCATGTGAACACATGGTAATTTTCACCATCACTCACCATCTTACGTCTCGCGCGCTCAGTATGTGACCTAACTGCAATCATTTTATCCTTTGTCTTTATACCATTTGTGACATTTGCCCTCCATACAACACGTTCAGGACTAAGACAGGTAAAGGGTACAAAGACTAACAGTACAATAGCCCTCAACTAATATCTGTAACATGCCAGTGCTAAGACATAGGTAAGGGTACAAAGACTAACAGTACAATAGGTCTCAACTAATATCTGTGACATGCCAGTGCTAAGACAGGTAAGGGTACAAAGACTAACAGTACAATAGGTCTCAACTAATATCTGTGACATGCCAGTGCTAGACAGGTAAGGGTACACAGACTAACAGTACAATAGCCCTCAACTAATATCTGTAACATGCCAGTGCTAAGACATAGGTAAGGGTACAAAGACTAATAGTACAGTAGGTCTCAACTAATATCTGTGACATGCCAGTGCTAAGGACAGGTCGTCAAGCAGCGGGTTCTGTGCAGAAAGTCTCGTTCATCGTCGCCTGTTGAAAATAATCTCGACCCTTTGCTAGTCCCTCTAAAACTTCAAGACCTTAAACATAGTACTACATACAGCTGTAGGCTGTTCACATCTTAACGAGCTCATGGTGCGTCTAGGCTTTTCACATCTTAACAAGCTCATCATGACGCGTCTAATCTTCACACATCTTAATAACGTGCTCATCATGACGCGTCTAGTCTTCACACATCTTAAACGTGCTCATCATGACGCGTCTAATCTTCACACATCTTAACGTGCTCATCATGACGCGTCTAATCTTCACACATCTTAATAACGTGCTCATCATGACGCGTCTAGTCTTCACACATCTTAATAACGAGCTCATCATGATGCGTATAGGCTCTTCACATCTTAACAAGCTCATCATGACGCGTCTAGACTTTTCACATCTTAATAACGAGCTCATCATGACGCGTCTAGTCTTCACACATTTTACCAACGAGCACATCATGACGCGTCTAGTCTTCACGTATCTTAACGAGCTCATCGTGACGCGTCTAGTCTTCACACATTTTAACAACGAGCACATCATGACTTGCTAGTCTTCCCACATCTTGATTTATTTGTTTGTTTCGGGATTTGAGATTTAAAGATTGAGCACAACCCACAACTGGCAACGCTGATCGTATTCCGGTACGAACCTAAGGAATCTTCATACATCTTAATAGCGAGCACATCATGACGCGTCTAGACTGTTGACATCTTAACCAGGAGCATATTATGAGTGACCTAGGTTTCTCACAACCTAATCAGAAGCTTATGATTCTCATTGACTTCCGACACCTTGACATCGACCATATCAAAACATCTAGACTTCCAATACTAACAATGACTGAATGAAAACACCTTAACATCGACTATATCAAAACACATCTAGACTTCCATATTAAAACACATCTAGACTTTTCACACTAACAGTAAGAGATTAAACATCCCAACTCTCACTTTTTGGCTCAAATTACCAACACGCACATTAACCACACAATTCAACACTACATTTCAACAACAGGCATGCATTTAGCGCTTGGGGGTGTCGTGTTTTATCAGAATAAGCGCGCTCTTTCTTGTCTCAGAAAAAGCCCCAAATCCGCCAAGTGATCTCTAGTTATGCATGCAATTATTCCACCCCAAATACCGCCGTATTACTTTATCTCATGGGATGTGTAATTAGAAAACAACAACTTATAACAATAAGTGAATTCTAACGGTCGTAGCACAAAGCTAGTGGCATCCGGTGACTGCCCAATATGATATAGATGACAAAAGGTGTGTATCTTTGGTGAAGCTGCAGGGGGCATGCCCTGAACAAAAAGAGTGCACCCTGTCTGTGAGTTCCATAGTTGGGAGGCGATAGTGAAAGGGCGGTCAGGCAGGCAGGGGGATACACAATAAGAAGAGGCAAGGGAATGTCAGAGAAGTTATGGAGAGCCACAAACGGTATCACGAGGACAGTGAATATGAGACATACAGATGCTTTGCTAATATCTAATTCTGAAACGTGCTGAAATTTCTTCTTCTTCTTCTTCTTCTTCTGCTATCATCCAGAATGTTTTTCCGGACGTAGTTGCGTTGTGCCTATCGGCCGACACATCCGAAGGGCTAGATAGGAATTATGTGACACTTTTTGCACTGAGAAGCTGTGGTCATGTGTAAGCGACAGGTTAGAATACAGGAGTAATCACTATAAATGCCAATGCTGTCTAGTGTCTTTACTTCTATGAGTACCCGTCAATACATGCACATTTACGTCTCATGCTATACCAAACTAAGCCTAATCCCAATGTCTCTCCGCAGATGTTCAATTCCTGCAGATGTTCAATTCCTACGCGGGACCCGCACAAGACTGGTTCCTGTGCTTGGAGCTGTAAAGGAGAGCTCCGCTAGTCTCCTTGAGAGGGTACTTTGGTACTAGGTCAGCAAAGATCTGTACACCGACCTCACTTCAATAAATGCAAGCGCTTCGTATATACCAGACTACCGACCTGATCACCAATTAATCGGACTTCAGGGTTACAACTTCTAGAGCAGTGGTTCTCAACCTTTTTTGGCCCATGCCCCCCTTTACCACATGTTCAGAACGTCATTCTCTCCCCCCCCCCCACCCCTTTTCGAATTTCCTCCCTATAAATCCCCCCCACCTTTATACAGTATACATAAAAATGGAAGCTTAATTTAATAACACATACTATAACAAGTCTAGACATCTACATAAAACGTGATTTGCGGGTCTACTTACGTTATAAAACGAATTTCATTAGGGCGAGAAGAACAGAACAGTAAAATTTAGAGGGAAATAACAATATCAAGTAACTGGTTCTTGTATTAATGCGATCTTGAAATAATCTCCCCCCCCCCCCCCCCCGAGACCTTAAAATTCCCCTCCGGTTGAGAACTACTGTTCTAGAGCACCTATGGATTTTCCCGAAATGTTATGCTGTCGATTCTTGAACCAATCAAAGTAATCAATGTGCAATGGCGATTTTCACGCCTAACGTAGTTCGTACTTCCAATTCGTACATCTTACGGAGAAAAGAGCAACGCCAGATGATAGGCGCATTTCAGCAATAACCTGGGTCAAGCCTAGTCCACACTCGTACTACTACGTCTAGTGTAGTCAACTGATTTTTGAGTGTGGATTAGCTTGCTCTATTACCAGTTTCCCTCGCCATCTGGCGAACCCACTCTGACTTCCAAGGTACTTGTAATTTACGTCCCAAAGTCAAGGAAGAGAAGTCAATATTTTAGTCCAAATAACTGGTGTAGGAGGTTGAACCTGCTACCTCGGCTTCAGCACACCGGAAGTTTAAGAACGAGCTATCCATGCTGATGCTAGTAGCAGGTTTCATTACAGAACAGTACAAGACGAGTGGGTTCTATTGGGGTATCTCAACATAATAGCATTTAGCATACACAGAATAGCATATACAGCACGCGACGTTTAGTGTTGTTATGGACTAGAGTCCGCATGAGGAAGACTGTCCTATAAATATATGACCCAGTCGACAATAGGTACCAGACTATGTTCTGGGGAGTAAAAGCGCTCGGTGTGATTTTGGCAACATCACCATCCGAGTAGCTAAAATGACAGGATTCTCCTTCGGGAGAGCCGGGTTCGAATCCTCGGTAGGGTGTGGAGTTTTTTTTTCTGTAGGGTGCTAAAAGAAAACTCTAACCTGCACAGTTCGCGGCGACTGCACTAGCCAGGCGGCCTTAATTCCTCAGGCTCAAGACCCCCTGCCATACACCGGAAGGTACTATACTGGCAGTAAGTGACAGTTTATGACCAACCGAGTGCCGATTGTCTATAGAACTATGGTTCTAACACCACATGCCCAAGGCGCCTTAAGGAGTGTAAAAGGATCATATACGTACACACAACACTAGTCAGCGTAAAGATCATGTACGTGCACACAACACTAGTCAGCGTAAAGATCATGTACGTACACACAACACTAGCCAGCCCAACTGAAGCTGATCAACAACACCTTGAGATAGCCAGTAACGGTAGCACAGAACAGAGCTTACAGGACCATCTCAACAACAAACAACCTGATGATACAAGTAACATTAACACTGAACCTAATTATACGGAGTGAGGGTAAGAATGAAGTACGGGGCGTGTTGTGTGGATGCAGAATAACAAAGACAACTACGAACACGTCTTTAATTTTATATGGGAGATCAAATCACAACTACGGCAGCCTGGTCAAGTACGATCAATATTTTTCCGGAACAGGCTGAAAGGTATCTCTTGGTACAGTATCTACTCACTGCTAGATGAAACTGTCGGGCGGGCGCGCCAGCTATAGCCAGATCTACTCTCGGAACCGGCGGCGGAGGGGTGGAGGCTCCAGCTGTTCTCTCCACAACAACAGTCTCCACAACAATAGTCTCCGCAACGTGCGTTCGCCTTTCTATAGTAGTATATATATATAGTATATAGTATATACTATAGTATATGCCAACACTGATCTCAACTTTCTATGGGACAGTGATATACGCCAACATTGATCTCAACTTTCTATGGGACTGTAATATACGCCAACATTGATCTCAACTTTATATGGGACTGTAATATACGCCAACATTGATCTCAACTTTCTATGGGACTGTAATATACGCCAATATTGATCTCAACTTTCTATGGTATGGGACTGTAATATACGCCAACATTCATCTCAACTTTCTATGGGACTGTAATATACGCCAACATTGATCACAACTTTTTATGGGACACCAATACACGCTAACAAACAAACAAACAAACAAATATAAGTTTTGATAATGTGCACCAACACCCTGGTTTCTTTGTTTGGAGAGGGGTGGGAGAGCACCACAACACAGTCCCTGTTGTGATTTCACTTTGGTACTAGATCGGGTGGGAAAGTTTTTACACCAACCTCACTACGACAGGTGAAAACCCTTGTCAGGGCTAAAACGTAACATCAATACACAGGACTTGAGAAGATTGACCAGCGAGCCAAAAGAACTCTATATAAATGACTACTTGTTGAAGACGAAAGGAGATGCAAAATATTTCACAATGGCGTAGATGAGTTTAAGTGTGGTTTCAGTAAAGTAAAACTATGAGAGAAACTAACATCAACCCGGAACGATTAACATCTGCTACACTAGATAACGTTTGCTGAAAAAGAAACTGCATCTATGGGTTTTCCCGAAGTGCTATATTGTCGATTCTTGAAACCAAAAACTGCTTTCTTCTCCTTCTCCCCTTTGTAAAATATGGCCTCAACGAACTCACGCCAAAGCCGTCCAATATTTTGCTATCTCCCACAGCATCCTCCTTGTGCTCACAGTATTATTCATATGCCTGTAATTCTCTTCATGTGTGTCTCGCTAATTCGTTGGCATCCTGGTTGCCAAATAATAGTGCCTAGTTATATTACCCCCAGGTTCTCAGTGTGTGTTATATCCAACGCCCCCCTCCCCCCCCCCCCAAAAAAAAACAACAACTGCATTGTGCGATAATCATACCCCAGATGTGACCTGAAAATGGCCATCTTCGTTGCACTTGAAATTATCCTAATTTCAATCCAGCCCAGGGCACGAACTCCGTAGCATTGGCAAGAATACCGATTTGTGCACAAAATACCTACATATATTGAAATTAAGAGGCAGACGAGAGCAGGAATTAATTTAGGACAGTTAACCTTGTACCCAGTCCAAATCAATTCATCTAGTGACCATGTAGTGGTGAACATGCATAATATGAATTATTCATTCCATGGTGAGTCAATGGAACAAGGGTTTCCTCCCCCGCGGACAAATTGACATGGAACGATTGATTGGGTTACTGTATTCAATGATTGTCTTCAACGCCCTTAACAGATCTATTAGCACACCGTATTTCCCCCCCCCCCCACACACACACACATTGAATCAACCATACCGAGGTTCTCTGCTCTGTGACCATGCTGCATGTGGGAGTCGCGGTGGTGCAGTGGCTAGACGCTTGCCTGTAACCTCGGTCACCATGTGTTCGAATTCGCATCGAAGCGTATCTTTTAAATTGAACATGTCGACCAAGTCTACATGCGGTGCAGTAAACAACGTTGCGACAGTTGTCATACTCTCATAGTCAGGCTCTAGCACTGACACGAACGTAAAATCTCTGATAACTCAGCTTCACGCAGGTCAGTTCCTGGTTATGGCTATGTCTATATGTGTGTTATGCAGGCGAACAAGAATAAAATGCCGGAAAACAACAAACAAAGACGTATTACCAAACTTTGGGTGTCGAGAAAACCAATGAATGAGATTACGGTCAGACAATTAAGACACTTCCGAGATATAAAAAGACCCCGTTACGTGTTAAAGAATTTGATAAAGGGAAAGGAAGAAGACAGATACTGGCGGATGGACAATCCACACACAAAAAAAGTCGCTTAAAAGTCGACAGGGTCGACTTCATTGCACCAGATTTTATCCCATATGGCTCGGTCTCTTTCCGCAGCACAGAAAGCGTCGCACAAAGCACGAACTCCGTAGCTTTTAGCGACGGCCCACAGGAGTCTCCGAAACATTTAACTCGTAAACCGAAGGACCCGATATCGAACCCATAACCTTCGGAGCACGAGTCAATCGGCTTGACCCTTCGCCACAGAGCGTCCCTATGCGGAGACAATCCAAGAGATAAAACTCGAAGCAAGCAAGCAAGCAAACTCGAAGGCAACGGTGGTTAGACAACATCAAGAGATGGACTATAAGACGCTAATATCAGTGCACGTTGAAGGCGCAAGTCAGAGAGAGCTGCTTTTTACAGCGACCATACATGCGGTGATGGCACCCCAGCGATTGATTGTTGATAACGCAGAACATGGAAGTCGTTACAAATAACCCGACCCGGATGATTGCTGTTTTACTGTGACCGTTTCAATTATATTATTGAATTCTTACTTGTATTGGCGACAAAGCAAAGAACTCTCCTGGACGCCTTAAGGCGTATTGACACACGGTGCAAGGCCCATATGTTTATAGAGATGTGATGTAATCAATATCATAGCGGCCGTCTTTACTTCCTGGCACACATTTTAGTCTGGGTCAAACCTGCGGCAGCCTGTAGGGCCGCATGGCCGAACGGATAGAAACGCGTGTTCTTAAACATCCGCCGTGCTGATGCCGAGGTCAGCGGTTCAACCCCTACACCGGACAGCTGGACTAAAATGTTGACCTGTCGTCCTTGACTTCGGGACGTAAATTACAAGTACCTCTGAAGACGGAGTGGGTTTGCCTGATGGTGAGTGACACTGTTAATAGGGGAAGCTAATCCACACGCAAAATTCAGTCCAGCACAACTAGAATTAGTGTGTATAGACTATGCTTGAGTTCAAAGCGAACGACCGCAACAACAACAAAAAAAATCGACAGGCCAAGTCAATTTGAAAAATCCGCCACAATTCCAACTCTCACACCTGACCGGCAGATTAGCGTCCAGCTACACTACCACCTAGCACTTTCTACTTGCGTGTGGTTGCGTGGTCTCGAGGTATGGTGTCCGCCTCGAGTGCTGGAGTTCTCGGGTTCATGCGCCGGTGAGGACCGGGATTATTTTCACGTGGACTTCTAGTAATAAACTTTCCCTTGGTTTCTGGGTAGTGAGATCGGACACCCGTGTGTATTGTTGTGCACGTAAGAAATCCCTTGGCAGTTGGAGTAGCCTAACGGTGCTGCCCGTGCAAAATTTCGAGTTAAAACTCTACCCAAAGTATTTCAGGATCCTCGTCGGTGCTACGGAGTTCGTGCACTGAGCTGAGTTTTTCCAGGCTCAGGTTTGGGTTAGGAGGAGAACGGAGCACTTATGGGTTACACCCGTGTGCCGTGATGATGATCCATCGACTAAACTAAACTTCTACTTACAAATGGGTTGCGATGTTATCAGATGAGATGATCAGTTCCCTTTCTTCTCCAATCCAACAAGTGAGTGTCCTTTCTTGCGAGTCCAGGAAGTGACAGCGGCATCCCGCCTGGGTGTCGGACTAGCGATTTTAGCCGTGACCCCACGGCTAGTTGACAGCCGTGGAGCGGGATCCAGGTAAGCGAGCCAGCCATTCATCGTGGGGTATATGTAGACACTGTGGTTGGTGGCCGATTACTGTAAGTTAGCGGTCGGCGTGACAGAGAGGTCTAACGGACTTTAAACTGTCTCTGGTGACCGCGCTATTGGGTTCGTCCCACATACCGGTCAGTTGGTGGCCGATTTCAGAAAGCAATGGCAAACGACTGAGCATAAAATTGTCTGGCAAATCGCAAACAGGGAATAGGGGATGGGTGTGATCGAAACGCCCTGTAAGAAACGCGTAACCTTTTTTAATGCCGGGAAGATTACCATCATCACGTGCCTTGCCGACTTGCGTCGACGATTCTGATCCCCCACAACTTGACAGCATGTATCAAATTGTGTGTTGCTAGCACGTTTCCGTGACATGACAAAATAGTAAAACATTTCTCGCTCTGTTTCCCCCTATCTTCTCTGTCAAGATGTTTCCAGTTGTCGGTGTTGCACTTTTTGTCTTATAGTGCGGCTAGAAAATTACGACTGCCTTTCCAAAGCTGGCTTTGTGTGTTAGCCTCTTTCAAAACGTTTAGATCACTCATGGCTGACCGCGAGATTTTCTTATTCTTCCGTAAAACCACTTCACGGAAGCCTCAAAGATTGTTTTGTTTGCTTACTTCCATGATTGATAGCTATATGCTTAAACTGGTCCTATGTTAGATGTATGTATGAAAGAGGTCAGGTCTTATAGTCAGATATGACTGAGCTACCGTAATGACAGCAGACAGTACTACCTACTTTCTGTTAGTAGCTGAATGTTGGGCGGCACTTACCAAACCCGACACCTTACATTGTGCCAACAGCTTCGGGCGGAAGAGAGCAATTGTGAGGCCACAAGCCTTATCCAGGTGCGAGGAAATGCAACCTAAAGACAAAATGTTGTGGCATGCAGACCAGGCCCTAAGCCTTGGTTGGCAGCTAGTCTAGGATCGAAGCTCCGACAGGCGGACAGTAGCATTGCTTTGCTGATCCGGCAGCTTCTGCAGCTTGGGGACGGAGGCAACCAGCCAGGAGGCGCACCACAGAAATCAGGATGTCACGCAATTACGCGTAAACTCTATGGACCGCTGAGTGGACTAAATAAAGACAATTAAATTCGTACAAGAAACAACATTGTAGTTATAGACATATTTCACGCGAACGAAAGAAGAAAAAAAGTCTGGGAAAACAGAAAGTTTACTGCCAAAACAAAAGTCCTTGTCTATCAAGCCCGTGTCCTTAGTACACTTCTTTATGGCAGTGAAGCCTGGACAACTTACTTACAACAAGAGAAACGTTTAAACAGCTTTCATATGTGGTGTATGCCAGAGTACATGGTATTAAGTGGCAAGACAAAATCACAAATACTGAAGTATTGGAAAGATCAGGTTGTGTGACAGTTTATTCCATGCTCAGTCTTCGTAGACTTGGATGGATAGGACACGTTAGGAGGATGGATGATGGTAGAATACCAAAGGACATTTTTTTTTTTGGGGGGGGGGGGGGGGGTGAATTACAGATGGGTAAGAGACCTCAGGGTCGGCCTCTACTACGATACAAAGATGTCTGTAAGCGGGACATGATTGATACAGGCATTGTTAATGACATTGGGAGCAAGTCGCCGCTGAACGTGTTGCATGGAGGGCAAATTTCAGAAATGGAATAAATACAAAGGAGAAAATTATTGCAGATAAGTCACACACCAACCAGCTCCGTCGCCGAGGGGTTAGCAGCTTTTTCCGCTAACCCCGAATACTCTCGTCACGTGACGCGACCAGAATTAGCAGTGGTTCGAATCGCAAAAGTGACTTATGAGAGTATGGAGCCGGTCGCTCAGAAAGTCGTGGCGTACTGATGAGCGTAATCTAGCCTAGGAATCAACATACAGCTGAAAGATGCTGTTGTTGACCGCAATATCCTGAAACAGGATGGAAACGCGGAAGAAGAAAAAAAGTCACACACCGAGCGTGTGTGACGTAAGGTGGTGCAGATGGTGGAAAAGACCATGTGTTCACATGCATCCACTGTGGACGAACATTTACAGCGCGAATTGGCCTTATCAGTCACACTTGTCACCACCATGGGTTGTAGTTATTATGCCTTTTTGAAGCAGAATCTAACAAACTATCGTCTGTCAAGACGACAAGGTGCCAATGGATGAAAGGGGTAGATGACAAAAATATTCAAAACAGGGTTTTCCCGTAGTGAATATGAGTAAAGACACGAATTGCAGGCCCTGCTAGACAGTTTTAAATACCGTGGAAATGTGTTTGCCGTATATTTCACCCTGAAGGACTCTGCTCTGTTTTGCTCTGTATTAAGATTGAGTGACCTCTGAATGTACACCCGACGAGATGCAGTCAACGATCACAAGCAATAAATCCTTATATTATTATAATCTCGGCGCTGTGGTCTCTTCATCATAATGCAATGCCTAGCCGACTGGCGTGGGCGATCATGCCTCTACACAAATTGCAATCTTCCACTGCTTGGATCACTTCGTTTGTTGACTTCCCTTGCATGCCATGACTCAAGACTGTCAAGAATCTTCTTACGCTGTCTTCCTCTATCTCTCTTTCCGCAAATCTTTCCCGTTGCGGCTTACGGGCGGTGAACGTGTGTCCCAATTCCCCAACGAAGATTTGGGAGCAGATCGCTTTGCGTTGGTTTTCATTCTATGTGTGTCAGATGATCAAGCGATGGCAAACTACTGAACCTAGTAAATCGATGAATCAATCAATAAGGTTCCGTCGCCAATATGAAAGTTTGCTGTGATGGATCTCCAACACTGTCGTTGTAAGGTGTGTACAATGTGTCTGTGTTTATTTTATTTAATACTGCTATATCCTGCTGTAGCCGTTACTTCTTATATATTAACATAATTACTGGCGATAAATTCAAATAAAAACAGCGGCAAAGCTAACGGCAAAATAAAATAAGCAGCAAGGCGCAACTAAATTCAAAGTGAACAAAGCCTAGGTGTAAATTCACTAAACCTAACGAAGAACGTAATCGACAGCCTAGATCGTGCGCGCGCGTGTGTGTATATATTACCGAATGAAGAAGTGACAGCAGATCTGTCAGATGATACAACATGGCGGTGATACTTCAAGTGTGTTCTCAGTACCTCTATTGTTATAATGTATTATTTATTTACCGCGTGCTGTCAGCGGCGCGGAGAGAGGTGGGTGCCGCTTGGCTCCTCGTGCTATGCCAGTGTTCACGCTAACTGCGTGTGTAAGCCAGCCGGCGTGTTGCAGTAGACATACGTGTACAATGACTAGCAAGTCTCACAGACACACACAAATAAAATGCATCGTTTATATCGGCCTTTTTTTGTTAACCAAAGAATAAAAATGGAAAATGAGAATGATGAAAAGTACCTGGAACAGCGGTACTAGCTTGGGATACGTTACAAGCCAGCACATGTGCGTGTGTGGAGAGAATTAATGGTATCATCATGTGCCAAGTCGATCTGCGAAGGCGGTCATGCTTCGATATTTAACACGACTGCCAGTCTTAGATCAGGTATTGCCTGTGTCTCCATTTTGCCATGTGGCTACGTCATCCAGGTATTTATGTCTTCACCCAGGAAATGCCCCTCCTGTTACTATATTTTTTAGTTTTTGTCTCCTCATAACACCCTCGTCCCCACCACCAAATTTCAGCACTTATTTTATATTTTCATTTTGTTTCTTCGAGGAGTCCCCTCTAATGAGTGTGTGTATGCACACACAGACATACAAACACACCAAAGTAAAAATATGAATAAAATTTGGTGGAACTGCGGTAAAGCTGTGAAAATTTAAATATTAAATAACACAAAGTATTGCAGCTTTACCTAACAGAATTACGACACATACAGGACGTTGCGGCGACTAGCCTTCACCAGCAAACAAATACATACACAAAACACAACATATAGTCACGGAGAAGACCCTCCGATGACTACATTAAGGCGTGACGATGGGATGAGAAGAATAACAAGATGAAAAAATGGAAACGGAAAATTAAATAAAAAAATAAAATACCAAAGGCACACTAACCAATCACGGATACGACACAACAAATATGGCCTTGAAACATGTATAGGCTCTCCCACACACCCACACTGTGAACTACAACAAGGCCGTCTTATAGCACACACCGGCGTTGGGTGTAATGATGTAGACCATCACCTGCTCTAACCCACGACATATCAGTGGGATTGCCAATTATCCCCCTAGTCCTCCTAAACATGTGAAAACTACGTAGTTGTAAAAGGCTAGGCTGGCGCTATTGTCGCACTGGTCTTAAAACGGATATTTCCAGGGAAGAACAACACAGATGTCTGGGCAGGACATTTCTAGAGAAGAACGTTAAGATATATTATCCGGACCATGAAGATGTAGGCAGGACATTTCTAAAGATCATCAGATATATTATCCGGACAATGAAGATATAGGCAGAACATTTCTAAAGATCATCAGATATATTATCCGGACAATGAAGATATAAGCAGGACATTTCTAGAGAAGAACGTTAGATATATTATCCGGACCATGAAGATGTAGGCAGGACATTTCTAGAGAAACAGGATTGTTCTTGGTAAGAACATATGATATGATATCATGGTATGCAGAGGTATGCTACCCAGGGAAGAACACACTACTAAAAACTAAACGATGAACACAGGGGCGATAACGGCCAACAACAACAACATAACATAGCACCAAAACTTCAATTTAGACAGGAGAACAATAGATAATCATGTGAATGCAAAGTTTGGAAGGGAGATAAAACTTGGAACTCTCCAACAAAAACAAGTCATGTGAACAAAACTCAAGATTGCTTGTAAAACAAACTACCAGCAGCACATGTTCATATAAGAGAACTCAACACTGCTGTATGTTTAGTTTAGTTTAGTTGACGGATCAATATCACGGCACACGGATGTAACCCATAAGGCTCCGTTCTACTCCTAACTCAAACCTGAATCCGGAGAATCTCAGCTCAGTGCACGAACTCTGTAGCACCGGCGAGGATCCTGAAATACTTTGGGTAGATTTTTAACTCAAAATTTTGCCCGGGCAGCGCCGATAGGACTCTTTTCCGATGTCCAACTGCCAAGTGATTTTTTACATGCGCAACAATATACACGGGCGTCCGATCTCACTGCATGGAGACCAGGGGAAATTTTGTTGCTAGAAGTCCACATGAAGAAATCCCGGACCTCACCGGGACCTCCAGCACTCGAGGCAGACACCATACCTCGAGACCACTCAGCCCCTTCTGCTGTATGTACTACTACTAATATACACCACTTACTGCAATGCCACACACATGAACAAACATTTACAGATGATATTCTTGCAAACAGGCAGGGGGGAGATAGGGTACAAACAGCCCAGGATCTACAGGCGACAGTAGACAAAGTGATTGACTGGTGCACTGAAATTAGTGCTGTCATCCACCCGGAAAAGGCGGCTGTTTTGTGGTACTCTCTGGACAACAGGATTGTTGAGTGCTGATGTCCCAAGCCTCACGATAGATGGTAGAAACATCGACAGAGAGAACAAAATGAAGTATCTGGGAATCACATATGACAGGAGCCTGTCCTTCAAGGACCATGTGGAGACGGTTGTGACAAGATCTCAAAAGGGACTCAATGCACTTAAAAATATGGCTGCAATGGACACAGAGCAGAGAATGCTTTTCACCCTATACCAGCACTTGATCCTCTCAGTGATTGATTACCGACTAGGACTGCTCACTGTCTCAAAGAGTCAGCTGGTGAAGTTAGAGCGCATACATAATGAAGCTATACGGGTCATTCTGGGATGCACCAGAGACACCCCGGTAGTGTGTATGTATTACATCCTTGGTTTGCCGACTGTTGCAGGTAGGCTCAAGGTGATGCAGGCGAAGACATACCTCAGAGTAGCTGCAGACACAGATTACCCTTTGCATGAGGCGCTGGACGCAGTTACGGGTCAACGACTGATAAGAGGGAAACCATGGATGGCTCAGACGGAGGATACGAGTGTGTCAGAGAGCAGTCAGACTTGTGCAGAGTTATAATCACATTGAGCCGGGAGTGGCCAGCAGGGGCCACGGAAGTGGAAATCCAGCAACTAATTCAGGATAATGCTCGCTCGGGTGATGTGATTATCTACACAGATGGTTCAGTGTCGAGAGGTAGGAGAAGTGCCTGGGGGTTCATAGCAAAAGCTAACGGCCGACATTTGGTGCAGGAGAGCCTGACATATGATACCACAACATCTAGTTTAAGAATGGAGGTGGAGGCGGTCAGTGCAGCTTTCCGCTGGATCGAGAATACGACACACACACACATCGTGATTGTAACTGACTCAGAAAGCATGCTGAGGAAGGTGAGGACAGGCAAGCTTTCTTGCAGAGTGGCTTCAGTGTGGAGGTCACGGATGGACAGATTGGCTGGCTCTGCAAATCTTGGTGGAGTATTGATATATGACAAGGCAGACGTGGTTGCGGCCATGTGGGAGCACGTGTACACCTTGGAGGAGCAAATGGATCATCATGGTCTGGCAAGAATGAGGCAGCGAGGAGTAACGAGGGGATCTGGCCGATGCTCGACGGACATATAATCAGATTGCTACTGGTAATATTGGTGTTGGAACTCTTCGCTGGCTGCTGAGGATGGGGATGGAGCGCTTAATGGGAATGCCCCGAATGGTGTGATGTTGGTTCCTAGATCAATCAATCAATCAATCACACACATGAACAAAGCTGACCACTAGCAGATTATATGAACCAGGTCAGTGATCAGGGAACTAATAGATTATATGAACCAGGTCAGTAATCAGGGAACTAATAGATTATATAAACTAGGCCAGTGATCAGGGAACTAATAGATTACAATGAACCAGTCCAGTGATCAGGGAACTAATAGATTACAATGAACCAGGCCAGTGATCAGGGAACTAATAGATTATATGAACCATGGCAGTGATCAGGGAACTAATAGATTATATGAACAAGGCCAGTGATCAGGGAACTAATAGATTATTTGAACCAGGCCAGTGATCAGGGAACTAATAGATTATATGAACCAGGCCAGTGATCAGGGAATTCCTGCGTTAAGGGCAGTTTATTTTCTAGAAGAGCCGAATATTATTCTACAGCGCATAATTAAATGTGTGGAAATGTTCATTAGATTGCATGAGTTTATTTCATATTTTTCCGAAGTTCAGGTGAGAACTTTTCATGTTCTAAGTTAACGAGTTTCAGAAGCCTTTGATTGTAGATTTCATGTGGAGTATTACTGGAGTTACGTCAAGGCAAAGTGGGGGATCGTCCGGGTACCAGCTGGACTTCATCATCACACGGAGACATCTGAACCATATATAATTGACTCGAAGTTACCACAGTGCTGACTGTGATACAGATCATTCTTTGGTTGTTGCAGGGGTTAGACTGAGACCAAAGAGAATCTACACAGCTAAACACAAATCTAGCCCCAGGATTAATATTATTAACACTCACGATCCTGCAAAGTGCTTTCAGTTTCAACAGCAACTTGAAGACGCTTTCACTGATACACCAGAAAATTGTACAGTAAATGAAAAGTGGGGTCAACTTAAGGAAACTCTTTATAAAACTGCCGTAGGGGTTTACGGCACTGTGGATCATAAGAGGCAGGACTGGTTTGCGGCAAACAGCGAGACTCTGCAGCCCTCGATTGATAAGAAGAAGATAGCTCTCTTAAGAAACAAGGAAAGACCAACGCATAACACTCTGAGTGAGCTAAGGCAAGCTAGGAAGGATGTGCAAAAGGCTGCCAGGCAGTGTGCATATGACTATTGGATCAAGTTATGTGAGTCCATTCAAATCGCAAGTGATAAGGGAAACATAAGAAGCATGTATGAAGGAATAAAGAAAGCCTGTGGTCCAGTGATCAAAAGAAGTGCACCATTGAAAACCTTGACTGGAGAAATCATCACTGATAAGAAACAGCAGATGGACAGATGGGTAGAGCACTATTTGGAGCTTTACTCAAGTGAGACCAAACTAGCGGATGATGCCCTCAATGCCATAGAGGCTCTACCAACTCTTGACCACCCAGACACACTTCCCACCATAACAGAAGTTAAGTGTGCTATAAATGAACTTGCATCTGGCAAGGCTCCAGGATTCCAACAGAGGTTATCAGGAGTGGGCAAGACACACTCACTCTACACATCCACCAGCTAATAGAGCTATGCTGGCGAGAAGGACAAGTCCCACAGGATTTAAAAGATTCAAGCATCATAACTTTACAAGAACAAGGGCGATCGATGCGACTGCAACAACTATAGGGGTACCTCACTTCTGTGTATTGTTGGAAAAGTATTTGCCAGAATTGTTCTGCGCAGACTTCAAGTCCTAGGAGATCAAGTCTACTCCGAATCACAGTGTGGCTTTTGACAGATCCGGTCTACCATTGATATGATATTCTCATTGCGACAAATGCAAGAAAAATGTAAGAAAAATGCCGTGAACAGAAACAACCACTGTTTATTGCCTTCATCGATCTCACAAAGGCATTTGATTTGGTCAGTTGTGAGGGTCTGTTCAAGGCACTAAAGAAGATTGGCTGCCCACCAACTTTTCTGTCCATTGTGGAATCGTTCCACACAGGCATGAAGGGTATAATCAAATTTGATGGTGCAACTTCTGAAGAGTTTGAAATCAAGAGGAGTTAAGCAAGGTTGTGTACTAGCTCCCACCCTCTTTGGAATATACATTTCTCTTCTACTGAAATATGCCTTTCGTGATCAGGATGGTGGTATATACATTCACTCACGCTCAGATGGCGGCCTCTACAATGCTCAGAGATTGAAGGCCAAGACCAAAATTAGGAGGGTACTGATCAGAGAGTTGCTTTTTGCAGATGATGCTGCAGTTACGACCCACTCTGAGGAAGAATTGCAATATCTACTATTTGCATTCTCCAATGCTTGTTCTGAATTTGGTTTAACAATTAGCAAAAAGAAGACACAGATGTCACAAGGTGCACATGGGGTACCATCAATCTTTATTGACAACGCCGAACTAGAGATGGTAGACCATTTTACATATCTAGGATCAGTGGTAAATAGCAAATTATCCCTAGATCAGGAAGTCAACATCCAGATTGGTAAGGCAGCAACAACAATGAACAGGTTAAGAAAACGAGTCTTAGAGAACAGGAAGCTTACTGCCAAAACAAAAGTCCTTGTCTATCAAGCCTTCGTCCTTAGTACTCTTCTTTATGGCAGTGAAACCTGGACAACTTACTCACACCAAGAGAAACGTTTAAACAGCTTTCATATGCCATGTCTGCAAAGAATTCTTGGTATTAAGTGGCAAGACAAAATCACAAATACCGAAGCACTGGAAAGATCAGGTCGTGTGAGGGTTTATTCCATGCTCAGTCTTCGTAGACGTAGATGGATAGGACATCTTAGAAGGATGGATGATGATAGAATACCAAAGGATATCTTTTTTGGTGAATTACAGATGGGTAAGAGATCTCAGGGTCGGCCTCTACTACGATACAAAGATGTGTGTAAGCGGGACATGATTGATACAGGCATTGATAATGCACATTGGGAGCAAGTCGCCGCTGAACGTGTTACATGGAGGGCAAACATCAGGAATGGAATAAAGACAAAGGAGAAAATTATTGCAGATAAGTCACACACCGAGCGTGTGAGGCGTAAGACGGTGCATGATGGTGGAAATGACCACGTGTTCACATGCACCCACTGTGAACGGACATTTACAGCGCAAATTGGCCTTATCAGTCACATTCGCTACCGCCATTGGTAAAAGTTATGCCTTTTTAAAGCAAACTATCGTCTGTCAAGACAGCAAGGTGCCAGTGTGATTATTTATTATATATATTTTATATATTTTATATATATATTTTTTATATATCTATATATATAAAAGATGATGTATGTATGTGTGTAAGGATGTATTTGATGCGTTCGATAACGGTCCATCCGATTGAGGTGAAATTTTCTACATGCATTCTTTTCATTCCCGTGCAGCTAACTGTCATAGTTTGTTAGTGTACAATCAGCTATTTACTTACTAAAATTTAATATTTAAATTACATTATCATTTATATATAGCGAGGGGACTTAACTTAAGAAAAGTTATTTCAAAGGGCATAACTTTTAATAGCATTGCTATATATTCTATATATAGATTGTTGCAATTTTTTCAAAGATTTATAAACTCTTTGTCCAACTCTTTGTCTTTCAAAGGGCATAACTTTTAATAGCATTGCTATATATAGATTGTTGCAATTTTTTCAAAGATTTATAAACTCTTTGTCTACAGTTATTTACAGGTATATGAGTTATAATAAATAATGATATAATCTTTAAGGCATTTTCAAAGTTTTCATAAAAATAATGCATCTATTTAAATAGTGAAAATTTTCTAACTCATCTTTTTATGTTTAAAGAAGTTATCTACAGTCATGTAGGTGATTAAAAACAGTTTTCATTAAAAATAATGGATGGTGTGTGGAAGGACATTCTAAAGTTAACTTTTTTTTGTTATATGAATTTAATGAGACGCTCCCCGCCAGGAGCTGGGCGAAGCCGCGCCGGGTCAGATAGACAGACAGATAGTCGGGAACGGGAGCTTATATGACTACTTATATGAATTAAATGAGATGCTCCCCACCAGAGGCTGGACGAAGCTGGGCCGGGTCAGACAGACAGACAGATAGTCGGGAACGGGAGCTTATATGACTACTTATATGAATTAAATGAGATGCTCCCCACCAGAGGCTGGGAGAAGCCGGGCCAGGCCAGACAGACAGACAGTCGGGATCAGGAGTTTATATGACTACTTATATGAATTAAATTAGATGCTCCCCACCAGGGGCTGGGCAAAGCCGGGCCGGGTCAGCTAGTATATTATATATTTATTATTATTTATTTATGTATTATTATTAGTATTATACTGATATTGGTTATACAGATTGTTGGACTGATACAATTATGTGGTAATAATATACTCATACAGTTGATGGACTGATATAACTATTAGGTAATAACACGCATACACTTGTTGGACTGATACAATTATGCGGTAATAATATACTCACAGTTGTTGGACTGATACAATTATGTGGTAATAACATACTCATACAGTTGTTGGACATACAACTATATGGTAATAACACTCATACAGTTGTTGGACTGATACAATTATGTGGTAATAACACTCATACAGTTGTTGGACTGATACAATTATGTGGTAACAACATGCTCATACAGTTGATGGACAGATACAACTATTAGGTAATAACACGCATACACTTGTTGGACACACGACTATATGGTAATAACACTCATACAGTTGTTGGACTGACACAATTATGTGGTAATAATATACTCATAGTTTGTTGTAGTATGTAGTAAAACTCTTACAGTTGCTGGAGTGATACAACTATGTAGTAATAACATACTGATACAGTTGTTGGAGTGATACAAGAATGTAGTAGTAAGATATAGATGAACTGAAACAACTATGAAGTAATATCACATACTCATATAGATGGAATGAAACAACTATGAAGTAATAACACAGGAACCGAGCATTTTGGGGATGAATTTACTGTGAAGTTGGAATCGTAACTAACCGACCAACAATGATACAGTTGGACTGAAACAACTATGAAGTAATAACACATCCTTATATAAATGGAAATATTCTTCAACAAGTGAATCGGTACAATTATCTTGGAACAGTCATAACATCTGATGGGAGATGCCTTGAAGAGATTAGAACAAGAATCGCCATGGCGAAAGTAGCCTTTAAGCAAGATGAAAAACATTCTGACCAATAAAAAGATGTCAATTGAAACGAGAAAAAGAGTGTTGAGGGGATACATAGAGCCTGTTCTTTTGTATGGATGTGAAACTTGGACAATGAGCAGTAAAGCTGAAAAGCATCTGATGGCTGCAGAAATGTGGTTTCTGAGGAAAATGCAAAGAATACCATGGACAGACAGAAAAACCAATGACCAAGTACTACAGGAGACAAATGAACATCGTAAACTGATTGGAGAAATTAGACGTAGACAGTCAAATTTTTTTGGACATGTTATGAGAAGAAATTGATTGGAGAACTTGGTGACAACTGGCAAGATCGAAGGGAACAGACCAAGGGGAAGATCGAGAGGAAAATACCTGGATGGCTTGGCCACATGGCATGGACGAGACAGGAACACTGAGCTGATCCACGACACTGGTGATCGAGTGAAATGGCGAGTCATGACCGCCCAAGCTTTCCGGCATGGCAGATAATTGATTGATTGAGATGGAATGAAACAACTATGAAGTAATAACAGGAACTGAGCATTTTGGGGATGACTTTACTGTGATGTTGGAATCGCGACTAACTAACCAACCAACCAACACTGATACAGTTGGACTGAAACAACTATGAAGTAATAACACAAACTCATATAGATGGAATGAAGCAACTATGAAGTAATAACAAACAATCTAGCCCAAATATACATTTGAGTTTTCATAAATATACACACAGACATAGAACTGGATTGGTTATTATAAATATAGACACAGTCATAGAACTGGGTGGTTATCTATAAATATATACACAGACATAGAACTGGGTGGTGATCTATAAATATATACACAGACATAGAACTGGGTGGTGATCTATAAATATATACACAGACATAGAACTGGATTGGTTATCTATAAATATATACACAAACATAGAACAGGGTGGTTGTCTATAAATATACACAAACATAGAACTAGGTGGTTGTCTATAAATAAACATAGACCTGCGTAGTTGTCTATAAATATACAGAGTGACTATTCGCAATTCCATTGCGAATAGAAAAAATTTATATTTGCAATGGAATTGCGAATAGAGAAAAATTATATTCGCAATCGAAGTTGGTCACGTGATTATTCATGTGCGTGTGTCCATATTACAATATTTTGTTGATCTGTTAACGTGTCTTCAGTGGTGTAGTGGTTAGTGTCTCTGCCTGTCATGTGGGAGCTCGAGGCTTTTTTTTTTTTTTTCATTTTCAGGAATTAGGTGAAACCGATGCTAGTCTGATGATTTCGCTTTAGGCATATTTTTTCTACGGATTTTGTGTATTAGGTGTTGTTAATCTTGCTGCACAGGAACCTGCACACTTGTCTTTCTGTTCTTATCTGTCCTCTACTTTTGTTGTCTTGGGAAAGGCGCTTAGCCATCCGAACATGAGTTCTTTTCTCTCTCTCTCTCTCTCTCTCGCTCTAAGTCTCGATCTCCCACCTCTTCCTTTCTTGTCTTTACCACTCTTTAAAGTCTTTCAATACATCTTTCTCATATCTCTGTCTCTCACACTATCTTCGTTATCTATCTCTCTCCTCTCTCTTTTCCACCTGCTTCAGATATACCGGGTTTTCCTGCACTTTATATGCAT
Organism: Cepaea hortensis; assembly: GCA_963921405.1. NCBI lineage: Eukaryota > Metazoa > Mollusca > Gastropoda > Stylommatophora > Helicidae > Cepaea > Cepaea hortensis. The sequence goes on along the minus strand of OY992876.1, from coordinate 124,212,735 downwards.
AGCAAATTAATGAGGCCAGTCAATCGGAAGCCTGGTGTTTGAATTGCCTAATCATGTCTCTCTGAGGCGAAGCATATTGCTGACTGTCAGCTTGGACCAGAACAGAGTCACTCAGAGCGGATGCAATGGAGGCCATAGAAAGTGTCAAATTGAGAGAATCCTCACTGCTGCGATATTATCAGGACATAAATAGTAGGACGGTAATGTAAACAAACATGGATGTCTGGTAACAGTAAGTGTACAGAAACGAAAGTTAACAATTCTTGAACTCGCCTGGGGACACAATTATTTGTAGGGATCGTTATTTGTATTGGGGATACCTGTTCTGAAAAATTATTCTTGATATTTAAACAGGACTAACGTAAAATGTAAAAATAAAACGGGATGCCAAAAGAACAGACAGAAGTAAGAAGAAGAGTGATTCACTAAAAAATACAGAGAATTCGGCAGAATTAAACTTGCAACAGTGAACATTCCTATTTAAATTAACCAACTTCTTAGACTTCTTAATGGCCCAAACTAAAATTGACTAGTGAGCAGACGCTGTGACATGTTTCAATGTTTGTTACTTCCCGCAATTCGATTGCGAATATAATTTTTTTCTATTCACAATGGAATTGCGAATAGTGCCTCCCATAAATATATACAGACATAGAACTGGGTGGTTGTCTATAAATATGTTAGTTAGTTAGTTAGTCGACAGATCATCCTCATTGCACATCGAACCATTCAGTCCATAAGTGCTCGGATCCCCTCCTCAGCAAATCCCGCAGCGTGTAGCGGCTAACGACGCCAGTTCTGTGTTGGTTTATCAATCTTCTTTGGCTTCCTGGGTAGTGTTCTTGTTTGGCCACACCTCTTTTAATTTGCTGCTCTCGCAGTCTGGCCATTGTTTTAGATTCACAGTCATCACTTGGTTCTCGCAAAAGTCTTACTTCTCTTAGAGCATTCAGAATGTCGGCCTGGTCCATGGCGCGTCCGCCCTCCACAGTAGCCTCACCTGCGAGCTTGTCAGTCCGCTCATTTCCTTGTACTCCCGCATGCCCTGGCACGAAGATGAAACTAATCTTTGCCAGTCCAGACCGCCCCAGAGGCAGCAACCATTCTCTTCGGATCGACCCCTCCTCTATCCTCTTGATCATGTTCATTGAGTCGCTAAGGAAACAAGCCCTAGTGAATGTCTGTGTCTCGAGCCATGTTATTGATTTACTTACTGCCATAACTTCCATGGTCAGGCTACTTGTGGTTTCAGTAAAAGCACCAGAGTCCTCCTTCACAATTCTCCCTCCAGCCGGAGCTGTAAAGGCCCATGAGCTTCTCACATGTCGGACGACCGACCCATCTGTGTAGATGACCGCGTCACCATCTAGCGAATTCTCGAAAATCAACGCTTGTACTTCAGCCTCAACAGCAGCCGGATTTTCTTGTCTGCATTTTCTGTCAAGTTGGATGCAAACTGAAAAGGATGTGCAGAAGTCTGTTGGCACTTGCACCCACTCCTCGCCAGGTTCTAAGTCCTATAAGTCCTAAGTCTATAAATATACACAGACATAGAACTGAGTGGCTATATATAAACACGAAAAACAACAAACCAGGTGTCTACACTAAGACACACATTGTTTCATTGTTAATATAAACCCCACACAAATGAACCGCTATACCTAATAAATATAAACACGGATTGATATAGCAATCCAATATCAATAAATACATAACTGATATCATAAACACGGGTTGCTACGACATTATATCATAGCAGCGATTGCTATATAACAATAAATAACTAACACGCATAAATATGATATAAACAACTTACAAGGATTGTTAAAATAATAAATAACACACAAACAAGCCACTCAATATACGAATATAACACACGCGGGTGCTTAACATGATTACAGACAAGAGGATCGACTTCTTTACAGACACCGGATTCTATCCAACACACATTTGGATTGTCATACAATAAAAATAATTCCAAGATAAATTAAACACAGCTGGATATATAAGTATACACACAAACACAGAACTAGATGGCTATACCATAAACATAACACAAACAACAAAAGTGGTCAACTAACCTGAAAAATGACCATATTCATGCTAGTAGTCCAGCGTAGAACATGTGGGTACATCCAGAGAATGCGATGTGTGTTAACAGAAACACGTCTTCAGTTTAACTTCACAGTACATGCCGTTTCTACTGACCCCCCTCCCCACACGGGAGCCAATTGTACACACGTAGTACAACCCGGCGTTATTAGTCAGCTACTACCACCACCTGGCCTTGCCGACCCCCTACCCTACAAGTTAACACAAGTCCGCGAATAAGCTGAATGTTTTCACACAGATAAACTAGGCCGGGACCCGGCGTAAGCACCCGTTCTTTGTTCATTGAGAAAACCACCGAGCGTTCATTCAACTCTAGTGTCAACGAAAATTTCCGATGTCTCGTTGTATCGTAGAGTAGATAGGACAGCGACTTTGTGATTGTGAACACGGCTTACTGTGTGTGTCAGGGGAAACAAGTTAACGGCGTGTCCCTCAAACCAAGGCGTGCGTGACAATGGCTATAGTAAAAAGTAAAATACTAACTACATCTACGCCTTGATGAGTAGCGGGGTACACGGAGCTTCTTCTGATAGTCGATGCCGTGTGGCGCTGATGACCATTCTGTCCCCTGCCTTCTTATCTCTTGAGTTGCCAATCATTTCTGATACCGGCGTTATTCCATGCCATGATGTGAAATTATCATGCATTCATGTCTTTGTCTCCCACTGCTTCCTTCTCCTCTAGTCTTCCCGTGATACGGTATCCACCCGATATTTGTATAGATCATCGGCGCTCCAAGAATGATCAGGTCAGTTCCAAGGCCAATAGTCATGTGCTCAGTTTCACGGCCAATAATCTACACAGAAAATGTTTCGTTTTGTTTTGTTTTGTGTAAACTATGATACAATATCTAACCAGGTCAGCAACACATGTTGTACCAGTGAACTTTCCATACGTTGAATCCTTACATATTAAGATATACTTTTCTTTCCTAGGTCTGCCCTAATCAATTATAATACACACTTAAATCTGTCCCAGCCAATTGTTACATTCACTCATTCTATCTAAATCCACCTAAATGTTTAATCAATCTTATACACATGAATGATATCGTCTTCTTTCTTAGTTCTGTCCTTTCCAATTACTGTTCACTCACTTTAGATGTATCCCATCCAGCTATTGTTCACTCACTGTAGATGTGTCCCATCCAATTATTGTATTCACTAACTTTAGATAGATCCCATTCAATTATTGTATTCACTCACTTAAGATGTGTCCCATCCAATTATTGTGTTCACTCACTTTATATGTCCCATTCAATTATTGTATTCACTTGATTTAGACTCCCATTCAATTATTGTATTCAGTCACTTTAGATGTGTACCATCCAATTATTGTATTCACTCACATTAGATGTGTAACATCCAATTATTGTGTACACACTTTATATGTGTCCCATCCAATTATTGTATTCACTCGATTTAGACAGATCCCATTCAATTATTGTATTCAGTCACTTTAGATGTATACCATCCAAGTATTGTGTTCACTCACTTTAGATGTGTACCATCCAAGTATTGTGTTCACTCACTTTAGATGTGTACCATCCAAGTATTGTGTTCACTCACTTTAGATGTGTACCATCCAAGTATTGTGTTCACTCACTTTAGATGTGCATTAGATGTGCATTAGATGTGCAGTATTGTATTCACTCACTTTAGATGTGTCCCATCCAAGTATTGTATTCACTCACTGTAGATGTGTCCCACTGCCAGCCTGGAGGTCGTGTGTTCAAACATCAATTGCAGCAGATGTGTGTGTGTAATCCTCCTGGGCTGACCCAGCCTCAAGTGGCTAAAGGGCAATTAACTGGGCAGTAAATGAGCCTGACATGACATGACATCATCACCCAATGTCCACATTTTATTCATCTTTCTCTAATTTTCTCTGTGTGCATTTAGATTTCCCTCTATAAATTTTACCATGTGGGCTCCAAAGAAAACTTAATAGTACAACAAGGTTAGCCTATGTCTCATCCAATGCCAGCATCGTTTCCTCGCCACATGATTCACTGGAATGTGTTTAGTTATCCCTATAACCTCAGCATAGTGGTTCTCACCATAAAAATGCTGGGGTTGACTGAAGTTTTGTAACGGATATTCAACTTGTAAGTGTATTACTAATTGTTCTAATGTTTGTAGTGTATTCGTCACAGCTGCGGGTGATTTGGCAGCAGACCAACCTTGCATTGGATTTTACAAAATGGTATGGGTACTGGTCATTCAGAAAGCAATGGCAAACTGCTGAACGTAAACTTACCAAGAAATCACAATAGCAAAAAATGCTGGTGTTGACTGTGACATCCTGTGAAGATATGCAACTAACTTTTAAATGTATTAGTATTAGCAATTGTTTTACACAGCTAATTATATACAATCTATTATGTCAGGACACTTCTTTCTACACAATACACCACTGGCAATGACCCCTATAGTCACACACACATTGCACAAGGCAATGATTACACAACGCACTAACGACACAATCAACACGGAACACTAATCCCCAGGCGGGTAATGCCGTAGAAGCGTACTGTTTCAGGCCTTCATATACACAAAGTCACAACAGAATGGGGTGGAGTGTCCAGTTTTCTTCAGGGCGTTGACATGACTAAACTGCACAATCTCAACGAACGACAAAGTATATACATATAAGTAATGCGATATAGACAACTGAAGAGGCAGTCACGACCGGAAATTAGAAGCTCGATATAAATGTAATATAATATGACAGAACTGAAGAAGCATTTATTTTCTAACTAATAAACGACTATATCCGCGTTCCTGGAAATAAGACGCACGATATAAATGTAATAACACGATGTACACAACTGAAGAAGCATTGATTACTGGAAAATGAGAAGCACAATATTAAATGTAAAATTAATATGTCGTACACAAATGAAGAAACTGATTTCTAAAGTAACCGCAGAATATATCCAAATTATACCAGAAGAGCTGAACAGGAATCGTAATTGTATGTAACTGTTGTTATTGATGATGAGAAAGTTATCTATCTCCACAGTGGCGCTACTGACTGCTGACTAGCGAGCGGCACGGTAAACTGAGCTGTGTTCACAAGTGAAATTATAACTATAACCCAGAGGGCTTGCACTGTAGCAAAGTCGAGCCACGTACACCATAAAGACTTTAGGCCGTCCGTATTCGAACAGTTGGCATAAAAACCGTGATGGGGAGACAAAGACAAGCGTCTCAACAGCCGACAGTCTGTGTGTACTGCGCTCTTGATAGGCTCACAACGATAGTGGTGGTGGGGTTGTGGTAGAAGACCAGGGGGAGAGAAGGACAAGAAACACCGCCACACCTGAATGGGACAATCAAGATGAAAGCGAGCTATATGAAAGCCTTGGCATATTCTCATTTATCGATTGCTTGTATGTGCACCATACAATTATTTCATTCTTTCAGAGCTGCTCGGCCCCGGGAGGGGGGACTACACAACGCCCGCACACATACGAACTGCGGAACACGGGTTAGGACAAAGTACTGCTGCTAGGGGAGAGGTGGGGAAACCCCTGGGAGAGGTGGTGCACGCGAAGACGAGAGAGGAGGAAACTTGTAGTTTAGTAATAGTTGATCACGGGTACATGAAGTTCCGCCTGTGCCGGCACCTCGGGTGCGCGCGTGAGTGTGCATGGTTGCGCTTAGATAGACAAGTGCACCAACGCCAACCGGTATTACTTCACATTTGGCGGTTACGATTGGCGGGGTCTGACATAAAGTTGAAACTACAATCGGCGATATGCCACGGGAGGGGAACATTTCCTCGTGAACTCTTTTATTTGAATGTTAGGAGAATTAACAAGTGATAATTAACCTACACCTGGAAGCTATACTACCCCACACAGACCGATAAATACAGTTCCTTTCTTTGCCGTCCCATTCTACTTCACGATTTCCAATGGATGTGCTACGTGTTTGCCCGCATGTTAAACAGTTTCGAACACGAATGTTGCGAATATATGGTTAGATTGAGTAACTGACATCGATTGGATTGCCGGGGAGAGACTAATGAGAGAGCAATATTATACACAACTATAAGAAAGAGACAGTGTTATTTGGTCGTGATGAGAGGCGAGGCACTGGAAAACGTGATGACTGGGAACAGAGGCAGGCGCGGATCGAGAGATATGATGCTGGATGGAGTGAGACACTGGCATGGATGAATATCATCAGCAGAATTGATCCAGAGCACCAAGGACCGAGATCTGTAGAGAGACACGAACGCCTCCGCCAGTAGTCAAGGAACATGATGATGATAAGTGCCAAGGGTTAGGCATCTGGTAGCCTCACTATTTCCAAAGCGCGGAGAGTGTTTTTCCTTTCTGTCGTCACATTCTGAAACAGAACGTCGCAATCAACCTCCCCATCTATTGACTGTTTATGAAGGTTAAGGCAATTTTATGTTCAGTAATTTTCCTTTACCTTATGAACGGCCGACGCTCATACCAAAGTGAAAATTCATGCAGAACGATCTGCTCTCAAACCGGCTGTGGTTGACTTCGAACCCGGAATGTCGGTATTGTAAAACTGCGTTCACTACCCCCACGCCCGGCACAGAGGTCGAGCTTCACATTCGACTTGACCGTCTGCTGGACTCCAGACAGAGAAACAATACTGACGGTAACCACACCTCAACATGCCAACAAATTATATTTTTTGGGGTTTATTTCGCTCGCTTTCAACTCAAGCGTACACACTAATTCTAGTAGCTCTGGGCTAAAATTTGCGTGTGAATTGCCTTTCCCTATTACCAGTGTCCCTCGCCATCAAGCGAACCCACTCAGACTTAGAGGTACTTGTAATTTACGTTGACAAGTCAATGACGAGAAGGCAACATTTTAGTTCAACTTGAACCTTGTTACCTCGGCATCAGCACATCGGATGTTTAAGAACACGCGTTCTTATCCGTTTGGCCATGCTGGTCTCCAACCGGCTAATGAACTGCATTATGTCTCGGAAACTAACACGTTGGCTAAACCTTACACTGGTTGTTTTTTGTGTGTGTGTGTTCGCATATACTTTACAGGACATCGCTGTCAACATCCGCATCTTTCAGCTGATTGTTGATTTCTTGGTTTAGATACTAAAAAAGCACTCTATATCACAATCTTCCTACAACTCTATGCTACCAATGCCAAACATGAACAATGACAGAAAAAGAAAAAAATACAAATAACACCAGAAATGAGATTCCTGAGAATACTCAACGTATCAAGAAGAGAGAAAATCAAAAGTTATGAAATCAGGACTAAAGCGGGGGTAATAGCAGCGCAAGAAAGATTTCGTTAGAAAGCAGCAAGTTAAATGGTTCCGTCACGTAACTAGGCTACCAACAGATAGTATACCACAACAAGCAATGATGTACAGACCAAATGGAAGCAGAAGAGGAGGTCGACCATGTAAATGGTGGACAGAGCCCATGGGAATCTCGATACATGAAGCCCATAAAAGGGCACCCTCCCGCTGTTTAGGCTTCACCTTGACGCCACAAGATACAAGGGGAATAGGAAGAGATGATAAGTGACTTACAAAGAACCGTAAAGGAAGGCATCTTTCAAGGAAAACACATGCAGGGGCCCCACGACACGAATATGGATACAAGACGTTAAAACACATGCAGGGGCCCCACGACACGAATATAGATACAAGACGTTAAAACACATGCAGGGGCCCCACGACACGAATATGGATACAAGACGTGAAAACACATGCAGGGGCCCCACGACACGAATATGGATACAAGACGTTAAAACACATACAGGGGCCCCACGACACGAATATTGATACAAGACGTTAAAAGATACATCGAGCCATAATGAGAGACGATCTACAAAAGACAGTCTACATCATGATAGTGATGATGATTATAATAGTGTTAAGCATCTAAACTTTCCCTTCTGACAGCGATATAGTGGGTTTGTTCAGCGCTGCTTGTAGAACAAGCCTAGTAAAATTGACTAGCAAATCACATCAGCATATAAGGGTGGATTGGGGATGACTGACTGTAACGCCCTGCAAAGGTCATGCAATTTTTTTAAATATGTGATCACAACTGTGACAAAATATGGGTTATTGCTGTCAAGCCGATACCGAAAACGAACGAATACAAACTAGAAAACTCGACTAAAGTCAAGACACAAGCGAGCTTTTCCACAAGTCTTCATTAACGAACAAAGACAAGTCAAGAATACTTAGCCAGAAACTCTGAAACCAGAATCACAAATGTTTCAACGAATAACATAAACAAATTTCTCAGTTCGGGACACGAAAATGCCAAGCGGCAGAACGAGATAGGGGTGTTTGAAAAAAGAAAAATGAAACGAAAAAAGCTGGGTTGCACGCACTGGGGGGACAAAATATAGCAAATGTACTAAGACATGTTTTTGTCTGGGGTCATGATGGCGTAGTTTATGGTGCACTTGTCTGATCCACTAGTTCTGGGTTTGACACCGGCTCACGGTGGCATTAATTGGTGACCACTGGACTCCAGTGTCGATTTAGTGTCATAATTTTAAATAGGGACAGGAAGGTCACGGAAAAACTATGTGTGTATGAGAGAGAAGAGAGAGAAGAGAGAGAGAGAGAGAGAGAGAGAGAGAGAGAGAGAGATAAAGAGAGACAGAGAGGGGAACGTGTCAAACCCACAGCAGAAGAGACAGAGAGAAGAGGAGAGACAAAACAAACCCACATAAGGAGAGACAAAACAAACCCACATAAGGAGAGACAGGCAGTTTGGATGGAGAGAAAACTGACAGGGAGACGGCAATAATAATAGAGAAAAGTGTGTCAGGCCCGGCAGAGGTAAGACAGGGCATTCCCCACGTCAACGGTTTCCCAGTGACGTCCTGCTGGCAGTATCGGGAAGATCCAGGAAGCTATGTGTGGACTATACTTGCTGCAACCCCGCCAAATGGTTCCCTAGATGCAAGATAGGGGGTTTCCCATAACAAACGATTTCCATGTGGTGTTAACTCTTGGCAGGACTACAGCCATGTATGGGGGAGGAAGCTGCTGATATTCTTGCGCTTTTATGAAGGGAGGCCAGTAATAGAGGGCCGATATTTTCGCGCATTTATGAAGGGGGACCAGTAATGGAGGGCCGATATGTTTTAGCCTTTCTGAGAAGGAAAGGGCGGGCGGGAGGAGGGGAACTAGCCACCCCACTTTTTTTTTTCGTACGCTCTCTTTTAACTCAAGCTTAGTCCATACATATGTATACTGGTGCTCTGGGGGGGGGGGGTGGCTTTCCCTATTGCTGTGGCCAAGAACAGTTACGACTGAACACCTCACGCACTCGCGCAAAGTGTCTACCTTTACCGTAAAGAGAAGAACAGTCTTGCATCTAGTATGTGCAACTTATCGGGCGCTTCTGGAGTTAGTTTTGTAAAGGGTGACCCAGTATGAAACAATCCATGAGCGCTTTCAGGGTTTGCCACACTTGGCTTTGCACAGACCAAACGGAACCAGAAGAGGCCGACTATGTAAACGATGTACAGAGGGAATAACAAAGAGTCCACGGGAATCTAGATGTGTGAAGCTCCATAAACGGGCTCTTTCCCGCTGTGTCTGCTACACCTCGACGCCGCATGCTACAAGAGGAACCAAATGAGATGAGACTATTGGCGCCCTAGTGATGTAATCATCTATACGGACAGGCCTGCAATAAGAGGCGAAAGCGCTTCGATCTCCCATCCTAGATCACATATTGGCTACTGTTGAGCCAGTGAGTCGCCTAACTACCGTGTTTCCCGGAAATTAAGACCTAGCCCTAAAATAAGCCCCTGTTAAGATCATCAGCTAGAATGAAGTTATTAAACGGGCACTTTCATTTAAGTACTTCATATCTAGGCAAACCTTTTGGCCTAGAGAGACAACAGTGGAAGATAAACTCTATCGACTACTGAGTGAACTAAACAAGACAGTTAAATACATACAAGAGACAACATTGCAGTTATAGACATATTTCAAGCGAACAAAAGAAGAATTCAAGTACTTTGTTGATGGTATTGTCTTGTCTAAATACCAACTCTCCAACATGATTGCCATGGATGAAACTGCAGTGTTTATGGGCCAAGGGTATCAAACGACAATTGATCAGACAGAATTCGGGATGTGGAGAGTTATGACAATCTTTCAGAAGAAGATGACATGATTGTGTTTGAATAAATGTAAAAAAATTTTCTTTACATAAATAGATATAGATTTTTGTGTGAAAGATTCAAGTTTGAAGGACACGTGGAGAAGTATGGGGAGAAGAAGACGTGGAAGCAAAATAAGAAAACTTCAACGTAAACACAGTGCACCAACTCCTAGGACCCGGGAGGAACCCTGTGTTACGTATACAACAAATATGCACATCATTAACATTAACCTACGTCTGTGGATGGGCCTTCCAATTGAAATGTATATGTCATGACATATTAGAGGCCAGCGTGGACGAGAGGTTTATCCACACACCGGTAAGTTCATTCCACACACCGCTCAGTAGGGCTTAAACGGTGACTTCTTGCTGAGAAAGCATTGGCAAACTACTTAACGCAAAACTGCGAAGAAAATCACCTGGAGTTGATCACAGCATATTGCAAAGGAGACAACATTTTAATGGTCTCTCGATGTCTTTCTTCTTCGTTCTCCCTGTCCACAAAGCTGTCCAGTTGTCACAATGACATCCACTGTTGCCTTTCTCAAACTGAGGCCAAAAGATGACTGCCTCTTTGTGATCAGTTGTCTTCGAGTCTTCCCCCCCCCCCACCCAGTTTTTAGTTCACCCAGTGGCCTTAAAGTGTATCTTCCACTGTTGTTTCTCTAGGCCGGAAGGTTTGCCTAGATATGTTCACTTCTTATGTTGTCTAGTGTAACCCTTAAATTGATTCCTCCAACCCTTAATTAAGCCATGCAACTCCGCCCATGTTCTCCCCACATGTTTCTTCTTCATTTCTGTCTCCACCTCTTTTCCACAATTTCTATGTTTTTTTTTTAGTTGCATGTCCTTCACGGGACGTAGCAGTCAACCCCAGTATTTTTGCTGTTCGTGATTCCTGGGCAAGTTTTACATTCGGTAGATTGCCATCTGAATGACTATGTATGTGTCTTAGCCTCACTTAAAACATTCACATTATTCCATCCTCGCCAAACAGGGAATGTTCGGCATTCTTCGGTAAAACACAGACAGTAGGTTGCGACATAATCAAATACCCACCCAACAGAAAACAACCCTTAGAAATAAAACATATACGCCCGCTTTATTCGACACGTGCCGATAATAATGAGAAATCAGCCACGCAAATCTAGGAATTGTCCAAACTCTATTCATGGAACATTCTAAAAGAGGCGTATTCTCTTTTTACAGCACACAAAATAAAAACGCACGCAGAATAAAAAGCAGCACTCAAATATATGAACACTTCAAACTGGCACACGGAACAGACAGCCATACATCCCCCAGCAGAAACAGAAATACGCCGATATGAACCATCAACACACAGCTACCAGGCCGGCCGATTATGATACTCACATCAAACTACCAACAGCAACTCTAGGAGACAACTCGTGAATTAAAAAACAAGAACAATAATAAGAGGCACGACAAGAGGGAGGGAGGGTGGGAGAGAGATAGGCAGGAGAGAGAGGGATGGATAGAAGCGATGGTGATCAGAAACAGATGAAGACAGCAACTAAAGAAACCTAAACTCATCAGTAACTGTATCGATTACTTCATTCCCTTTCTGAAGACCGATGCCGCCACCGCGTGGCGCCCCCGCGCACAGTTCGTGTTGTATTTCCCCCTGCCTTCTGTAAGCTAGCGGGATTCAGTATTTAATAATCATGTCTAATGTCGGTGATTGACTACACAGCAATTGCTGTGTACGTACTTCACACATCCCCGACACGCAGAGAAAAATATCTCCGTTCGCCGCGCCATTGATCCTGCGCATCGCTAGTCTATAAACTGTTCGAAGAAAGACAAGGGGGGAAGCGGTATCTGCATTGACAAAGTCAGATGCGATTACATCGAGTGCGATTCCTACATCCATTTAGAAGGAACTAGGGACAAGCAGCGCTTCTGCAACTTTACTATTCCAACCAAAAGTATCGATCGAGACAAAACGAAGACATAAGAAAGCACCAGTATCATTCCCCCATCCCCGCGGAGGTTTTATGTACAACACGCCAAGAAAACCGTTAGACTTGTATTAATTACTGCGCCAACAATTTCATGTGTTCGAGGTAAAAAGTTGGATGGGTAACACAATGTTTCTGATGCAACCATGTGTATGCAAGATGTCTAAATCTACAACACATGTTAGCGGAACGGTGGATGGTTGGTTGGTAGTAGAATCAATGGCAATTACAAGCATACATACATCAATGCTGGTACATAAATCTACGGGCTTGAATTAATGAAGTGATATTTGATTGGAAGTAGAATCAATAGCACAAAGATGGGAGAACAAATACAGATGACAAAATGAAAATAGAAACGGCAAGCCGAGCATTTAAAGCACTAGGAAGCTGGGCGTCAAATGAGATAAAACTGCGCCAAACTAACATATTAAAGCTAACGTTTTATCAGTACTACTGAATGGATCAGAAACACAGTGAACGACTATACCGATTACACATAAGCTACAAGCATTCATTAATGGGTGCCTGCACGAAATAGAAGGAACACAGTGGTATGACAGAATCACCAACGTGGAACTCACGGAGAAAACTAGACAAACATCACTCATTGGTGAACCAAGAGGTGGAGAAAAGGCGCTGGCGCTATATCGAACATACGCTAAAAAAAACTTGTTAACTGTATAACTACTGGCAACGCCACGAACCTTGGGCCTTGTCCACGTCAGTCTGAGCTATAACCTACAATAGGTAACGCTGTGATAATCTAGTCGCGTGGTCAGTGGTTCTACGCCCGCCTCACACGCCAGTGATCCGAAGTTCGGTCCCGGGTCCAGTCAAGGATATGCACTACTGACGAGCTCAAACGAGAGCGAAACTCGAGTCTACTGCTTCCAATCTGACGTGGACACGGTCAAAGGTTCGTACCGGAATACGATCTGCGTTGCCAGTAGTGGGTTGTGCTCATTCTAAAAAAAAAAGGGGGGGGGGGGTTGTGCTCATTCTTCAAAGCTCAAATAATGGAACAACCAAATAAATCAACTGTATAACTAACATAGCTTTTATATGGAATGCACAAGGTAACCGAAATAGGGGAAGACCTACAAAGGCAAGCAGACGAGAAGTAGAGACAGAAGTGAATAATATGTGGAGAAAAATCAAACGGGGTTGTATAGGATAGCCAGGGATAGAAGGCCTGGGATTGAGTGAGTTGAGGACCTATGTCCTAGTGTGGGATTTCCCGTATGGAAGGAGGACAAGAATCAATGTCTGATACAACCAAAGTTTGTGCATGAAGAGGATTGTATTTACTTAAGTGGTGTTTGATTGGTACCACAGTCAGCGACTGATACAAGCATATTGGCATCACAATCCTTAGACTAACAAAATTGTATTAATGAAGTGATGTTTCATTGTTACAGAAGTCGGTATAATAGACTGGTAGATAAAAGATTGGTACAACAGTCAATGCCTGATACAACACAAGCAGGCAGATGCAACATTTTTACACCCTAAAATGAAACCTGGAATAACATCAGGCACATAAACACAACTAGACGCGAAATCCAGAAGAAAGAAACACTACATATAAACACAACTATACACGAAACATAGAACAAACGTAAGCATATAAACACACCTACACAAGCAACCTAGAATAAACTCAAGCATATAAACAACTACACACAACCTAGAACAAACTCAAGCATATAAACACAACGCCTAGAACCAACTCAAGCATATAAACACAACTATACACAAAACCTAGAACCAACTCAAACACTAAACACAATTACACACAAACCCTAGAAAAAAACTGAAGCACATAAACTACACACAAGATCTAGAACAAACTCAAGCACATAAACATAACTCGAACGAATCCCTTCAAAAACAACAGGCAAGCAGTTACGGCTGGGGAGATTACCGCACCCACCGTCCGCTTGACTCCTGTAGTGTAGTATCTATGGCAGGTTATTTCACCGACTGTTCATATAATTCCGAAACTACTAAACTAACAACGCAATTTGCAACACAAAGTATCCAAGCTATTCAACACACGAACCTCCCTCGTCCAGGAAACCGGCAAGAAACGATAATTACAACTAATAACTACACGCAACAACCGCTGGGATTGTAGTATGTACCATGTCGTTGATGGCGATCGTGACTGAGCTAGGGCAAATTAACAAACTCGACGCGTCAGATAAAATCAACGAATAAGAATCCCAGAAAACAGTCAAGGAACTGCTTCACCTGTATTGATTATGCATCAACAACTCGTTTTTCTCGTGAAGTAATGAGCGCAGGTATAATGTCTTTCTAACAGTACTGACAACACTTTACAACGTACGCGTGTCAGATTCATTGTAAAATATCCCGTAGTCTACGGAGGGAGATCCATCATTTGGATAGATCCGAAAACTGTCAAGTCTCACACACGGGTCGTCGTTGGTTTAGAGGCAAGAGGTTGACTTCTTTGTACCGGGGATATATAACAGATGGCCCGGTCTCTTTCTTCAGAGCGGTCTACTGTAAGCATTGAACGGTGCACGAACTCTGCAGCTCGGCAACGACCCACAAGGGTCTCATCCGTCTTGGGGAGACCAGGATATCTTTCAATCAAATGGCAGTTGGAACGATTAGCAGTATGACTCTTCGCTGGCCGTTGAAAGAGGGAGCGGAGAGCGTGTGGGAATGTCCTGAGTGCAGTGATGTAGGTTCTTAGCTCAACTCAACTCCACAAGAGTCTCTGAATAAAAGAAAAAAAATAATGAAGTAGCAAACCGAATGACGGAGTACGAATATGAACCCAGGAACTTGGAAGCACGAGGCAGGCGTTTCACCACCTGGCCACGGAGACTTCTAGGAGTGTCAGGACGGAAGCGTCAGCAACCAGCAGGACGGAAGCGTCAGCAACCAGCAGGACGGAAGCGTCAGCAACCAGCAGGACGGAAGAGTCAGCAACCAGAGTCCCTTCCTGCTCTATCCTCAACAACACGCATACGTGTGAATATACTGCCTCTTGTCCATATCTTAATGTTACCAGGCCATGATTTTCTCCGCTTTTCTCTTCTCCGTGTGTCATCAACTGTTCTCCGCATCATTACCTTGGAGAGTATGTCATAATGTGTGTACTGACAACAGTACACATCCACACATATATATACTGGGAAAAAACAACAAATATTGGGATATCATCTGGACCAGCAGCTTTCTCTCAGCCACACCCCCTCAAATAACAATAATCGTTGACCTTTTTCTACGTCAGCAGAAAATACCGACATGGAAAACCGTAAATTACGAATCACGAAAAAGAATTCTTTCTATACACACTTTACGTCCTTGAAGAAGCGGTGATAAGAACGTGTGGCAGCTTAAGTGATGTGATGCTACCACGGAGTGAAGGTAATAAGCTGGACTGGGAAAACTAAGTTGTGATACACGGGAGAACACCCGAGGCTTTTTATCTGAACTGTTACAGGTACATTCTTAGAACAGTGCGGATCAAGATGAAGGAAATACTAATGGTACAATCTACAAGACCCGCCACGTACATCGTCCTCAGTCTTCCCCCGTCTCCGTTACCCACTATTTCTCCACACAAAGCTAGTTTCTCTATTTCACCCCTCTAGTAATGTGCCCATACATCTCAGCTGTCATTACCTTATGACTGTCTTGAGTCATCACATATTTGCTTTCTCCTCCTCTAACCCGTTTTAACCATTAAAAATAAAATAACTTTGATAAAACAACTCCAACCCGCGTCTATGTAAGAGAGGATGGGTAAACGGGTACTGTTTGGCAAACGCAGCTCTGCACACCAAGCAATAAGTGGACTCCTTTGCTTTTAGCTGGCGTTGTGAACGTAATTCGTAATCTCGCAAACCGCGTTCGAAAGCAGCTGCAGACGATATGGAAACAGACCACCTGGTGTTGATTTTTAACAACGGCATAAGCGTCGGTCATTCAGAAACGCAAACTTGCCTAGTATATCAAAGGCACCCCCCTACCAATGTCAGGGTGGATTGCGATGTTCTGTAAAGGACCCTGCAACTATCTTTAACAACACAGAGAAGGACACTCACTCACCCTAGCAACTTAGAAGGCAGAGCAAAGCCCTATGGATGTGGAAACCAGATTATTTACCCCTAGCAGAACCTACACACCGTAACTGCCATCGCCGACAACGTTAATGAACGTAGGGGAGGGGTCTCCGTGGCCAAAGGTTGTGGGTTCGATTCTGGAATCCGTCATTCGGTTCACGAGTGCAATTTTCTCGAAGACTCCAATGGGGGGGTCGTCGCTGCACTGTGTGCGACGCTTCCGGCGGAAAGAGGCCTACCCATGTGATGTTCTAAAGTGGATGCTCTTGCCTTTAACCCCCCCCCCCCCTTATTTTTAAAGTAGATATTCGACTAGTAGGGACTACCACGAGCTACAGGTAATAGCCCATCGCCATCGAACCACTGGTAGTGAGCGACAAGGCAGATTGCCACTAAAGACGGTCACCGGTAGAAATCATCAAGAAAACAGAAAAATAACAGAGAAACGTGATCGCCAACGCCGCTCAATATGGCGAAATTAATTAAAAAACAAAAGATCTGCGCGGAAAGCAGAACCTTCCCGAAGATTCCAGAAAACATCGACAGAACACAAACGAAGCAACATTTCACAAACGGCTTTATACGTGTTCAAATGGAATTGTTGGTTGGTGAACATTCGCCCGTGTTGTTTGGCGCGTAGGTAAGACATTAAATACTAGGATGACGAATCGCACTGTCAGGCGCCCTTCCACCCATCTCCTGGCTGGCCCTGTAAATATTTTCTTATTGTACACACTGATAGCACACTTTCAAGTCGCGAGTGACTCACCCCAGGCCTGGCAAAGATCTATACACAAGACGGACGAGACTTACAAACCCATATATCATTGCGCATAAGGAAATGTACAACCTACAAAATAAAAACTCGCCTTCGATTTTAAAGTAATGGCGGATTCCTGGTTGATAAAAATATAATAATGATCATAATCATTTCCCCCAGCTTCACGATGTTCAAATATGGCACTATTGATAATAGTATCGTTGCTTTCGTAGTAAATGCAGCAGCGGTAGTGGTGGTTGCCGACTAGTAATACTATTCGTCGTTAATTTAGTAGTTAATGGCAGGGATAGTGGTAATTGGGAAGGTGGTAGCATTTGTCGTCTTTTAAGTAATGAATGGCATATAATAAGCAGCAGCAGTAGTTAGGAATCAAGTCAGGAAATAAGTCAGGAGCAGTAGGAATAGCAGCATCTGTAGAGGCAGTGACAGTCGTAGTAGTAGTAGTAGTAGTAGTAGTAGTAGTAGTAGTAGTAGTAGTAGTGACAGTGGTAGCACTAGGTAGTAGTGACAGTGGTAGCACTAGGTGGTAGTAGTAGTAGTAGTAGTAGTAGTAGTAGTAGTAGTAGCAGTAGTAGTAGCAGTAGTAGTGACAGTGGTAGCACTAGGTAGTAGTAGTAGTAGTAGTAATAGTAATAGTCGTGACAGTGGTAGCACTGAGTAGTAGTAGTAGTTTTGCATAACATTATCATCATCATGTAGACGTTCATATCTATCCACAGATCTCAAGCCTTGATCTTGTGGATAATCTATCGATGACACACTTCCACGCCACCGCCTTAGACCACCCCGCAGCATCATCATCATCTCTCTCTCTCTGCCTTCTCTACGGCTGATCCGTCCAATCGTCACCATGTTTCTCCTGGCCCTCTTCTCACTATGAACAGTGTTTGCCTCTTGCCTATCATCATCATACAGAAATCATACATACATCATCATACATTCTCCCGTGTGTTGCCGGGGCCCATAAGGGAAGCAAAGAATAGCAACACTGTAGCCTACCACGCATGTCGTAAGAGGCGACTAAGGAGGCTTCATGGTTCCGTCGCCCTGCTACTGAGTGAGTGCGTGGTGCGACACTGTGAGCTGTGAGTTTCGTGTGAAATGCTTCTGAATCTGCCCGAGGTTTTTTGGAACGTGACTGCATGTTCGGAGCGATGACAGCTGGCTATGTCCCAGAGTTGACCGGTTTTTGCCTTATGCAGAAATGCGTGGCTGCTGGGCTTCTGGTTCACTGCCTTCGACGATGAACAGTATTTTCGTGTACTGTGTGGGTGAACATCTAGGAAACATCCAGATGGGAAAATGACTGCCAATTCCAACAGAGATGAACTGGATGTTTCGTGGGGGACTATTGTGTTGACATTCTGGCGGCGGCATTATGCACAGTGTATCTGTGCGGGCTGTTGTTTGTCGAGACTTCTGTCTTTTCCACTTTTCACATTGGGCAGTGGGAGGCATTTTGTGTGATATTCACGGGCACAGGAACGGAGCATAATGGGGACAACCCGTTGCTGTGAAGTTGGAACCGCGACTAACTAACTATCATACAGAAAATAGCCTGCACAAGGTTGCTCTCAAGGATTCTCCGCCGTGGGCTAGCTGGCCTGCTCCATGCACTGTCCTGACATAGGTGTGTCCAATGTCCTGTGATCACCTTCGTGTTGGTCGATCCGTACCGCTCCTCCCAGCAACCATGCCTTCCATCATTGTACTTTCTAACGCACTGTGACGTTCAATATGGCCAAAGAATCTGTTTCCGAGACATGGCGCTGTCCATCAGCTAGGTTTCTTTGATGTCCAGACCTTTGTTTGTTGGAAAGCCTAGTGATCTTCTTCAATAGAAACTGACTGTAGTCCATACATAACCTAGACGCGTCTTTGAGGTCCAAGGTTCAGTTAATTAGTATGATTCATTCCTGATTCCTACTATTACTAAGGCCTGAGGTCTGAACTGATTTCCTCCCATGATAGATATGGTTAAAATGAAAGTTGGGATGAGGAGTTCAGTCGGGTATTTAGTTTAAAGCTGATGTTATCAGTGCAGAGATTGCAATCTGTGCATCCTTGTGGTAGTCAGTTACTGGCCATAGTCTGTTTTTTTTTCGGAGACTCCTGAGGGTCGTCGCTGGAGCTACGGAGTTCGTGCTTCGTGCGACGCTTTCCACGCTGTGGAAAGAGACCGAGCATTTGGGGATAAAATCCCGGTACAATGAAGTCGACCCTGTCGACTTTTAAGCGACCTTGTGGAAATGCAGTATATTTCTGCTCTCTTTCTCAGAGTTGCATATAATGTTCCACTTTCACTACCGCTTCCAGACAACAATCGCTGTTGGTTGTTCTGACAGTCCCAGCTATTCACAACACTCGTCTCAGAAACTACATCCTGGCTGCCTTATAAAATAATTGTTCCTAACTTCCAGTAACGGGGACCTGTCCATAAGATGTCCTACAGTGTATAAATGCCGCGCTGGCTCGTCCTATCCTGTTGTGTATATGAATATGTGTGACTGACCCGCCATCTGATGGTATCCATATAGCAACACTAATGCTGCATTTTTTTTTTCGCTCGTTCGATTTCACCATTACTCCTACCCCGTTCAACCTCAAGGAGAACTTATAGTAGGGCCCATCACCGGTTCAGAATGATAGTCCTGTGACTAGTCAGCCACCAAGGTTTTACTCTCAGTCTTATTAATCAGAAGGTGAATATTGTCCATATGGGGTAGTGGCCTTGTCCCAAGGTGTTAAGCGCTGTATTTGTGACTACAGTTATTTATATTAGCCACGGGAACAGCTAATTCGGTTAATACACGTAGAAGTCGGATGTGTCGGTCGTATACACACACCCACACACAACGCGACGAACCAAGAATTTACATTTATGTGAATTTGCATTGATAACATTATCAATAGATTTATACTTCTAGTACACCTCACCCCCGGGAAGGTTAACCCGGTCAACAAATGCCCGCAGAAGTCGGATGTGTCGGCCTAACGGCGCAAGAACGCAGCTCTGCTGTGGACAGGCACAACACAATCACGTCCGAAAAAAAACTCCGGATGAACGAAGAAGAAGAAGAAGAAGTACACCTCACCTAAACACGTGTGCGGTCGGGTGTAATAAATGTTGCAACAGGTTCAAATCTAAGGTAGGGAATCGCTCCAACCCACACCTGAACAGCTACCTGGCCGAACTCTCTCTCAGCTATGGCGCCGGAAAGTCAAGGGCGACAACGAAGAAAACCCACCGCCCCATCACATTATAAAGCAGCCACTAAGTGTATCCAACACCCATTATTAACCCGATATGAAAACCCGCCACCCCACACATTATAAAGCAATCTTTAGCTATATCCAACATCCATTTTACTGTTCCTAAATTATTCCCGATATGAAAACCTGCCATCCTACACACTGGTGTTTGAGATCAGATGCCAATATTGGAAACAACACTTCGCGTTGATTTCGATGGTGTATCGGTCGGTCAGAAAGCAATGGCAAACTACGGAAAGTAAAGATTTGTCTAGTAAATCAAAAACGTTTGAGTCATATGTGTTTAAACTCACTAAGGGAATACACTGTTTTGAAATCACAAAAGACCAAACAATGATGGGGTTGATTGTTCCAGATCATTCAGGAACTTGTCTTCGAACTCAGCGCGCGCGCACACACACACACAAAATGCCGGAAAGAAATGGAACTGATCAATTAACCTCATTACACCGCGACCTGTCAATCCCACAAAGAATACCTTTACCGCGCAAACACACATCACACACGCGAATGTTCTCTGCAGAATTCGAGACACAACAACTCGCCCGAACACATTTCCAACAACACAAAGGCCGCAAGGCTATAGCTATAGAGCATCTCCGAGAAATGATGTACATACACACCAGCCGTAAGATATAAGGGGACGCAGTTTTTTCAACCTACAATATCAAACCAGGCTCGACGCGAAAACAGTTTAAGAGCTTGTGTTCTATATAGCGCTCGGGCGCACCTGTCTTTTTTTTAAGGGAGAAAATTTGAAACTTGGCACAACTCTTCCCCCTCTCCCCCAAATCGCGCCGGGACTAACATGAACAAAGAGTGACTTCTGTCAGATAGGACCTTGCAGCAAAAATACCCGGAGTCGCCTGCACGTGCCGGTATATACCCGTTTTTGTATGCGGGTATTTTGAGTTTGTGTGTATGTGTAAGGAAGAATGGCGACTATAACACGGTGAAGGAGTCGGCGAACAGCAGAATGCTTGTGCCGTAATACTCACGTGGTGTGCTGGAACATTCCTAAATGTCTCCTATCCGCGCAATAAGGGGGTGTACTGAAGCTTTCAAAGGCTAACTTGTGACACTGGGGGGAGGGGGGAGGGAATCGGGACCCTTTATCTGACCTGGTCGAAAATTGAGGACCAGATACATTAATTGACATTTAAACATTACAATAACAGGGAACACACTATCCAGTAACACCCACTGGGCGCTGGGTCGTCAACTGCTCCGCCCTACGATGCTTGACGGCAAAAATGAAGATAATGATGATGATTAATTGACCCTGCAAGTAACATATTTGGACAGTTTTTGTAAAAATAAATAAATAAATAAAACTCTTGATCTCGCGGGTAGAGAAGCTCATGACCTAGGACAGAATCTGTCAAGAGCAGTGGTTCTCTACCTTTTTTGGTTCATGCACTCCTTCACCATATGTTCAGAATGTCACACCCCACCCCCTCGTATTTCCTCTCTATAAATCTCACGCCCCTACACAGTAAACGTAAAATGGAAGCTAAATTTAATAACACATACTAGAACAAGGCTAAAATATATTCACACAGAAAAAGAAACAAAAAAACATTTCAAGTTTTCATTTAACAAGTAGCTGCGGTCTCATACATCTCAGTGCGCTTGCCTGCCAAGACAAGCAGTGGTCGAGTTTCGATTCCCAGAGAGGCCAGATTCCTTTTTTTCCCCCTTTCGTTCTTCAATCAGTGGGTGTCTGTGACGTCATTATTATCCATGTGCCCTTACCTCAGAATCCGAACCAGCAGGAACATTTTTTTCACATTTTCATTTTCTCTTCATTGCTTTCATTTTTTTTTCTCCTTTTTATTCTTCTCATCCCGTCATCACGCCTCAATGTAGTTACCGGAGGGTCTTCTCCATGACTATATGTTGTGTTTCGTGTATGTATTTGTTTGCCGATGAAGGCCAGTTGCCGAAACGTCCTGTATGTGTCGTAATTCTGTTATGTATACAGCTGCGTTACTTTGTGTTATTTTATATTGGATCAACTCATGATCAAACTCCGCGCCATCGCCTCTCTCGGGCTACCCCTGCCTCCTTTACCGTTGAAATGTTAATCTTAGGACATATCATTATCATGTGCAATGTCAGTAAGTGTGGGCGGTCATGTCTCGCCATCTCACTCGATC
Source organism: Cepaea hortensis (assembly GCA_963921405.1). Classification (NCBI taxonomy): domain Eukaryota; kingdom Metazoa; phylum Mollusca; class Gastropoda; order Stylommatophora; family Helicidae; genus Cepaea; species Cepaea hortensis. The sequence goes on along the minus strand of OY992876.1, from coordinate 124,190,159 downwards.
AACAGAGTCGTGGATCAACTCAGTGTTCTTGTCTCGACCATGCCATATGGTCAAGCCATCCAGTATTTACTTTTCTACCTTCCTTTTGCTCTTTTCCCTTCAACTTTGCCAGTTGTCACCAAGTTCCCCAATTTATTTCTTCTCATAACGTGACCAAAAAATGCTGACGGTCTACGTCTAATTTCTCTAATCAGTTTACGATTTTCATTTGTCTCCCGTAGTGCTTGGTCATTGGTTTTATTGTTTTATTATCTGTCCATGGTATTCTTTGCATCTTCCTCGGAAACCACATTTCCAGTCATCAGATGTTTTTCAGCCTGTTTGCTCATTGTCCACTCTTCACATCCGTACAAAAGCACAGGTTCTATATAGCATCTCAACACTTTTTCTCGTTGTAAATGACATATTTTTTATTTGTCCGTATGTTTTCCAACTTGCAAAAGGCTAACTTCACCATGGCGATTCTTGTTCTAATCTCTTCCAAGACATGTCCCATCAGATGTTATGAGTGTTCCGAGATAATTGTACCGATTCACCTGCTTAAGAATATTCCCATTTACTTGCATATTACATTGTGGTATTTCGTTCATCCTGGTGACATATAACTTTATGTAATACCAACGTCCATATATGTAAACGCGGACACATAAAAATGAACATGACAAAAACGGAGACATTTAGAACCCCCCCCCCCCCCCCCAAAAAAAAACGTGATAATTACACTCCTAACCCCGAACAGAGACAAGCAGCAAATCGGGCGCTTCTAAAATTAACCTCCATTCTTCAATCCATCCGCAACACACTCGCACTTTATTACAACTGTTTCCAACTACTTGAGTCTTGAAAGTACCGCGAAATCGATACAAAAATCTAGCATCTAGTCGCCCCCCTCCTGCCTTTGACTCAAACGTGTGAGTACGGGCGATCCGCCGGGGCAAATGGAAGGTTCTATCTCATCGGGGCGCGAGGTAATTGTAGCAGACGACAGGCACAACAAGAAGCCAGGATGACGCACACTTCAGCATGTCACGTGTACGGGATGGGACAGAATATACCCAGACCTAGTCAAACAGCCAAGCTACCATGCAGAATAAATCTATCGATTATTATTCTTCGAAAATTCCATGATTTATTCAAAAAGGTGGGTCGTTTTTATTCGCGGCAAAGTTCGCCCACTGGTGCATCGCGTATGTGTGAATGTTATACCCGAGACAATGTATGAATGTTACGTCCGAGACATGTATGAAGTATTATAGTGAATGATGTATGTGTAAATGTTATGCCCGAGATAATGTATAAACTAGTATGATGAATGTGTGAATGTTAAGTTCAGGACAATGTTTGAAGTAATATGGGGTATGTGCGAATGTTATGCCCTGGACAATGTATGGAGTGGTATGATGAACGATGTAATCGTGAACGCTATGCCCGGGACAATGTATGGAGTGGTATGATGAACGATGTAATCGTGAACGCTATGCCCGGGACAATGTATGGAGTAGTATGATGAACGATGTAATCGTTCACGCTATGCCCGGGAAAATGTATGGAGTGGTTTGATGAATGATGTACGTGTGAATGTTACGCCCGGGACAATGTATGAAGTAGTATAATGAGTGATGTATGTGTGAACGCTATGCCCGTGACAATGCAAGAAGTAGAATTATGGAGACTGCGGTACAAGCAATACATGGCGAGGATATAAACACTTAATGTTTGAGTTCAGTCCGGATATGAGCTGGGTGAAAGACACTTCTACTTCTTTAATTGAACCGAGACTGGCGATTATGTCTCTACATACCCACCGCTGTCAGAGATCTTAATTATCAGCCGTCGCCAGAGTTATTCTCGTGTTTCATGTATAAGACCTCCCTCCCTGTCTATCTATCTACCCATGACAAGCCTACCAGGATTGAGTCCGGGATCAATGCCCAGCAGTGGCAGTATGCTATCTGTTCGACCCAGCCTCGTTATAAGTGTCAGAATTGCTCAGGAAGGTCAGGCGAAGAGGGGAAAAACTGGTCACCCTACTTCATTCGTAATACCTGGAATATGCGACGGCTTATAACGTCACATCCTAAAGGCATTATCTAAAATGCGGGCCGTTTCCTTCGCGTTCTGGTATGTTTCAGAAGCTGGCTACACATCTTGTCTGTCATCGTGCAGCAACATTCTATTCTACAACCAACCCGACACAAGAAGGCATAACGTCATGGCACCAACAGCACCTGATATTGCTGATGACAGGCTTATCTATCAGCGGACCCGACGTGCCACCCTGATGACGTGGCCTTAGCAGATAGAACACCCAACGGCGGACAGAAGAAGACACCCAGCAATAGATCTAGGTGGTTTTAGCCATACAAGAAGACATCCACGACAGAGCTAAGCTAAAAGTAAAGGACCCCTTTCAACGGTATATGGTGTAACCTCATAATTGTACGGACTAATCGTCACTCGATGTATGATGTGGTCAATATCAAGCCGGCCTCTTTTATTTCCCAGAACATTTAATGGTACTTATTTTTAGACAGTCGACATGGCAGATCCAAACACGAGACCACCTAGTCAACAGACAAGCGTACTAGCTAGTGCATTACCGAAACTCAACGATAGAATGCACTAGTGACAAGCGTTAATAAAACACCACGTGCAGAATTGACAAAATGAGTAATCACGCTGCTCTAAAAGAGAACAAGACGCGACGGAAACTCATCCTGTAGCATTGCTAGCAATTCATGAGAAGGGATAAAATGGAATGCACTGCGATGACTGGTAGAAAATCCGATAAAGATCGCACATCGCCGCAGTGTTGGCGAGGCACCGCATATTTATACTCACGAACACACATATGAATGTAAACATTCATGAACACAGATTTAAGTCTGTAAAACATGGGACAGGGGCAATAATCATAATTAGTCAGACAACAGCGTAACATAGTTACTTCCCTTCAAAGCCACTGTTTTACAAGATATATATAATATATATAAATATATACACACCGACACACACACACTATTATCATTATCAGACAAAGTTTTGCTTGAAGAAAAAGCGCATCCTTTAGGTACATATCATCTATAAATCGGCAGACAATTTGACTTTAGAGAAAGAGGGACGGTGAGAGAGAGATACATACATAGAAGAAGAAATTGATAAGTACAAGAGGGAGGGAAGGTGAGAGAGAGATATATACAAAGAAGGAGGAATCGATAAGTACAAACATGGACACAGTACACTGCAGACATCTGGAACAATAAAATGCAGGAGTCAGGAAAACTGGCAAGGCACCAAGACACTTTCAGGCAGGCCATGGTGAGGGCGATGTTCTGCAGAGGTCCTCCTGCTGCATGATTATTATGATAACGTAAATTTGATTGCATGTCTTTTACAGGAGTTTGCAATCAACAGCAGCATGTATTGGCTGTTTGTGAATGGCCGACTCTCACATAACCAAAATCAACGCAAAGCAATCTATCTCATTTGTTTTCCCTTACTGAACAGTGCTGGGTCTGTGGCGAAGGAGTTACGGCACAATTTGTAATCTTACATACAGCGTTCGAAACACAGCTACGGGTGATTTGGCAGCAGACCGCCTCGCGTTGATTTTCACACAAGGAAAGAATGTTGGTCATTCAGAAAGCAATGGCAAACTACTGAACGTAAACTTGCCAAGAAATCACATACAGCCAAAATAAGATGTGATTTACTGCGACGTCCAGTAAAGGATATGTAACTAACATACTGAACAGTACAGAAAAATAAAAGATACCAAGATGCCACAGATTATGGTCGAATGAAGGAAAATCTACAGATGCCATCACTGACAAGGAGAATACTTATTACATGCATATCCTTGAGGTCTAGGCAAATGTTTGGAAAGACTGGCAGTTTAAGTGATGATTTGATTTTAAATCCATCGTTACCAATAATAACGTGAATATTTCACAAATCCACAGAAACAGTTTCTGAGAAGAACTATCAATGCCAACAGCATACAAAGAATACAACAACTAAAGCTAACTTCTCAGTAAAAATTCACAAGCAACTTGTCGAAGGAGTGCTTCCCATCATAAAAACTGATCTTTGCTGTCAGCGCCAAATAACACTATGTGTGTCTACGTAATCGTCTTGAATAAACTAAGTGTCCTATCTTGTGGCAATTCAGCAGCTGCAAAGAGAGGCTGTAACTGGCAAACATATTTTTGATAAAGCTATCAATTATTGAATATTTAGGTAGCAGATTCTTGCCACAATTTTTGAAGATTTGCTTCTTTATCAAGTGATACTTTCTTACACATACCCTGGTTTGTAGACAGTGCAAGTGTAGTAACATACATTTTTATATAGTGAGTGTTGGGTTATGTAGTTACCCACATCTGTAAACAATGTGTTGTTACTGACATCTGTAGACAGTGTACAATTTGCTTCTTTATCAAGTGATACTTTCTTACACATACACATGTGTGGACAGCGTAAGTTTAATCACCTACAGTAGTAGACAGTGTAAGTGTAGTCACCTACTTGTGTAGACCATGTAAGTGTAGTCACCCACATCTGTAGACAGTAAGTGTAGTCAGCGATATTACCCCCACCTGTAGGCAGTATTGCTACCCACTTGGCAAATGTAAGTTGTGCTACATCTATAGGCAGTATCTACAGACCGAGATCTACGGAGACATGAATGTCTATGCCACTTGGCAAGTCACATGATAGTGGTGACGACAGAATGAATGCTGAGTTGTGTAGACAATATGTCTTGATTTGCAGTTACCCAGATCTGTTGAAGGAATATGCATTGGATTGTGTACCTGTAGTAATGCTATAGAAGTAAACAAGGATATACATCTTTGCTTTATTGACTATACAAAGGCTTTTGATAGAGTTAGATATGTCAGCATGGTGGATATGCTTGCAGATCTACAAATTGATGGGAAAGACATTAGACTTATAAAAAACATATATTGGAAACAACAAGCTGCAATAAGGATTGATAATGAAGTGGGACAGTATCAGCCAATTAAGAGAGGTGTTGGGAAGGGTGTGTGATGTCTCCAGATCTTTTTTCCCTATACAGTGAAAATATTTTCAGACATGTAGAGGATATAAATGGAATCAGCATTGGAGGGCGAAACATCAATAACATTAGATATGCAGATGATACAGTATTAATTGCAGACAATGCGCAGGACCTACAACAATTAGTAGGTGCGGTTGTTGTACACAGTGAACAACTGGGGTTAGAATTAAATTGTAAAAAGACTCAGGTTATGGTCGTCACTAGGAAGGAAGAAGTGCCACAATGTAATATACAAGTAAATGGAAATATTCTTCAACAAGTGAATCAATACAATTATCTTGGAACAGTCATAACATCTGATAGGAGATGCCTTGAAGAGATTAGAACAAGAATCGCCATGGCGAAAGTAGCCTTTAGCAAGATGAAAAACATTCTGACCAATAAAAAGATGTCAATTGAAACGAGAAAAAGAGTGTTGAGGGGATACATAGAGCCTGTTCTTTTGTATGGATGTGAAACTTGGACAATGAGCAGTCAAGCTGAAAAGCATCTGATGGCTGCAGAAATGTGGTTTCTGAGGAAAATGCAAAGAATACCATGGACAGACAGAAAAAACAATGACCAAGTACTACAGGAGACAAATGAACATCATAAACTGATTAGAGAAATTAGACGTAGACAGTCAAATTTTTTTGGACATGTTATGAGAAGAAATGGATTGGAGAACTTAGTGACAACTGGCAAGATCGAAGGGAACAGACCAAGCGGAAGACCGAGAGCAAAATACCTGGATGGCTTGGCCACATGGCATGGACGAGACAGGAACACTGAGCTGATCCACGACACTGGTGATCGAGTGAAATGGCGAGTCATGACCGCCCACGCTTTCCGGCATGGCACATGATTGATTGATTAGTAGACAGAATTCCTATAGGCAGCGTGAGCATTGGGAACTGTGTTGTCATTAAGTAGAGATTAGAATGTGATTCTAAAGCATAAAGCGAGGTGTGACGAGGGGATCTGGCCGACGCTCGACGCTCAGAGGAAAGGCGAGACGGACATATAATCAGATTGCTACTGGAACTATTAGTGTTGGAACTCTTCGCTGGTTGCTGAGGATGGGGACGGAGCGCTTATGGGAATGTCCCGAATGCTGTGATGTCGGTTCCTAGATCAATCAATCAATCAATCAATCTAAAGCATACTGACCTGAAAGGGCTGAATCTTCTGAGGTGATGGCATGGACTGTTGATTCATGGAGCTTGTCAGCTGGCCTGATGACATCTGGTCATGGCCGAGGCCTGGGCTTCTGGAGTATATCTGATGTTGCATCTGCATTGACTGGCCGTTTAACTGTGAGAGCTGCATGTGACCAGGTCCTGCTCTGACCGGTCGAACCTGAGATGGCTGAGGCATCATCTGTTGTTGCTGCTGCTGCATCCGGACATTTCCCCCAGGCAACCGAGATGGTTGCTGGGGAGTTGCATGCTGGTGTATCTGTAAACTCTGCTGGTGCATCTGTGAATTTGGGGCAAGCTGCTGCTGCTGTGGCATATGAAGCTGATGTTGTGAATGCAAGATCCTGAGTCTTTCTTGAATGTCCAGAATTTGCTGTGAGATTTGCTGGTTCTGCGGCATGTTCATGAGCTGCTGCAACTGCTGCTCAAGTCTTTGAATGTCCAAGTTGTTCTGTGAGATCATCCCTGGGTTTGGACTCAAAGGTCCACTGGCTGGGCCTAATATTATCTGGGTCTGACCAGGCCCTGAATAGATAGTCATAGTGGGGGTATTCTGCATAGTTAGTTGTCCTTGCATGACGAGGTGTCCCTGATTAGTGGTCATCCCACTTGTAGCTTGCATGTTACCTCCCATGCTGACCGTCGAAGAAACTGTGGTGGTTGGAAAGTTAGAAGTGCTATATATTGGGCCCTGCTGGGGCTGCCCTTGCATGACAGAGCTCCCTGTGGGCGAGGCAGAGCTCTGCTGCATGAGTTGCTGGTATGGATTCGCTCCTCCAATGCTGGGCGTGACAAGCTGCTCCAGTTGTTGGAGGCTGGACTGACCATAGGATCCCTGAGAGTTGCTGCTGTGATTGGGTGTGATAGATTGTGGAGGGGGAGTGGGTCGAGGGGAGGATGTAGCATTGCTTGGTCGGGGTTGGGCAACAGTTGGGTAAGGAGGGCAGTACGTTTGGGCAGAGTTCTGACCTGTGTAATGAGACATTGCGACTGAACCATCTGCTCGAGGCTGCTGGCTGCCGGTGTAGGGCGGATAGTGCTGAGCCATGTTTCCTGAGTTGATCTGGTTTTGACCATGTGAAGACATGATGTCTCCTGGGTATTGTGACACAGCTGGCATACTCTGATTGATCTGCGAGCTATAACCTGCCTGCACCATGGAAGTATGCTGAGACGCAGGCACCTGATGTGGATACGACCCCGCATGGGGAGCTCTAGGAGGCAGCTGACTAATCATGTTGACTGAAGCAGGGGGGCTGGCCATTCCTGTCTGCATGGGATTTGGAGAATGAATGTATGGAGATGCAGTAGATGCCATCTGATTTGCAGGATTGTAAGCATTCATCTGGGGCATCTGCTGTGAGTGGTAGCCCTGGTTCATATAAGGAGACATGTGGCTCTGGGCACCGCTAGACATGAACTGACCATGTGAATGATTTGGACTAGTCTGAGCTTGGTTCCAGCCTGCGCTAGGAGACATCATCGGAGACATCTGGGACATGGCCGGTTGCTGGGGATGCCCATGTGGGCCCATTCCATAGCCACCATACCCCCCTTGCTGCTGAGTCAGCATACCCACGGATGGACTGAAAGGTCCTTGCTGAGCTTGCATATGTTGTTGCTGCTGCTGCCCACCAGGTCCTAGCATCATCCCTTGGGGATGACCAATCTTGGCCATGGGGTTGGAATACTGGACATACTGTTCTGCTGCGTACTGCTGATGGCCCAACATGCCCACCTGGGGGCAAATGATGTCCCCATAAGAGGAGCCGTCCTGACCAATGCCTGACTGGTAAGTGCCTGCCATACTTGTCACTGGAGTCTGGTTTTCCAACATCAGGCCTGTAAAATGAGATATAAAACACACATTATGGGATGCATACATGGCATCATACAGGACAAAGTAAAGGTAACCATATGACAGATGTAAGTGAGGACTTATGCCTTCACATATACTAGGCCCTTCCATAAACAGTTCTGTCCCTCATTACCCGTCTTTCCCAGACAATTTCTGGAAACTCTTGAAATAATCTAGCACCCATCTTATGAAGTTGGGCAAATTGGACCCTTCCTAGAAACCCTGCCCCTACTGAGAACTGAACCCAGACTCAAAGTATTGAGTAATATTTCCTTGTGTTTAAAAATATACAGATACTGTTTGAACTGTTAATAAGTCAAAAAACTTTATGTATCAAGTGGACAGTGTGGCTAAAAATGAACAGAAAAAAAGTACACCAACAGAAACCATATATACATTAGTTTTCTACTTTTTCGATTTTAAATATACATTATTGTGTCCCCAATTATATATGTTCCTATGCTTTATAAACACAAATAATTATTGTGTCTCCAATTATAAACATTCCTATATGGTACCACAAAGAGAAACAAGAACAGAATAGGTTGTGTCCTCAATCTCCCTTCCCTTATGTCCAATAACTATGTATGACTGACTGAGGGAGAGACCCCCCCCCCTAGCTTATGATGTGTACGGTGCTAGCCTTACATTTGTACAGACCAACTGACATGTGATGGACGGTGTGGTCAACATCATGCAGGCCACCTGTACCTGCCATGCCATTGCCTGGTACCCATCATGAGCTGTGACACACTCACTAGTCACCCTGATTCTGTCCTCCGTCTATAGGGTATAGAGACACTGTGGTGTCAAGGTTAGTGCACTTGTCTCATGTCTCCTATGTTCAAGCCTCAGCAGAAGCTGTGTTGATTTTGGTCAAGAATCACTTTCGCAATCACAGATGTCTCCATAAGTGCCCCAGTCTCCACCTACTGATCACATACAGAGAATCTCAGCACAATGCACAAACTCCATGTCTCGATGTGCCTGTCCGCTAAACGCAACTGGAGCAAACACAAAAAGCATCATCGAAAAATTGGAACTTGATAACAGAACGATTCAGAATAGCATACTCAAGTGAAGCGAACGATTTTCCAGACGTTGATTTCCGCCACCGGTAACAGGATTAAAACTCTGGCAGAAAAGCAGGCTGATCCCTAACCACAGGATCGGCACCTACTCAAATACATCCACCCCTGAGCTCCCAAACCAGCTCGTCGCCCTTGAAGCCTTCCTATCCATTCTTCAGCTCAATTTCTTTGATACTAAAATTCAGTCTAGGTGAATTTCCATTCCCGGTCCTTTTCACTGTTGTGTCGTCCTCAATAAATTCCTTACCAGACTCCCTGCTGTCTCATCCCGAAATCACGGCATCCAGGTGTCACCTTCACCTCGAGCCTTCAGAAACACATCTTGTTCGTATCCCGAAGTCCCAGCGTCTCCGCGTTGCTGTTCAATTACGTTCTCCACATTTTCCTTGGATTCCTTTGTTGACGTCCACTTTAGTGTCCGAGTGGATCTTCCCTATATCATTTTCTACTGCCCATTCCGATGACGTCATTCTGTCTAAACGCCATGTGGCACTCCATAGCACAAGTGAGCTCCCAAATGAGGGATCACACATGCTATAAATATCATTTATGGGTAGGTTTATACATTTGAAATTTAGACTGGGCAGGGGAATATTCAGTCTGCTCTTTGTTTATTTCCAACTGTCGTGAGCTTTTTAACAAGCAATATATGCACATAGGTCATCAGAGTTGTTCGCTCTTGTCCAAGATGGCTAGGCATCCACTAGTCCAGGATCAGGGGGGATGTATCTCCTTACAGATACAAAGTCAGTTGCTTCAATACCGAAGAGCAGAAACAGTGCAGAGCTCGCAGACCTAAAGCACAACATGAGTTATGCCAGAAATCCAAAAGGGTTGTAATAAAATGAATACCTTCCCACCGCAACATACCTGGACATGAAGAAGCTGACAGACTGGCAAAGGAAGGTGGAAGACTACCTCAGCTTGGTCCAGACATAACCTATGATGAGGCCAGGAGATTTATAAGAAGCAATAAAAGAACCAAGTGGAAATCTGAGCATCCAGGCCACCAAAAGGATGACGCACATCAGAACGCAGCCCAAAACAATAATTAATAACACACATGACACAAGAGACTGAAGTACCACATGTCTGATACACTAAAGATAGGAGATACTGATGAATGTGATTGTGGAACTGGTAAAATGACAGCTAAACATGGCAGACGTGCCCTACATATGCAGAACAGAGAAAAGTATGTTGACCTACATCTGCTCCATTTAAGGACAATCTTGAGGTGAGGTAGAAAGATATATAAAAGCCCCCCCCCCCCCCCCCTGCTGGATAATTTCTTATATGGCATGCATATGCTACAGTGTTACAATCACCATTGGCAGACATATCAATAACACTAAATATACAGATGACACAGTATTGATTGCAGACAACAAACTGGATCTGCAACATTGAGTACATGTGGTTACTGTACACAGTGAACAACTAGGGTTAGAATTAAATTTTAAGGACAGAGATTATGGTCATCTCTAAGAATAAATAAGACACACAATGTAACATACAGGTAAATGGGAATATTCTTAAACAAGTGAATAGGTACTCTTATCTCGGAACAGTCATAACATCTGATGGGAGGTGCCTTGAAGAGATTAGAACAAGAATCGTGATGGCAAAGGTTGCAAGATGGAAAACATACTAACTAATAAAAAGATGTCAATTGCAACCAGAAAAAGAGTGATTAAGTGCTACATAGAACCTTTACTTTTGTATGGATGTGAAACATGGAAAATGAGCAGACAAGCTAAAATATATTTAACGACAATGGAAAGGTGGTTTCTGCGGGAAATGCAAAAAAATACTATGCACATGACAGAAAAACCAATGAGCAAGTCCTACAAGAAACACATGAAAACCGTAAACTATATATGCAAATTATATGTAAACTGGAGAACTTGATGACAACTGGCAAGATTGAGGAGAAAAGAATAAGGGAAAGGCGGAGAAGTAAATAATTGGATGGCCTGGCCACATGGCATAATTGAGACAAAAACACCAGAGCTGATCTCTGGTGATCGTGTGAGATGTGAAACATGGCCACCCATGCTTATCAGCTAGGGAAATGATGAAGAAGAGTCCTGTTTGGAGCATATAAGTTTCATACACTGATGTAGTGTGAGTTAGATGTTACTGGTGTTTGTCAAAATATGCTTCGAGAAATATTTAGAAAAGCATAACCAGGATAACATCAACTCTAAACAAAAGAGATGATAAGAACCTGGTATTTGAGATGTGTTATCACAGGGCTCAATAATTAAGCTGGACAGCAATGTCAATGGAGAAAACAGACAACTGTTGCACACCATGCCAAAAAGTTATCCTGGTCACAATATGAGATACAGAGGTCTACTACTAAACATGATGGAGGGAAAGATCATGCCCAACAGGAAAAAAGGACTAGGTAAAATATAATACATCACTCCAGCATGTAAAGGACAGCTTAAGACTGTCCACTAACCACCAAAATGAAGAAACCAAAGAAAACATGCATGCTTAGGTCTATTAATGCAGTCATTCATGGAATTAACCAGAGTGGCACAGGACAGGCAACTATGGGATGGAAGTATCAGGAAGCTGCATGACCCGACCAAGGACTGATTGACTTCATGATGATGACCCACTGTATGCAGCTAGACCCACACCACCGGGTGGAGAACAAGGCCTATCTCTACTGGGGAACCAATAGTATGTAACCAGCACCCATATGAGAAGTCAAGAATAGTAAACACTCTAGCCGACCATGTGTTCATTAAGAGGCAACTATGGAGGGTTGGTGCGGCACTGGCTACCTCATCTCACAGAAAACTTGCAGAATTCAACCAATCACTGACAAGTCTCAAATTGACTGGTATGCCTTGGGTGAGTGTCTATGCTCCGTTGGGAAATGAGAGGCAGAGAAAACTATTGGGGAATTAAATCTGGAATGTTTTGTTGTTACCTCTGAAGTCAGAGTGGGTTCGCCTGATGGTGAGGTCCATCACTACTATAAATAGTGTGTATGGACTACACTTGAGTTCAAAGCAAGCGAGTGCAAAAAAAAAAAAAAGACCAGGAAACCCAGAACATTGTGTCATGAACCAGGAAATCCAGAATGTTGTCTCATGAACCAGGAAACCCAGAATGTTGTGTCATGAATCAGGAAACCCAGAATGTGAAGTCATGAATCAGGAAACCCAGAATGTTGTGTCATGAACCAGGAAACCCAGAATGTTGTGTCATGAACCAGGAAACCCAGAATGTTGCGCCATGAACCAGGAAACCCAGAATGTGGCATTATGAACCAGGAAACCCAGAATGTTGTGTCATGAACCAGGAAACCCAGAATGTTGCGCCATGAACCAGGAAACCCAGAATGTGGCGTTATGAACCAGTCTCTTCTTCTGCTATTAACCAGCTAATTGAAAACAAGCCAGTTCCAAATGTTGCTGTTATGTAGCCAGGGAGCAGAGTTGGGGTGAGCGCCCAACCTTGCATAAATACCCCAATGGCTTGCGCATTCATCACCTCTACAAAAGTCCAACTCCTGGCCTTCATGTGGCAGAACTGTTTTAACTAACAGGAGAAGGGGCGGCAGAGAGTCTCTGGCACCGAAAAATAACCAATATGCTCTAGATGTGTATGCACGTACATGCATGTGCAGACACGTGTGTGCACGACTACACATCTGAACTCGAGTAAGACCACACTCTGCTCTAGCAAAGAAAAGGTGCTGAAGACGGAGGCAAACCAGCCAGGAGGCGCACCACAGAAATCATGATGACACACAATTACACCATGGGATAAGTCAACTACTGCTAAATGTTATGGTGCTTGCCCTGCTTTGGACTGCTACTGGAGGTCCTTCTCAGATGTCCTGTGGAGCCAGGGGACCTGAGAATAGAGCGTTTGGCATTACCAAACAAAGACTAAAAATAATGCACTGGAATGTAGAGGGATTCAGCAACAAAAAAATAGAACTAGAAAACATCATGGACCAAGAAAAAGTGATTGTGTGTTGCTTGCAAGAAACACATCTCAACGAAAATATAGCCTTCAAAATCAGAAGCTATAAGTGTTACCAATCTGACTGAAACAACAGGCGAAAGGGTGGGATACTGACCCTTGTAAAAAAATATCACTGCTTCCCAAATTGAAGTTTACATGGAAGGGGCTGAGTATCAGACACTTAAACTAAAGACAGGCAATACAGACCTACATCTGATCAATTACTACTGTCCAAGTGACTGCCCACAGACACTGGACACACAGAAAAAATGATTGTGTGTGGTGATTTCAACAGCCACTTTCAGAACTGGGGCTATGATCACATGGACCAGAGAGGAGAGAGACTGGAAAACTAGCAGGATGAGAATAGATTCATCTTGATTAACAAGTCGTCTGATCCACATACCTTCTACTCGAGATCATGGCACACTACAACTACACCTGATCTGGAGTGGAACATTAAACAAATTGTTGGGAAACAACTTGCTGGCAGTGACCATCGGCCAATCTTTCTAACCGTAGAAAATGAGCTTATAAGTGAAAGCAGCACCCTCTCGAGGTGGAACTACAAGAAAGCAGACTGGGCAATGTACAAGCATTGCACCAATATGCTGCATACAGCAAACTAAAGTAGTTGAAGAGTTTGGGAAATGCATACTACGGGCAGCATGAGAAACAGTACCAAGAGGAGCCCATAAACATTATAAATCCTACTGGAGGAGTGAACTGGAACAGTTGCATAATGATGTGGAAGTGTGTAGAAAGCGAGCAGAGGCCAAACCCAGCCAAGAGCACCACAATAAATACCAGCACGCAAAAGCCAAATTTCAAAGGGCCAAGCTGCAGGCTAGATGGAAAAGCTGGCAGGAGAAAACAAAGTCACTGAACTTTCAAAGAGACACAAGGAAGTTGTGGAAGCTAATAAAACAACTTAACGATGAGGGCACAGGGAGAAACTCAAATATTGCACTACATAAAGACGGACAGGAAAGCAAGCAGCTGACCATTTTGAGGACTCATTCGCACAAGATAACATTATCGAAATTAGTCCAGAGAAACAAGAGATTCGAGAGAAATGGCAACATACAAGACAGAATGAAATACTACATGATAGTTCCATTGCTTCCAGCTACAGACCAATTAGCCTCACCAGCTGTCTCTGCAAAACAATAGAACGCATCATCAATCACAGACTACAGTGGTACATTGAAAGTGACAACATCCTTGTGCCACAGCAGGCTGGCTTTTGGCAGTGCTACTCTCCGGAAGATCAGACAACCTACCTCTCTCAAGACATTTAGGATGCATTCCAAGAGAAGAAGCTGGTGCTTGTGGCATGGATAGATCTGAAGAAAGCCTTCGACAAAGTCTGGAAAGAAGGTCTGATGAAGAAACTGAGAAACTGTAAAATTAATGGAAGAATGTACAAATGGGTGAAAGCATACTTGCACAACAGAAGAACCTGAGTACAGACAGACGGTCTCAAGAGCAAGAAAGTACTACTGCGTCACAGTGTTCCCGAGGGTGGAGTCTTGTCCCCCATAACTATTTCTGAAGCTGTGGAGTTCGTGCTTTGTGCAACAATTTCGGTGGGTCGCCCTGCGGTAAGTGAGAAAACCCGGGTCAATTAGGTCTTTCTGGTGACTGCCGAGTCCATCGACGATGAACTGTGGTATTCGTGGATGAATTTTGTGTTGGCATTCTGACGGCGGCATTATGCACAGTATACCTGTGCGGGCTTGTTGGATTGCAGACTCCTGTCTATTCCACTTTTCACATTGGACAGTGGGGAGCATTTTGTGTGATATTCGCTGGCACGGGAATGGAGCTTAATGGGGACGACCCGTTGCCATGAAGTTGGAATCTCGACTAACTAACCAACACTTTTTCTAATCTCCATCAATGATCTCGTTGCTAATCTATCGAATAGAATGAAAGCAGCAATGTACGCTAATGACCTGGTTCTATGGAGCACAAATGAACATGCATCAGTGGCCACCAGATCACTACAAAGAGCTGTAGATACATTTGTTGCATGGGCAAATAGATGGTGTGTCAGCATAAACACTGACAAGTGCAGCACCACTCTATATATCCTCTCTCCAAAACAAAAGGCAGGGATCATCCAGATAAATGGAATACCCCTAAGAGAAGATAAAGAACCAACATACCTTGGAGTAACATTTGATGACAGGCTGACTTGGAGAAAGCTCATCAACAAAGCTGTAGGAAAAGCCAGAAGGAAAATAGCCATCCTGAGAAAACTAAGTGGAACCATACGGGGAGCTAGTGGGGAAAATACTTAGCAAAGTTTATCAACAGAGCATGTGCCCACACCTGGAATACGGGTCAACTGCATGGTGTTCAGCATCAAAAACCACACTACAAGAGCCGGACAAGGTGCAAAATTAAGCACTTAGAGTCACCACAGAAGGGATGAGATCAATCCCTATAGTGGAAATGGAGAAGATGGGGAGGACACAAGCACTGAGAGCACAGAGTTACGAAAACGCTAATACAAGCAGAAAAATTCATCAGCTTGCCATGCCACCCTATGAAGAACAGATTTGAAAACTTAGCTATGGGCCGGTTGAAAAGAAGTAGTTTTATCCACCAGGCCAAATGACTGCAGATGAACCACAGTTGGTATCCCACTGACAACTATTCCAGAGTGAACTCCATGGAAAGGTGAACATAGACTATCACTACAAATCCAGACAAAAGTGAGAGGAATATTTGACAATGAATAACAGAACAGTGTACAGGTGCAGAACAGCCTCTCTCAGCTTCCTTGATGAAGAATACTTACAGGACCTCTGGATCCGTGTCTACACAGGTGGGTCAGCACAAAATGCTGTTTGAAATGGAGGAGTACATTTTTTTTTTTTTTTTCCGCGTTTCCATCCTGTTTCAGGATATTGCGGTCAACACCAGCATCTTTCAGCTGTATGTTGATTCCTAGGCTAGATTACGCTCATCAGCACGCCACGACTTTCTGAGCGACCGGCTCCATACTCTCATAAGTCACTTTTGCGATTCAAACCACTGCTAATTCTCGTCGCGTCACGTGACGAGAGTATTCGGGGTTAGCGGAGAAAGCTGCTAACACCTCGGCCACGGAATACCCAAATAATACTAGGGACATGGCCGGAGTACCAACAGGAAAGTACTGCCATAATTATTATGCTGAAATTGAGGCAATCAAGATAGCAACAGAGAAATTACTAAATACCAGCTATGGTACACAACCTGTGGTGCTACAGACAGATGCAAAATCAATACTCGAGGCGCTTCTGTCTGGGAAATTGCCAGTACTAAGGACACTACGTTTTGAACTTAGCAGACAGCATAAGGTCACCATACAGTGGATACCATCCCACTGTGGAGTACCCGGAAACGACAGAGCTGATTGATTGGCAAACGAAGGAGCAAAAGAAGAACAGCCTGATGTGCCCGTTACATACCACCAAAAGAAAAGAATGATCAAATCAGTCAGAAAGCCGCCAAAACCTGCTCACGACGACTACCAAGTTATGGACAGACCAGAACAAGTCATTATTCCGCACCTCAGAACAAGACACAACAGATTATGCAACCACATGTATACAAAATTCAAGATTGGTGAATCAGCCATGTGCACATGTGGATTGGCATCGCAGGCAGCAGAGCACATACTCCAAGACTGCCCAAAATACAATACTCTAGGCAAACTTCTGGCCTAGAGAGACCTATGGACCGCTGAGTGAACTAAAAAAGACAGTTAAATTCATACAAGAGACAACATTGCAGTTATAGATACATTTCAAGCGAACGAAAGAAGAAGAAGAACACAAACCCTCAATCAACTCATGCCAATATTTTCTACGGGGTGAAGTAGCCAAAATCATCCCCTACCACCACCGGCTGTCTCTTGTGACATGTATATACTACAGTGCCACAATTCTTGACTTCCCTCACCGCCCTGGTAACACACAGGCGAGGTTAATCAGTGCTGTACATAAATCCCCAAACAATTAAGAAGGGTGAGAGAAGACACACATTGCACCACTTCCCCCGTTTCCCCATCCTCTTAATGTATACATTGCGTACCTTGCATTCCAGCGTCCGATTCTCCCATAATACTTCCACTGCCCAAACCTGGAGAGCTGCCCAGTTCTCCAGGTCCCGACCCAGTGAGTTCGTCTAGAAAATTGGTCTCTCCATCAAACAGCCCAAGAATGGGCTCATCTGCCATTGTCAGGCCTTAGGTACTTACCTGGGCAGATACAATCATCTGTTTATTAAACAGGCAGATACAATCACTCTGTTTATTGAACAGGCAGACAATTGCTACTCTACTGGGTAGGCAGACAGTGACTCTTCATCGTACGGACAGACAACCACATTTACAGTACACATAGAGACTACTACATTTGCTAATTAAACAGGTACACAATTAACACTGTTATATAAAAAGCCCCATTAACACTCTATTATATAAAAATCCCCCAAAACACTATTATATTTTTAAAAAAGACAGTCCCATAGGAGATACTCCCCTTGGGGTGTGAAGTGTCAGGGCTTCACATATTCTAGGTCATGACATATGAGGTGGTACCTCACAAGTTGGATCCGGTTCGCCTGATGCTGAGGGACACTGGTAATAAGGAAAGCTAATCCACAGGCACAAATCGGTTCAATGCACTAAAAGTATTAGCATGTATATGGACTCTGAGTACATGGAAGAGTAGGTGTCCAGTCATCCCCTCTCATTGCAAACAGGGAGAGTTGACATCAAACCCTCGTCCGGCTGAGCAAACTCCATTGTCAGTGTAACTTCCTAACCATTACACTAAAGCAATTACTCTCCTTAAAAGGAGTTAAATGCAAGAGGATCAACTTCATTGCACCCCATATTATTCTACAGAACGGCTTGTGAAAGCACCACACACAACATGAACTCTGAAGCTCCAGTGATGCCCCTAGGGGCCTCCAGCCTGACAACAAACCCAGGACTTCATAGGGCAAGGCAGACAGCTTGATCACTTCACCATGGAGTCCCCAAATATAAATAATACTCTTCTTCCACATGGACAGTATGCCTTTTATCACATATCAGAACAACTCTTTACACTGGCAGACAAATTCTGACTACAGAGGCAAGCAATTACCATTATATTGCAAGTGCAAACAATACTTCAAAGGCCACTACTTTTTCTCATGAATATCATCACTTATTGTTCACATTTTACAGGCAGACAATGACATTGTGTTTAAATAAAATGCAGACAATGTTTGTTTTCTATATTAAATAATGATCATTTGATGTCTAATTAGGCAGGCAAATCCAATAATTGGTTTCATTTTTCAGGTCATTTGTACCAGTTTTAATAGCTGAAAATGTGGTTAGTATTAACTAGCCATTGATGAAACCATGTATTATTTCAACGCCACATTTCCTGGTTTATGTACTTTCAGGGGGGGGGGGGGGGGGGGTCTCTGTGGCATGATGGTGGAGCCGCATACCTGACACTCTGAAAGCTGTGGGTTCGATTCCAGGCTCAGACATCCAGTTCACACATGTAATTTTCTCTGAGACCCCTGTGTGTTGTCACTGGAGGTACGGAGATAATGCTTTGTGTGACGCTTACAGCAGGTCGCCCTGCGGAAAGAGACTGGGCCACACAGGATAAAACCCAGTGTAGGGAAATTGCTCCCCTTGCCTCGCCTATATGCTTCCAATGAATAACAAAGAACAATGGCGTAATCCCGTTTATCACGCAGAGTCTCGTAGCGGGAGAGAACTGGGAGCGGTTCGAACCCCGCTGGTGACTTGCTGGATACTGAGCCGGCCGCTCAGAAAGCAATAGCAAACTACTGAGCGTAATCTTGCCAAGAAATCAACAGACAGCTGAAAGATGCTGCTGTTGACAGCGATGTCCTGTAAAGGATATGCAAAAAAAAAAAAAAAATGGCGGTTAGTGCACTTGCCCGCAAAGACAGGGTCAGAGTTCAATCCCACAGGCCAAATGAAATAGAGGGGGACCAAAACACACACAGAGAAGGGAATAAGAGACAGCGATCAATATGGGGAGGGCATAGAGGTAGCTGCAGCAGATAGCACAGGATAGGATGGCCTGGGGTCACGTGGTTAAAGGCTTTGCTCCAACAGGGGATCAAGTGCAGCAGTAGAAAGAAGCAGAAGTATGTATGTTTCCTCTGACATTCATTTCAGCCCCTTACTCTATGAATTTCATTTTATTTTCATTACAACATCCGTACTACCGTCAGTGTGTGCAGGCAGTTTTTTTTTTTTTTCCAGCCTGAAGATAAATTTCTGTTTGGTCAAGCAATTATTTAGTGTACAGAAAAAAATTAAAAACAAAACATTAACCCTAGATTTACTACGGATCAAACACATGCCCCATGATGTGTGAGGAGGGCATTTTGACCCATCAGGCAATGGCTCCTCTATCAGTGCAAATCAATATTTATCTAATATAACAATCTCTTAACAATGACTACATCAATGAAAAATATACTTTGTATTTCTCTTAACAATGACTACATCAAAGAAAAAGATTATACGAAAATGTGATATTACAACATAAGGGAAAATGCTTAACCAAGTAATACATTTAAATATTGAGGAGCAATTGTACCAAGAAACATGCGCGACAAAGAATTAAGAGCAGAATAGGTCAAACAAATGTTGCATTCCAGAAAATGAAAAGTGTCTTACGTAATAAGTCACTCCCATTAAACATCAGAAAGAGTAGTGAAATGTTATAAAGAATGTGTTTTGCTATATGCAGTGAATCTTGGAATGTGAATAAAGAATTGGGAAGAGCTTGGATACAGTGGAGATGTTGTTTGAGACAAATGTTGCAAATACCTTGGTGTGCCAGACTAGCTGACAGCAAGTGCCTAGAAAAGGCTATTGAAAGTAGAACATTATATTCAACTTTATTTAAGAAGGAGACTTTGGACTGCCAGAGTAGCTGACAGTGAGTGCCTGGACAGTGATGTTGAAAGTAGAACATTATATTCAATTTTATTTAAGAAGGAGATTTTGGACTGCCAGAGTAGCTGACAGTGAGTGCCTGGACAGTGATGTTGAAAGTAGAACATTATATTCAACTTTATTTAAGAAGGAGATTTTGGACTGCCAGAGTAGCTGACAGTGAGTGCCTGGACAGTGATGTTGAAAGTAGAATATTATATTAAACTTTAAAAAGGAGACCTTGAACTGCCAGAGTAACTGACAGTGAGTGCCTGGACAAGGCTGTAGAACACTGTATTCAACTTTAAGAAGGAGACAATGTTCTTTGGTCTTGTCATGAGGAGAGAGGAGTTGTAAAAATATTGTAACTGAAAAGAAGAGCGGTAGCAGAGGCAGACAAAGAGAAATGGTAAACGGACTAAGACAGTGACAAGCAGGAATAACATCAACAGAACTGATCCTGAACACAAGAGACCAAGATCTGTGGGACATACATGAATCCTCATGCCACTTGGCCAAGGCACATGCTGATGAACTTCACTTGTTAACGGCCACATAGATAAGCTGAAGACATATAATATCAACAAAGACACATAAGCAAGAAACATAATTCCCACAATGAATAAATATCAACAGAAAGAATGAAACCTCAGATAACATAGTTGAAAACATGAAGAACAGAAAACAAAGTAGTTGAGAAATTATAGATTTGAAGTCAGTGTTATGTTAAATTAAATGACAAATTCATGATACAAACAAATAAAAACACTCACCAGAAAACAAGACGTCATTAGCTTTGGATTATGCATGCAAGAAAATAACGGCTAGGCACCAAAATTGTACCTGTGGAATAGATGGGGAAAAAAATTTTCAAATGGCAATTTCCTTGTTATTTACTTTTTCCATTTAAAAAAAATAGTAACCGAAGAATTCTTTTCATAGAGACAATGACTACTGCTACCGCCAAAACAGAAAGCAATGGCAGCTTGCCTTCTTTTAACTGTAGGACTCAAAAAAATTACGGAGACTTAATGGACTAATTTGTGGACAGAACAAGCCACTGGATGTTGATGATGAATCAGCAAGAATAAATGTTTCCCAATATAAAACAAAAATGTATGACATTAAACGTACATATGAAGAAGGCCAGGAGTATGGTATATAGTCAGTATATATATATATATATATATATATATATATATATATATATATATATATATATATATATATATATATATATATATATATATATATATATATATATATATTTGAGGTAGTCAATCTTGCACTAATTCTTTGTGGGTGATGATATGGCCAGTATCACATTGGCCACCTTTACTCCATAAGACACTTCCAGGTAGCCAGTTTAGACCAGATCGACATCTGGGACAGCAGATGGTAAAGTAATGACCTTCTCAGATAGAAAGGTTACATGAATAACCAAGATAGAGAGTAATATAACAACAGCCCAGGATTAAGAAAAAGAGTTAAAACCCTTGGACATGGGAAATAACAACGAACAAACATGACAGCTCTGCTGTGGTAACATGCAAAAACCAGAAAACCTACAAACAATACAATATTTATCAGGTGAAGGTGGTTGAAATACTGCTGTTGGGCCAAGACATAATGAGGTGGGGTGGGTAGTTACCATTCTTGTCACTGTTCCTTCCCAGACAATTCCGTAAAATTGACTGATGCACATTTTTATGATGCTGGGCTGACTCCAGAGTTGTTACCAGTCGCAACAAAAATAAACAATACTTCTGAGGATTGAACTGAGACCTCTTTTTTAACAGGCAAGCAACAATACTAATTAATTCTATATGTGAGTTCTGCCATGCGTATGGTGAGATTGTTGCTATGGAGAGTCTGAAATGAGTGAAGCACCTAGTGGGGTCCTACAATACAAATTAATCAATCAGCACAATATAATGGTTATGTTTAGTTTAACAATGATCTGTATTGCAGACATGTATAACCTTAAACCCCCTTCTCTCTCTACAATGGTAACGTACGCTCCCACTCCGCAGCGAATGATACACATTGATTTATATCCACGGAAAGAATAAGGGACATAACTAAAACTTCAAACTGATTTCAAATTGATAATCGTGAGTTGTCAAACATCTTTTACCACACTGATAATGTACCATATGTTATACCTAATATACACAAACACAGAGCAGCAACAGGTGGCCATGGTGCCTGGACATTTTTACCTGCCGTCTGAATTTTGTTCTAATTCACTGTTTTCTTAGCGTGTATTTGCAACAACAACAACATATGTTGGGCTGGCTCCTAAATTATTTTTAGCTTTGTCCACCCCTGGTTACATATTTTAAAAATCCACATTTTCTATTTTCATCTCTACAGTCCCAGGCAATTCAGACCTGTAACTATACTGTTCTATTTGCAATGTGATTGTTCTAAATGTTAGAGCAACGTTCCTATTCTAAGTGTTAGTTGCAGTGAGGAGTTTCACACTCCTAGCAAGCATAGTTTCATCTTCTTCTTCCGCTTTTGTTAATTATCATGGAGAGTAATAACTTCCCTTTTATTAATCACCATGGAGAGGAATAACTCTCCCGCTCCCTGAATTGTGACACTTTTCCTTCCACTTCCTCCATAATTCTTAAGAAGTAGTTCTTGTAGCAAATAAATTGCCTGCTGGTTTGCAAGACCTGTCACAGGTTCATCCTTGTTTAAACACTTTTGTATTTACCTCCAGTTTCTGCTTAACCTGTTGTAATTTACAGGGTAAAACTAAACTGCCTTATGATGGTCTTAACCAAGTTCACGTTCCATATTAGGGGATGAACAATCCAACGCTTCGCGAATTTTGCTTTTCAATTATAGGATAAGCTGACATCAAAGAATTAAAAAAGCATTCCATTTGTCTGTCATCTACTGCCTATAGTACCTTGCGGCGTAGGACAGGGGTGGGGATGGGTGGGGGGTGGGGGTTGAGTCTGAGGAATTAAGGCCGTCTGGCTTGTACAGTCGCCATGAACTGTACATGTTAGGGTTTTCTTTTTGCTGCCCCCGGCAGAAAAAATTCATGCCTTACTGAGGATTCAAACCCAGATCTCCCAAAGGTGAGCCGGCATTCTAGATACTCAGCCAGCCGCTCCTCTTTCCACATGTTTAAAAATAAAATGATAACTCCCACAAAAGATGGATAAATGACAGAGCAGATGAAATTACATTCTGGTTGCTGATGCTGAGGTAGTAAGTTCAACCCCAACACTGGAAAATTGCACTTAAATGTTGACTTTTCATCCTAGAGACAAATACCTCTGAAGTAGTGTGGGTTCTTCTGATGGCGAGGGACACTGGGAATAGGGAAAGCTAATCCACATGCATAAATCAGTTCAGTGGACTAGAAGTAGTCGCATGTGTATGGACTATGCTTGAGTCTCTTTCAACAAGAGCGTCTCACACTTAATTATGCACCTCTCTAGCTAACAGAACAGGGTGCCATAGGTCAGCATGGTCAAATAGATAAGAACGCATGTTCTTAAACATCCGGTGTGCTGATGCCAAGGTAAGGGGTTCAACTCCTACATTGGACACTAAAATTTTGACCTATCTTCCTTGACTTTGGGACGTAAATTACAAGTACCTCTGAAGTCGGAGTGGGTTTGCCTGACGGCGAGGGACATGTTAATAGGGAAAGCTAATCCACACGCAAAATTCAGTCCAGCGCTACTAGAAGTAGTGAGTATGGACTACGCTTGAGTGCAAAGCGAGCGAGCAAAAAAAAAAAAAAAAAAGAACAGGGTGCCCAACTTTAGTAAAGAATTGTGTAAGACTTACTTCCACACGACAAATTTCATCAAAGGTCACAGACTGCATCTACCTGTGCAAAGGTTTTCCATCCTTAACAATGTTACTAGAGCAGCAGCCTTACTTACACCCTACTCTTTGCAATTCAAAGCTGGATCTAAAATTTATCAAACACAGTGAGAGAAGAGGCAGACCAAGAGAAAAACTGCTGGCTGGACACATGATGTTTGGAGAAATATAATCAACATAATTGATCCAAAACATCAAGAGCCGAGATGTGTGAAGAGACATCAAGGACTGAGATGTGTGAAGAGACATTAAGGGCCAAGATGTGTGGAGAGACATCAAGGGCCAAGATGTGTGGAGAGACACCAAGGACCAAGATGTGTGGGGAGACATCCATCAAGGACCAAGATGTGTGGAGAGACATGAAATGAAAGCTTACACCAGTTGGCAGAGCACATAATGGTAACACTTGTGCAAAGACCTGATGTCATAAAACAAAACAAACACATGATCATTTTTATTTTTTGCTGGGAAGGAAAGAAAGCAAGGCAGTGAGCTGGTCTTCTCATCTAGTATATGAGAAAGCCTTCAACTTCAGTCTTAAAACAATATATTATATGTCATGTCATACTTGGATCTCAAACTGGTCTGGTGTCTGTATGTGTGTGTCTTCTTTTGCAGAATTTTATGACATCCCTAGGTTCAAATTATAAGTGCTATACTATAGTATCATATAGCCTTCAATTTATGTTCTTTTTCTAGTTTTCTGTTATATTTTATCCTATATAATATATATAATATATTATTAGGCCAGTACTGCTTTCCGGTCCTATGAAAATCAATCACTATTCATTAATTTATTACTCCAAGGTTGTTGTTTATTTTATTTTTATTTTTGCAAACTATCAATCATGATCCTTTGAGTATTCTAAAGTGAAATCATGTTAATAAATTTTTAATTATTAATAAATAATATATATATTACAGTACAGTAACACTATAACTTACTGTATCTCATTATCACACTTTACTTTAGCTTACTTTAAGTTTAGCAAGCAGTCAAGTACTAAACAGTCCAGTATATGAAATTAGTATTAATAATTATGCTTGCTAACCACTAAAATACATGGTATTAATATCATAGTGTGCTATTTATTACTAAAAACCAACTAATGCCTGGTTAAGTGAACTGGGCTCCTCTAAAAACTCACTAAGAGCAGTAACACTAACACTAACAGTAACACAGTAACCAAGTCTAACCAATACTGAATACTGCCTGCCATTTTTTTAAATAAAACAATTTTTTTTATAAGTAAATGACCTATCAGAATCAGTTCAACAAATGCGTTAACTCGTTTCAAATAAGCTACTAATCAACTACAATATCACCAAATGCACAAAACAGCTCAAGCGGGTATGAAACTCCGGCATGTTGGTTATTTATTCAAGTCCCCAGTTGTCTGTCCTCTCTCAAACTTAAGCCGATTTTCGAGTCAGAACGCATGAACTTAAATGTTTACATATCAATCAACAACACGTGCAAATGTGGGAGAACTGTACACGCTGACCTAACATTCAACTACACGCCGATAGAAGAATACCACAAATAACCAATATAACTCGCTCCTATATCGTCACCCTGCAGATTTTACAAGCAGAACAAAGGCAATGTTGTCTTTGAACGCCATTTCTATTCAAGTTTGGAAGAATTTTTTTTCTTTGCTGAACCAATCGGGGGTGAAATTTGACTCATAGTGGTCAGCGAGTACAAACCTTACAGGTGACGACAAACACTGCACATACACTGATGAATATTAGCGTTAGATGTCAGAAACACATAAAATACCTGATAATATCCCGAAGTAAAAGCAAAAGTCGACAATTGATGATTTTGAAGACTAGGGCCACTCAACATCTTTCATTTATGAATTCAACGCGTCCCCTTGCAACGCTATTCGTGATTGGCTATCCTAAAAATAGCCCTTTTCGTGGTCAGTAATTCCAAGAGTCGAATTTCTCTTATTACATATCAACATTTATATTTATCAATTGCAAACACTAGAATATTCATAAGGCAATCTATTTACCTTGTTGTACCTCAATAGAACTGCAAGCATATTGAAATATAAGCTTTCTTAGAGTTTTTCATACAGAAGCCCGTTTGACCAATGGAAAATTCTGAGACATGATAACCATGGCAGATTTCTAGTGACCTGAACCGAGTTCTGGCCAATGGGAAAGTGTAAACCCGCGGGATGCCCGGATGTTGTATCTAAATTTAGCCGTCTAGGCGTCGGTTCTGCGACTGGGGGTCTTCCAATCTTCTGCCACTGTTTCTTGATTATACATGCAATGGCGCGTCGACGTCTTCTTCTTATCCTTCTTCTTTTACTTCTTCTTATTCTTCTTCACAGGCATCTTGTTCTCCCTCATTTCATCTTCCTCTTCTAATTTTTTCATGTAATGGGAAAATGTCTCTTAATTAGTTCAGAAGATACTGGTAACGTTTGGGTCGTCCAAACTTCTGCCATTGTTTCTTGGTTATACATACAATGGTGCGCCTTTCTATTCATCACAAGCTACTTCTCCTTTCCCTTTTCATCATCATCTTCTTCTTTTTCATTACTAGTATAGGCGATACTGTCTCTTAATAATCTTCACTCGCTATTTAAGAACACAATGGTCTCGTTTGGGTCTTCCAAATCTTCTGCCACTGTTTCTTGGTTATGCATGCAATGACGTGCCTTCCTCTTTATCACACGCTACTTCACCTCCCCCTTTAAACCACCATCTTCTTCTATTTCATGTACTGGCATAGCCAACAATGTCTCTTACGAGGTATACATGCTAATTAAGAAGAAAATGGTAACTTCTGTCACTGTTTCCTAGTTATACATAAAATAGCATTCCTCGTGTATCGACAGGGTCGAGATAGACAGGCGGTTGCCAACTATATGCAGGGCGAACTAGATCGAATTTCCTCATGGTGTGCTGATGCGTTGCCCTTGTCAACCCTGCAAAGGCAACGGTTACATGGTTCTCACTAAACAACCATATTGTGAAAACAGACCTGCCGGCAGTAAGAATGGATGGGAGCATTCTGAGTAGAACCCAGTCAATGTCATATCTTGGCGTGAGGCTTGATCGTAGCCTGTCCTTCAGAGATCATGTCGATTATGTCATAACGAAGGCTCGAAAAGGTTTGGCAGCAATGAGAGTCATGGCGACTGCCAATATCGAGCAAAGACTGCTATTACTTCTGTTCCAAGGACTTGTGCTTTCACGCATCGAGTATGCCCTGGCCATCCTCACTGTCAGCCCTACACAGATTGGAAGACTTGAAAAGGTACAAAACGAAGCCATGCGCATCATTTTGGGCTGCACGAGAGACACCAGCTGTGTAGCAATGAGATACCTCCTTGACTTCCCGACAATGGAACACAGGATGAAGATCTGGAGAGCTCGTGCATACTTAAAAATAAGTGCAGATGAGCAGCACCCTCTGCATGACGCTGTATTCAGAGAAAAGGGTGACAGGCTAAAGAGGGGCAAATCATGGATGGGTCGGGCGGAAGATGTCGTCGGACAGGTCTGCAGTCTTACCAGTATCAACCCCGGCAAGGAATGGGTGCCGGTGCCTCCAGCTTTTAAGTGTACCTTCTCCTGCATTATCACACTCGACAGACGGTGCAGAGAGCAGAACCCTGCCGCTGTCAATGCAGAGGTTAACGCGCTCATCTATGATCACTCAGATAGCCCCAAAGTGCTCATCTATACAGATGGATCTGTTGTAAAGCAGCAGAGAAGTGCGTGGGCATTTACAGCCCGTTCAGCGGGCCGAACCGTTCAAGAATCCAGTGGTGCCCACTCTATGACCACGAGCAGCATGACGATGGAGGTGATGGCAGTTACACAGGCTTTCATATTGCTGGAATCACAGCATTATACCAACGTGTGTGTACTAAGTGATTCAATGAGCATGATTCAGAAGGTCGAAGCTGGATCTGTACGCAGACAGTGGACTGAGTCGCTGCGGAAGTCCGTTGTCCGCAAAGTCACCTTCATCTTCGTCCCGGGACATGCGGGAGTCGAGGGAAATGAACGAGCTGATAAATTGGCTGGCTCTGCACCCCCTGTAGATGGCCAGCCCATGGATCGTGCCGATGTTATTAACGCCCTTAAAGATATGGCGAGAACAGAGGATTTTGACGCCAGTGATTCCACATCGCTTTCCAGGATGAAAGACCTGGGAGTAAGAATCGGCACAGCCAGACGCGAGAGGTACATCGGGAAAACAAAGCGCCTCGTCAACCAACACAGAACTGGCACTATTAGCCACCGGACGCTGGTGCATATGCTGGGGGGAGGATCTGAGCACCTATGGACATGTCCGGAGTGCAACGAAGATACCCCAACTGATAACTAACTAACTAACATACAATAGCATGTCTTCCTCTCCTTCCCTCGCTACTTCTTCTCCTCCTTTACATCATCATCGTTATGTTCTTCTATGTTCTCTTGAACCCGCAAAGGCGACAATGTCTCTTATCAACGTTTGCTCGCTTGTTTAAAAAAAAATAGTATGGTTTGTGTCTTCCAAACCTTCTACCACTATTTCTTGGTTATGCATATAATGGCGCGTCTTTATTCAGCTTCATCTCACGCTACTTTCTTTTCTTCGAGGGGGAGTCAATAAAGAAGCCACAAATGGCTGCATAAAAATAACTAATTAAGATAACAACTTGAAACCAGTTTATTTGTATACATACATTGTCCCTTTATTTCTCAACATAATTTCAACCAACATTGATGCACTTATCCCATCGTTTTATCAGTCCGCCCAAATCCTCTGCACAGAACTGAGTGCTCTGTTGTCTAAACAACGTTTTTATTTCACATTCAACTTCGGCGTCATTTGCGAAATGTCTCCCACCAAGGTGGGTTTTCAGTGTTTATGCTGACAAATGTTTGTCACGTAAAGCGGTGCATAACTGGGTAGACAAAATTACGAGGGAGAGTCAATAAGTAAGTCACACAATTCTGTGGGATGGCAGGTAAATGAGAACAGGGCAAGCTTTTCTATGCAGCGGGTTTGGGAGGACTGATAAAACGATGAGATAAGTGCATCAATGTTGGTGGAAATTATGTTGAGAAATAAAGGGACAATCTATGTATAAAAATAAACTGGTTTCAAGATGTTATCATATTTGGTTACTTTTCTACAACCAATTGTGGCTTTCTTATTAACTTATGACATTTATTAACTATGACAGCGGCCACCCCCGGGCAACAGCTGTGAGAGGCTGGCTAAACCAGGCATGGGTATCCGATTTGGTGTCAAACCAAGAGGTAAACTAGAGTATGCCTACCCAGCATGTGAAGACAGGATTCGGCAGACTGCGCGGAAGAAATCATTCCTGATTCAACGGGCAAGACAGCGTTTACCTGCAATGCGTTGTGGAACGTAATGAGCACGGCAAGGCATAACAGAGTTACGACACATACAGAACGTTGCGGCGGTTAGCCTTCATCAGCAAACAAACACATTCACAAACACAACATACAGTCAAGGAGAATTCCTGTGACTACATTAGAAGGTGATGACAGGGCGAGAGGAACAAATGCATGGAAAAATGGAAGCAATGAAGAGAAAATGAGAATAGACAAAATGTTAATTGAAAAGAATGTTAGTCGAAGAAAATGTTTAATAGAAAAACTGTTTCTAGAGAAGAAAAAAACTGTATACTCACCTCACGTACGGACCTGTGAATGTCTACGGAAAACTCGGGTGTATTAGTATAACGGTGCTGGATGTTACGGTACAGTGAGCACATAGAAAGAAGGGGGCGGGGTAGGAGGCGTGTAAAATTGACCACGACCCCATTGTGTTGTTGGTCTGGGTGGACTGGTGTGCAGGAACACGTGTACTTACATAGACACACTTCAACAGAC
This sequence comes from Cepaea hortensis, assembly GCA_963921405.1. Classification (NCBI taxonomy): domain Eukaryota; kingdom Metazoa; phylum Mollusca; class Gastropoda; order Stylommatophora; family Helicidae; genus Cepaea; species Cepaea hortensis. The sequence continues at coordinate 124,160,224 of OY992876.1, read as the reverse complement.
AAAATGCTAGTGTATGTGGACATGCAAGAAGAGAGAGAGAGAGAGAGAGAGAGAGAGAGAGAGAGAGAGAGAGAGAGAGGAGAGCGAGAGAGAGACAGACAGAGAGAGACAGAGAGAGACAAGGAGAGGAAAAGTGCCTGCGACCTACCACATGGGGTATATTGTAACCTACGAAATAGTCAGTATGGTTGCTAGTCATACAACGCGCTTCAGGAGCCCCTCGCCCAGTCCTAGAGTTGTTGGGGTTGTGTAAGTTCCAACCACTGGCAATGCACGTGAAGAAGGTATGCACAGAGAAGCCAGATGTAAGAGGAGAGAGAGAGGGAGAGAGAGAGAGTGAGAGAGAGAGCGCGAAAGGGGGGAGAGAGGGGGAGAGAGAGGGAGAGAGAGGGAGAAGAGAGAGGGGGAGAGGGAGGGAGAGAGAGAGGGAGAGAGAGAGGGAGAGAGAGAGGGAGAGAGAGAGAAAGGGAGAGAGAGAGGGGGAGAGGAAGAGAGAGAGGGAGAGAGAGGGAGGGAGAGAGGGGAGAGAGAGGGGAGAGAGAGAGGGAGAGAGAGAGGGAGAGAGAGAGGGAGGGAGGGTGAGAGCGAGAGATGGGGAGGGCAAGAGAGAGATCAAGGGAGGGAGTGAGAGAGGGAGAGAGGGAGCGAGAGAGAGGGAGTGAAAGAGGAGGAGAGAGAGCGAGAGAGGGGAGAGCGAGAGAGAGCGAGAGGGTGAAAGAGAGAGAGGGAGAGAGAGAGAGAAAGAGAGAGAGAGAGAGAGAAAGGGAGAGAGAGAGAGAGGAAAAGTGCCTGTGATATACCACATGAGGCGTGTGGGGCGCGTCGGTCTACGTGTACGACGTTTCCCTCGTACTGTATCCTATGAAATAGTCAGTATGGTTGATTATTGCACAGTACACTTCAGGAGCCTCTCGCCCAGTGTTTGAGTTGTTAGGGCTGTGTGAGATATAACCACTGGTAATACAAGTGAAGTGGGTGGGCACAGAGAAGCAAGATGTAAGGAGAGAAAGAGAGAGAGAAAGAGAGAGAGAGAAAGAGAGAGAGAGAGAGAGAGAGAGAGAGGAGAAGTGCCTGTGATATACCACATGAGGCATGTGGGGCGTGTCAGTCTACACGTACGACGTTTCCCTCGTACTGTCCCCTATGAAATAGTCAGTATGGTTGATTGTTACAAAGCACACTTCAGGAGCCGCTCGTCCAGTGTACGAGTTGATGGGGCTGTGTGAGATCCAACCACTGGTAATACAAGTGAAGTAGGTAGGCACAGAGAAGCAAGATGTAAAGAGAGAGAGAGAGAGAGAGAGAGAGAGAGAGAGGAGAGAGAGAGAGAGAGAGGAAAACTGCATGCGATATACCGCAATCAAAATGCGGAGTGGGTAGGTCTACAAATGCGAGGCTTCACTCCTACTGTACTCTATGGAATAGAGGCAGTAAGGTTAATTGCTATACCACGAATTTGAGGATCAAATCTTCCAGTGGTTGTGTTAAAATCAGACCACCGGCAGTATAGTTGGAATATGTGGGTACAGAGAAGCCTGATGGAGAGAGAGAGAGAGAGAGAGAGAGAGAGAGAGAGAGAGAGAGAGAGAGAGAGAGGAAAAGTGCCTACGACACGCCCCTGATGTATGCGGGGTCGGTCGGTCTACAAATACGAGGCTTCACTCATACTGTTCCCTATGAATTCGGGGCAGTAAGGTTGATTGTTATACAACGTATTTGAGGATTAAATCATCCAGTGGTAGTTTTAAAATCAGATCCCTGGCAATATAGTTGGAATATGTAGGCACAGAGAAGAAAGATGGAAGAGAGAGAGAGAGAGAGAGAGAGAGAGAGAGAGAGAGAGAGAGAGAGAGAGAGAGAAAGGAAAAGTCCCTACGACACGCCCCTGATGTATGCGGGGTCGGTCGGTCTACAAATACGAGGCTTCACTCATACTGTTCCCTATGAATTCGGGGCAGTAAGGTTGATTGTTATACAACGTATTTGAGGGTCAAATCACTCAGTGGTTGTGTTACAATCAGACCACCGGCAATATAGTTGGGACATGTAGGCACAGAGAAGCAAGATGGAAGAGAGAGAGAGAGAGAGAGAGAGAGAGAGAGAGAGAGAGAGAGAGAAATTTGAAAAGTGTCTACGACACGCCCCTGATGTATGCGGGGTCGGTCAGTCTACAAATACGAGGCTTCCCTCATACTGTCCCCTATGGAATAGAGGCAGTAAGGTTGATTGTTATACAACGTATTTGAGGATCAAATCACCCAGTGGTTGTGTTGAAATCAGACCACCGGCAATATGGTTGGAATATGTAGGCACAGAGGAGTGAGATGGAAGAGAGAGAGAGAGAGAGAGAGAGAGAGAGAGAGAGAGAGAGAGAGAGGAGAGAGAGAGAGAGAGAGAGGAAAAGAGATAGAGATTGGAGAAGTGCCTACGGCACGCCACCGGATGTGTATGGGGTCGATCGGTCTACATATACGAGGCTTCACTCATACTGTACCCTATGAAATAGAGCCAGCAAGGTTGATTTTTATACAACGTACATGAGGATCAACCCCCCCCCCCCAGTGGTTGTGTTATTGAGGCTGTGTAACATCAGACCACCAGCAATATAGTTGGAATAGGTAGACACCGAGAAGCAAGATGGAAGAGAGAGAGAGAGAGAGAAAGAGAGAGAAAGAGAGAGAGAGAGTTTGGAAAAGAGCCTTCGACACGCAACACATGGCATAGGTAGGCACAGAAAAGTACTATTGTTGAGAGAGAATGAGCGAGAGAGAGAGATTGAGAGAGATCGAGAGAGAGAGAGAGATCGAGAGAGAGAGAGATCGGAAGAGAGCCTACGACACGCCACACATGACTATATGTAGGCACAGAGAAGCACGATTGTTGAGAGAGAATGAGAGAGAGAGAGAGATTGAGAGAGACAGAGATTGCAAAAGAGCTTACGACACGCCCCACATGGCATAGGTAGGCGCAGAGAAGCACGATCGTTGAGATTGAATGAGAGAGAGATTGCGAGAGAGAAAGAGAGAGAGAGGGGGCAGAGAGAGATTGGAAAAGAGCCTATGACACGCCACACATGGCATAGGTAGGCACAGAGAAGCACGATTGTTGAGAGAGAACGAGAGAGGGAGAGAGAGAGAGAGATTGAGACCGAGAAAGAGAGAAAGAGACAGTGAAGATTGGAACAGGGCCTACGACCCGTCACGCATGGCATTGGTAGGTACAGAGAAGCACGATTGTTGAGGGAGAATGAGAGAGAGAGATTGAGAGAGAGATAGAGAGAGATTGAGAGAGAGATTAGAAAAAAGTCTACGACACTCCACCCATGGCATAGGTAGGCACAGAGAAGCACGATTGTTGAAGGAGAATGAGAGAGAGAGAGATTGAGAGAGAGACAGAGAGAGATAGGAAAAGAGCCTACGACACGCCACACTTGGCATAGGGGCGACACGCCACACATGGCATAGGTAGGCGCAGGGAAGCACAATCGATGAGATTGAATGAGAGAGAGATTGAGAGAGAGAACGAGAGAGAGAGAGAGGGGGGGAGAGAGAGATTGGAAGAGAGCCTACGACACGCCACACATGGCATAGGTAGGCACAGAGGAGCCCGATTGGTGAGAGAGAATGAGAGAGAGAGAGAGAGAGAGAAAGATTGAGACCGAGAAAGAGAGAGAGAAGATTGGAAAAGGGCCTACGACCCGTCACACATGGCATAGGTAGGCACAGAGAAGCACGATTGTTGAGAGAAAGTGAGAGAGAGAGAGAGAGAGAGAGAGAGAGAGAGAGAGAGAGAGATTGAGAGATTGAGATTGAGAGAGATAGATTGGAAAACAGCCTATGACACTCCACCCATGGCATAAGTAGGCACAGAGAAGCACGATTGTTGAGGGAGAATGAGAGAGAGAGAGAGAGAGAGAGATTGAGAGAGAGACAGAGAGAGAGAGATTGGAAAAGAGCCTACGACACGCCACACATGGCATAGGGGACAGGGTAGAGGATAAGTTGGAGGCCGGACAAGGGTGATATCAGGAGGGTGTGGAAGCAACAGAGTGGGGAGGGGAAATGACTACGATTAGATGAAACTATGTTGGGTGTTGAGGCCGTGTGGTGTTAGGCACCCCATAGTGAATATGAGCCGGTTTTCTGTATTCTTGCGATGTTGCGGACCAAAGGAGCAAGACTGGATGCCAGTGACCTGGACATCGGAAGCACCTTGATGGTTGGCGCTATTGAAGTGGGTGGAGACAGGCTTGCTCTCGTTGGTGTTGATGTCACTCAGATGTTGGCGGAATCTGTCGGCTAGCATGAGACCCGTCTCCCCATTGTACTTCATATCACACCTTTTGCATATTATGGCGTAAATGATGTTGCGACTGGTGCAGGAAAATTCTTCTGTGATGCGTAAATTGCCATTGGGGAATCGCACTACTGGAGTGTGGATCACATATGGGCAGGTCTTGCATCGAGATCTCAGGCAAGCCTTAGTTGCTAATTGTGAGGGTGGAGGTGGAAATCCCTGTACTCTATTGTGGACGAGTACATCTCTGAGGTTACGGTCACGTCTGTAGGCCACCAGTGGTTTCTCTGAAAATATCGCGCTGGTAGTAGTCACAGCTTTACCGCAGTTCCACCAAATTTTGAGCACGGCAAGGCACGTAGAGCGCCCTGGTCATCCACGGCACCTGTATTCGTCTCCAGTCGTCTCGACTTGTCTTGCCACTGGACTCAGATGGACTCAGGCGAGAGAATGAGGTCGACAAATTGCGCAACTCTTCCTCACTTTAATCCAAGTCATCGCGCAAGTCATTCTTCATTCTTCATCCAACTTATTAACTTACCCTCGTATCTATTCATCATCTTGTTCTTGTTTCTCGTATACTGGCATAGGTGACAATGTCTCTTAATAATCTTCGCTCGCTGGTTAAGAACTTAATGGTCTAGTTTGGGTCCTCCACAATTCTGCCATTGTTTCTTGGTTGTCCATACAATGGCGCGGCTTTCTCTTCATCATACACTGCTTCTTCATATTTGCATATTTTCTCCGCCTTTTCATCATCTTCTTCTTCTTTCTCATATTCTGGCATAGGCGGAAATGTCTCTTTAACAATTTTCGTTCGTTAGTTAAGAAGATAATAGTATCGCTGGAATCTTTCAAACGTCTGCAACTGTTACAGTTGCCTGTCTTTCACTTAACCTCGCGCTATTTCTCCATTTTTCATCGTCTTCTTCCTTCTTACTCGTGTATTTGTATAAGCGACACTCTCTCGTAATGAATAACCTTCGCTCGCTAGTTAAGAAAACAATAGTATCATTTGGGTCTTTCAAACTTCTGTCACTGTTTCTTGCTGCTTATATACTCAATGCCTGGCCTTCTTCTTCTTCTCCTCCTTTCTCACGTGCTGTCTTAGTCGACAATATCTTTTACCAACTTTCGCTGATTAGTTAAGAAGATACTGGTATCACAGTAAACACTATTATTTCACATATACATTATGGTATGCGTGAATGCGGGAGCTTTTAAAAAAATCGTGTCGGAAGTAAGGAACCGGGGTTGCATAGTTGTGAGTGCTCTTACCTACCAAGACTGTAGTCCGGTTCAATCCTCAGCAGATATGATTATTTTGTGCACCCAGTTCAGCTGTAGGGTCGACCCAACCTCATAGAAATTGGTACAGGGCAACATGAAATCATGGTTTTGTTTAGTGAAACAGATTATCTAAATTTGTAACTGGCGAGTATTATTTGTAAACGGTCATTCAGCAGTCAAGAATTCCTTATCTTCATTGATGAATTGAATATGAATATGAAATTAAAAACCAACATCATTCGACTCCGGACATTCTCATACGTGCCTCGTCTCCTTCTTCAGTAGCCAACGAAGATTTCCCATGTTTATGGTACTAGTGGCGGCCTGACTGAGCTCCCGCCTGCATTTCCCGCCCGCTCTTTTAGTGGTGGTGCAGTGTAACTTAAAAGTCCTTAAAAAGACACAGCCAGACTTTAAAAATGTGGAGACAAGAATTATAGACAGGTGAATAATATGGGGAGGACATGGAGATAGTTGACGGCATCGCATAAGTTCAAATCAGTCAGAAAGCCACCAAGGTCACCCATGGGTCACCCATGTCGGACAGGTCAAGGGAGAGGAACCGGACTAAGAGACACACAAACGTGCTGCCTTGTATGTAGACTGAGACAGTCAAAGGCTAGGGAAAGCATCCCGAAAAATGCTTGTCGAAATCGGATGTACTGAGCCACAGGCTTGACAAAGCAGTGCAATGTAACTTAATCAATTCACTACGCCACAGTTTAAAATTAATCAGTATGGTGCTAATTCCGTGAAGTCCCATCAGACGGTGATAGTGCCGGACCCCCTGCCTCGAGGGGGTCCACCCATTACTACTGGTGGTCACCTTCCCCTATGCTGTGGAGTCAAGACACAGAGGAGTAGATTAAGAGCTACTGACCAAACACCTCGGACACTCAACATACTACAGTGGAATGCTGAAGGAGTTTCTAACAAGAAAGTCCCCTTAACACATCGTCTTCATAAAGATAAAATAGATGTGGCATGCATTCAAGAGACACACCTCAACGCCAATCACAAATTCTCAGTCAGAGGATATCAGGCCACACGTTTCGACCGCGAAGGATACAAAGGAGGCGTTCTAATACTTACACGAAACACACTACCTTGTAGTGAAGTATCTGTGACTTCTGACAACCAAATGGAAATTATAGGTGTTGATATAATGATAAAGGACGTGAAAATGAGAATTTACAACCCATATAGCCCAGTAGGTAAAGACCTTACACTTTCAAACATGAAAATAACTGACACAAACTGCATTATTGTCGGAGACTTTAATAGCCGTTCAGAAAGATGGGGATACCCAGATACTGACAACAGAGGAGATGAAGTGGAGGATTGGCAAATAGACTCAAATCTCCATCCACTCAACAAAGCGGACGACACACCGAGCTTCTACTCTAGAAGATGGTTTACCACTTCTACTCCAGACTTAGCTTTCAACACAGGAGACATCCTCCGCAAAATCGATCGCCATGTACTTGACCACTTAGCCGGTAGTGACCACAGACCAATCAAGCTTGTAATGAATATAGAGTATGCTCCAGAAGAGCAAAAGCCTCTGTCTTGTTGGAATTGCAAGCTGATTGGGACAGATTTGCCATACTAACAGACAAATATTGTGAAAACATAAATACACGACATGGCAACATGAAACAAATGATTGAAAGTCTAAAAAAGCAATAATACAGGCGGCCACTGAGTCCATTCCAAGAGGAGCTAGAATACATTACAAACCATACTGGACTGAAGAACTATAAATTTTGGAGGACAAAGTTGAAGATGACAGGAAGACTGCAGAGAGAGAACAAACAACTGAAGCGAATATCTCTCTCAAAGCCATCTCAGCAAAATATAACAGAAGAGTAAATCAATCAACAAGAGGTTGTTGGAGGGAAAAAACAGAAAACCTGAACTTTGACAGGGATAGAAACAAACTATGGAAACTAGTGAAAGCAGTGAACAATGAAGGACCCAGAAACAAATAACAATTGAATAAGGAAATGCCTTGCTTACAGGAAAAAAGGCTGCAAAAGCACTAATGGAACACAATGCTAGTGCAAACCACATTGATAATACAACCGAGCAGAAGAATGCAATCAAAGATAAACAGACACATCATAGTAATACAGAGGCAGCAGCAGAATATATGATGGCAAATCTGAAAACGGAAGAAATGGAACAGGCAATGAATACCCTAAAAAAAGAAGAAATCACCAGGAAAGGATGAAATCACAAATGAAATGCTAATAGGACTAGGCACTAAAGCAAAACAGAAACTACCAATAGTCCTAAATTACAGCTGGAAGAAAGGAATAGTCCCACAGGCATGGAAGGAAGCTATACTAATAACAGTCCCTAGGAAAGGAAAATACATGGAAGAACCAAATGGCTATCGACCTATCAGTCTACTTAGCTGTGTAGGCAAATTAATGGAACGCATTATCAATAGCAGACTAACATGGCATCTGGAAGAAAACCAACTCTTAACACCACACCTACCAGGATTCAGAAAGTACAGAGCCACTGAAGATCAACCTATGTAGCGCAGGAAATAAAGGATGCCTTCAAAGAGAAAAAGCACACACTAGCGGTCTGGATAGATTTAGAAAAGGCATTTGATAAAGTATGGAAGGAAGGACTGAAAGTAAAACTGCAAAAAATGCATGTTTGTTGGAAAATGTACAAATGGATCAGCCACTACCTTGAGAACAGAACTGCGAGGACAAAAGTACAAGGACAAACCAGTAAAAAGATGCCGTTGGAGCAAGGTGTCCCCCAAGGAGGAGTTCTTTCACCAACATTATTCCTAGCATATATAAATGGCATTACGGAAAATTTTCCAGCTAGAGTACACATATCATCCTTTGCAGTTGACCTAGCCATATGGAAATCCTAAGAATATATTAGTACAGCTAACAGCAGAATACAGCAAGCCTTATTAGCGCTAGAGGACTGGTCAAAATCATGGCTAGTGAAGATAAGTGAGGAGAAAACAAAAGGCACGGTGTTCTCCCTCTCAAATAAAACTCTGCACCCTAAGCTGGTATTGAATGGAAAAATATTGCCCCATAAAGAAAATCCAAACTATCTAGGAGTCACCTTTGATCGTCGCCTGACATGGAAGACACAGGTTGAGAACAATCGAACAAGAGCAATGCAAAGAATGGCAATCTTGAAAAAGCTTGCTGGTACAACGTGGGGAGCAGATGAGAAAGTTCTAAAAAGGTTATACACTGGACGGGTGAGGCCAGTACTGGAATGTGGAATCGCAGCTTGGGCAACAACAGCTAAGTCAAACTTTAACAAAATAAATCAAGGAATGCGAATCATAACTGGAAGCGGTTACAAATGTTGCTGTATGTAGCCGGGGCGCAGTGTTGGGGTGAGCGCCCAACATTGCTTAAATATCCCAATGGCTCGTGAATACATAACTTATGCAGCAAAAGTCCAACTCCTGGCCTTCACGTGGCGGAACTGTTTCTACTAACAGGAGAAGAGGCGACGGCGAGTATCTGGCGCCGGAAAATAACCAGTGTGCTCTAGATGTGTATACACATACATGCATGTGCAGACACGTGTGTGCGTGTGTACACATCTAAACTCGAGTGAGACCACAGTCTGCTCTAGCAAAGGAAAGGCGCTGAAGACGGAGGCAACCAGCCAGGAGGCGCACCACAGAAATCAGGATTCCAAGCAATTACGCAAAATGGAATATGTCAACTACTGCTAAAAGTTTTGGTGCTCGCCCTGCTTTGGACACCCAGGCAGGTGCAATGCCGGGCCCTATGTCTCGAAAGGGTCCAACCCCTACTACTGGAGGTCCTTCTCAGATGTCCTGTGGAGCCAGGGGACATAAGAATAGAACGGCTGGCCATACTAAACAAAGACTTAAAATAATGCACTGGAATGCGGAGGGAGTCAGCAAAAAAAATAAAAATAATAGAATTAGAAAATATCCTGGACCAAGAAAAAGTAAGCATATGTTGCTTGCAAGAAACTCACCTCAACGAAAATATAGCCTTCAAAATCAGAGGCTACCAGTGTTACCGATCTGACCGAAAGGACAGGCGAAAAGGTGGGATACTTACCCTTGTAAAAAATAACATCACTGCTTCCCAAATCGAAGTCTATATGGAAGGGGCTGAGTATCAGACACTTAAACTTAAAACAGGCTATACAGACCTACATCTGATCAATTACTACTGTCCAAGTGACCGCCCACAGGCACTGGACACACTACCATTAACAGAAAAAATGATTGTGTGTGGCGATTTCAACAGCCACTCGCAGAGTTTGCGCTATGATCACATGGACCAGAGAGGAGAGAGACTGGAAGACTAGCAGGATGAGAATAGATTCATCTTGGTTAACAACTTTCTACTCGAGATCATGGCACTCTACAACTACACCTGACCTGGCTTTTCATTCACCAGACCTGGAATGGAACATTACACGCATTGTTGGGAAACAACTTGGTGGCAGCGACCATCGGCCAGTCTTTCTAACTGTAGAAAATGAGCTTGTAAGTGAAAGCAGGACCCTCTCGAGGTGGAACTATAAGAAAGCAGACTGGGCAATGTACAGGAATCGCACCAGGTTACTGGTTAGAAACCTGAACACTGAGAAAGACATAAATAAAGTAGTTGAAGAGTTTGGGAAATGCATACTACAGGCAGCGCGAGAAACAGTACCAAGAGGAGCCCGTAAACAATATAAACCCTACTGGAGTAGTGAACTGGAACAGTTGCATAATGATGTGGAAGTATGTAGAAAGCAAGCAGAGGCCACACCCAGCCAAGAGCACCACAATAAATTCCAGCATGCAAAAGCCAAATTTCAAAGGGCCAAGCTGCAGGCTAGACGGAAAAGCTGGCAGGAAAAAAACAGTCTCTGAACTTTGAAAGAGACACAAGGAAATTGTGGACGCTAATAAAACAACTTAACGATGAGGGCACAGGGAGAAACTCAAAAATTGCACTACATAAAGATGGAAACATCTTAACAAGAAAGCAAGCAGCTGACCATTTTGCGGACTCATTCGCACAAGATAACAATATCAAAATTAGTCCAGAGAAACAACAAGAGATTCGAGAGAAACAGAAACATACAGGACAGAAGGAAATAGTACATGAGGTCCTGGAGGCACCCATCACAATCAGCGAACTGGAGCTAGCCATATCAAAACTGAAAATGAGAAAGTCACCAGGAGCTGATGGTATCTCCAATGAAATGATCAGGAACCTGGGAACAGAGGCCAAAACAAAGCTGTTGCAGATCTTTAATAACAGTTGGACCTTAGGCAGTGTTCCACAAGCCTGGAGAGAAGCAATCATGATACCCCTCCTAAAATCAGGGAAAGATAGTTCCATTTCCTCTAGCTACAGACCAATTAGCCTCACCAGCTGTCTCTGCAAAACACTGGAGCGCATCATCAATCACAGACTGCAGTGGTACATTGAAAGCAAAAACATCCTTGTGCCACAGCAGGCTGGCTTTAGGCAGTGCTACTCTACGGAAGACCAGACAACCTACCTCTCTAAAGAAATTGAGGATGCATTCCAAGAGAAGAAGCTGGTGCTTGCGGCATGGATAGATTTGAAGAAAGCCTTTGACAAAGTCTGGAAAGAAGGTCTCATTAATAAACTGAGAAACTGCAAAGTCAATGGAAGGATGTACAAATGGGTAAAAGCATACTTGCACAACAGAAGAGCCCGAGTACAGATAGACGGACTAAAGAGCAAGAAAGTACTACTGCGTCACGGTGTTCCCCAGGGCGGAGTCTTGTCCCCCACACTTTTTCTAATCTTCATCAATGATCTCGTTGCTAATCTACCGCATGGAATTAAAGCGGCAATGTACGCCGATGACCTGGTTCTATGGAGCACAAATGAACATGCATCAGTGGCCACCAGATTACTACAAAGAGCTGTAGATACATTTGTTGCATGGGCAAATAGATGGTGTATCAGCATAAACACTGACAAGTGCAGCACCACCCTATTTACCCTCTCTCCAAAACAAAAGGCAGGGACCATCCAGATAAATGGAACACCCCTAAGAGAAGATAAAGAACCAACATACCTTGGAGTAACATTTGATGGCAGGCTGACATGGAGAAAGCACATCAACACAGCAGTAGCAAAAGCCAGAAGGAAAATATCCATCCTGAGAAAGCTAAGTGGAACCACATGGGAAGCCAGTGGGAAAATAATTAGCAAAGTTTATCAACAGAGCATACGACCACACCTGGAATACGGGTCAACTGCGTGGTGTTCGGCATCAAAAACCACACTACAAGAGCTGGACAAAGTGCAAAATCAAGCACTTAGAGTCACCACAGGAGGGATGAGATCAACCCCTATAGTGGAAATGGAGAAGATGGGGGGGGGGGGGGGAGGACACAAGCACTGAGTGAGCGCAGAGATACGAAAACGCTAATACAAGAAGAAAAGTTCCTCAGCTTGCCAGGCCACCCTATGAAGAACAGATTTGAAAACCTAGCTATGGGGCGGTTGAAAAGAAGTAGTTTTATCCACCAGGCCAAACGACTCTGCAGAGAAACCACCGATCTGCCCACAGTTGGTATCCCCCTAACAACTATTCCAGAGCGAACTCCATGGAAAGATGAGCATAGACTATCATTACAAATCCAGACAAAAGTGAGAGGAATATTTGACAAGGAAGAACAGAACAGTGTGCAGCGCAGAACAGCCATTCTCAGCTTCCTTGATGAAGAATACCCACAGGACCTCTAGATCCGAGTCTACACAGATGGGTCAGCACAAAATGCTGTTCGAAATGGAGGAGCGGGAGTGTACATAGAATACCCAAATAATACTAGGGGCACAGCTAGAGTACCGACAGGAAAGTACTGCCATAACTACGATGCTGAAATTGAGGCAATCAAGATAGCAACAGAGAAATTACTAAATACCAGCAATGGTACACAACCTGTGGTGCTATTGACAGATGCAAAATCAGTACTCGAGGCGCTCCTGTCTGGGAAATTGCCAGTACTAAGGACACAACTTTATGAACTTAGCAGTCAGCATAAGATCACCATACAGTGGATACCATCCCACTGTGGAGTACCCGGAAACGACAGAGCTGATCAATTGACTAAGGAAGGAGCCAAAGAAGAACAGCCTGATGTCCCCGTTACATACCAACAAAAGAAAAGAATGATCAAATCAGTCAGAAAGCCACCAAAACCTGCTCAAGATGACTACCACGTTATGGACAGACCAGGACAAGTCATTATTCTGCGCCTCATAACAGGACACAATAGATTACGCAACCACATGTATACAAAATTAAAGATTGGTGAAACAGCCATGTGCACATGTGGATTGGCGTCGCAGACAGCAGAGCATATACTCCAAGACTGCCCAAAATATAACATATCTAGGCAAATCTTCTGGCCTAGAGAGACGGCAGTGGAAGATAAACTCTATGGACCACTGTGTGAACTGAAAAAGACAGTTAAATTCATACAAGAGACAGCTTTGCAGTTATAGACATATTTCAAGCGAACGAAAGAAGAAGAAGAAAAAGAAGAAGAATAACTGGAAGCCTGAAGACAACGCCTATTAATGAACTAGAAAAGATCACTTGTTTGCAACCAATGCAGGATAGAAGAGATAGTAGAGCCCTGCAACAAGCAGAACAATTTAGAAGATTGACAGACCCCCTATGTAAAAAAGGTTTAATGGTTTTGGAAAGGGAAGACTGAAGCGTAGCAACTTTGTAGAAACCGCAAAACGAAAGATTAGGGCAGATCCTATACTTAACATATACCTTTTACAATGCACACAAGTTCCCAGCTGGGGGACAGCAGCAACTGCCTGAGATGGTAGAAAACATTCCTAGTATTGAGAAAAAGAACACTAAGAATGAAACCGAAAGAATAAAAATAACCCTCAACTACATAAAAGAACATTACCCAAGTAGCAATTGGACCCATGCATATACATACGGATCAGGCAAAAGTTCAACAGAAAATGGAGGAGGAGGAATTCTCCTAAATTTAAAAAATGGAGTGAAAAAAAAATACAATCAGTGGCAACTGGAAAATTTTCAAGTAACTTCAAAGCAGAGGTAGAGGCTTTTAAAACTGCAGCAGAAATGCTATTGGTGGAGGAAAATAAAGAGAAGCAAATAGCTATCTTCACAGATGCAAAGTCAGCTGTCTCAATACTGAAGAGCAAAAACAGCACAGAACTAGCTGACCTTAGAGCAGCACTCCATGGTCTATGCCAGAAATCCGAAAAAGTTGTAATACAGTGGATCCCATCACATTGCAGTATACCTGGAAATGAAAAGGCTGACAGACTAGCAAAAGAAGGCGGACGACTACCACAGCCTGACATAGACATAACCTATAATGAGGCAAAGAGGTTTATAAAAAGCACTTATAGAACCAAATGGGAATCAGAGCATCCAGGCCACCAGAAGGATAGTGCATATTACAAACTCGACCGAAGAGAACAAGTAGCAATCTTCAGACTCCTCACTGGACATAAAAGGCTGAAATACCACTTATTCAATAAACTAAAGATAGGAGATACCGATGAATGTAATTATGGAACTGGTAAAACGAAAGCTAAAAATTTGCTGCAGGAGTGCCCAATATATGCAGAACAGAGAAAGATAGATAGTTAGTCGAGGTTCCAACTTCACGGCAACGGGTCGTCCCCATTATGCTCCGTTCCTGTGCCTGTGAATATCACACAAAATGCTCCCCACCGTCCAATGTGAAAAGTGGAATAGGCAGATATCTCGGCAATTCAACACCCCGCACAGTAAATCAAACATTTGAGGACAAGCTCTATGGAGATATCAACAAGCTCAAGTTGACTGCATCTTACTTTAACTACTTTCAAGTTGACATCTAAAAGTGCATGAAGAAGTATTCAGACTGCCACACTTCATACCACAGGTATGTCGGTTACAAAAGCGTCCCAGAAGCATGAAATGGAATATTGCTTGGATAGCAAATCCATTACGTTGAAAGTCCAAATCAAAAGCTCATTGTGTGGGAGTCATAAAAGGTGAAAAAATCCCCCCCCCCCCCCATTGGCACAAAATGGAATATTACTTGGATAGCAAATCCATTACGTGGAAAGTCCGAATCGAAAGCTCATTGTGTGGGCTTCATAAAAGGTGGGAAAAGTGTCCTAGTGGCACGAAATGGAATATTGCTTAGATAGCAAATCCATTACGTGGAAAGTCCGAATCGAAAGCTCACTGTGTGGATGTCATCTGCAGACTACATTCTTCTGGTTTCCTGAGGAAAAGTCTGTGGTGAACGGAAGGCCCAATATACGGAAATGAGGCTAAGCAGCCATGTGCAGGACGTGGCGATTCCTTGGGTGAGCCCAGTACCAGAGCGCTATGTGTCGGCTCTGCAATTATGGAAGCCTCCTTGGATGGCGTGGAATGCCCATGGTCTGCCCCTGCCTTGCTTTGAGGGTGACCAGGATGTCTTTGGCTGTTCAAAATGGGCCAGCTGGGATGGGGAATAACACCACAACAGTGAGAATAAAACGTCCTAAGAAACCCCCGGGAAGGTTAACCTGGTCAACAAATACCCACAGAAGTCGGATGTGTCGGCCTAACGGCGCAAGAACGCAGCTCTGCTGCAAACAGGCACAACGCAATCACGTCCGAAAAAAAAAAAAAAAAAACAACAACAACAACCCCAGTTGAACGCAGAAGAAGAACAAGAAGAACCAGACATACTTAAAGAAGAAATTAGAGAAGCCATAAAATTAGCGCCATTGAATAAATCACCGGGACAAGACGAAATACCAAATGAACTAATTACAGCAGCAAGAGAAGTAGGAACAACATGGCTACATAGACTGTTTAACCATGTTTGTGTAGAACAACAGACACAGCGAGACTGGGGAAGCGCCATAACTATCCACATTTGGAAAAAAACAAAGGCAGTAAGAGAGACTGCACACAAATACAGAGGCATTTCCCTTTTAAGTCATACTGGACAAATATTCTGCAAGATTCTAAAGAAAAGACTACGACCTACTATAGACCCCCAGCTAAGAGAAACACAACTTGGATTTAGGAAAAACAAAGGAGCATTTGTTTGCTATTATTCAACTGATTGAAAAATCAAGATGCCATCTGTGCTGTTAGACAACTAATAGAACAATCAATCGAATTTACTGAAATACTCTACTTAGCCTTTATCGACCAAGAAAAGGCATTTGATAGAGCAGATAGAAATAAGCTATGGGAAGTCCTTAAACGATATGGAGTCAGTGCATATCTAACAAACATATGTAGAAGTTCTTACAACAACAGTGAATGTACAGTAAGAACAAATGGAGGACACCCAGAATCCTTCACCATAAGATGCGGATTACGAAAAGATTTTTCACTGTCTCCCCTCTTGTTTATAACCTATATAGACAGCATATGTATAGATACCAGCCAAGCAGAGACCGTAACAATATCGCATGATGAACAGAACACAGAAGACGTAAATGCGTTGTGCCTGTTTACAGCAGAGCTGCGATACTTGTGCCTTTCTGCCGACACATCTGACTTCTGCGGGCATTGCTGACAGAGTTAGCCGTCCCAGGTGTTTTGGAGGACATTCGCTTCTCACTGTTGTGGTGTCACCCACATCCCAGCTGGTGAAGTTAGAAGGGCCTAAGACATCCCGGTCAACCCTCAATCAAGGTACAAGAAGAACAAGATGAGATGAACCGAATTAATGAGTCCAGTATTGAATCCGCGACCTTCGGAGAGCAAGGCAGGCGGCACACCACTTCGTCACGGACAACTGTAGCGAAACCCCAGTGGCCCATGTCCTCATACCTATCCGCTCAATTCCTTCGGAGTGGGATTCTCTGGGGTACTTTCATAACCCGAGCATTTGACACGAATACTTTGAAATCTATCTGTTCTTCGGGAAAACCCAATGGCGCGCCTTGCACCAAATATGTCCTAGGGTAATGGTTTGGGCGTGAAATGTCCGTTGTCAACCTTGTCGGTTGTGGTCGGCACAATGTATTGAAGTTTTAAAGAATTTTACAGATAAAGTGCCGCATCCTACTGCTGGGATATGAAAGGTAATTTTAGATTAATAGGTCCTGCCAGACCTGGGCATATTAAGCTTGGTCGTCTCAAATAATGAGACGATTTGGTGAAACGGCAGTCTTGCCAATTTGGCTAAGCGTCTAGATCTGGGCATGGCGGGGGAACAAATCGGGACAATATCTTTTCCAAGATGATGTCGCTTATTCTTGGCGGTGGATAGACGGGGGGGGGGGGGGGGGCTATCTTTCTTCTTATGGCTTTACCTCTGTTTAGTGTCATCTTTCATTTGAATATAAACATTATATAGCTATGGCATGTCGAGGGGAGGGAAGGGCTCCGTGGGGACCGGTTCCACCCATCTGAGTTATATCTTCTTGAGCCAGAAGAGGCGATCCACTGTGCTATCTCTTTCGTCTTTCGGCTGATGGGGGGGGGAGGGGCAGGTGGACCGGGTGGTTCCTGGTCGATAGGAGGATGTTGGGAGTATCAATGGACTTCCCTGTCTCCCTGAGAGAACCTGAACTCATCTGAATGTATGGGTTATGTGAGACACGGCCGATACATTGCGGTGACAGCTCAGACAAGAGCGGCGGCCGGACAGGGTAGTTTCCTCTTTCCTGTTCTTGCTAGGGATGGGGGAGGGAGATGCACTGCGGTCCATACAGACCCACTATTATGATATTAGTTAAGAGTAGGAAACATACATAATTACGCACACTACTCCACAATAGCTTTGTCGTGAGAAAGGCAAGGTTTGCAAGTGAGAGGGAAGCCTGAGAAGGTATGTGCCCAATATTAATAAAGGCATGGTATGAGTGTGGAGAGGAGTGTGGTATGAAGACAATTGAATACTAGGTAATTGTATGTATTTTATGTATGGCAACCGACATGCTGAGACCATTGGAATCTCCATGCCGGCTGTATCTGAAGTTTACATCAGAGGCTCTCAAAATTGTTTTAACTTTACAGGATCCTTCTTTTGACGGCGAATATAGCCGGAAGTTTCGACAGAGCATCGACATAGAACATTATGTTTACTATGAAGTCCCTGCTGCTGTTGGGCTATACCAGATAGAACCACGGCGGGCCCGAACGAATATTTTCAGACACCTCGGCAGGCTTTTCGTTGAGCTGTGATCGAGTATGTTTGCATTTTGGGCTAGATCCCGCCTAAGTCACTGACACACCCGTACATATATCCTATTTATTCTCCTTGAGTATTTCCCCACCAAAATTGTGCCCCGTGATCCCAGGGCACTTTCCCTAACCATTGGACACACTACATTCGTGTAGGACACGGAAACTTGGAATCTTGGATCTATGGAACCCTGTTGTTCGAACAACCTACGCGAGAAATAAAGACCAGAGAACTTGCTGTGAAAAGGTTGTGAATTCATGGGACAATATGGAAAACGATGATCTAGGATATTTATATTTGTGTTGATATTGTATGGACTAGTTTTCTCTCTAGATTGTGTGGAGATGTTTATGAGTTAATCGTCAGATATTTTTTTCGGTGCTGTTATGTATTGAGTTATTAAATTTACAATGACAAATATGTTGAAGAACGTCATGTTGTATGCGTGTCAGCCAGAACGACCCTGCAGGAAATAGGTCCTGAGGTCGAAGAGAGAGTGACAGTGAGTCCGGGGGAAACGGAGGAGGGTTGGCAGGGAAAGACCTATTTAAAGCCAGGGCTATGAAATATACATGAGAAAATTGAGACATAGTTATTTGGGACCCTCCACATAGCTTGTTACAATTTCTGGGGGCTCGTCCGGGATATTTTAAATCCTGGTGGAGCTCTGGCTGATATAGGGATAGGGGACAGATATTCTGGTCTAATATCAATAGGTTCTGCTTACCGTACCTGGCTATTGTCTATACTCTTCCTGACACAGACTGACGACATACGAAGTGTTGTGGTCGTGTATTATATCCATTTGTCAATTACCTATTCACTTACCCTCTGAGTTAAGATGGCATCCGCGAAATTTAATGTGGCTGAAGTGCAGGCTACAGGGCGTGAGATAGGCTATGAAGGGGCTGAGTTACAGAAATATGTTCAAGAAGTGGAGAGAGATTTTAGACAAGCTGAGCGCGAAGCTAAGAAAATTGAGGCAGACAGCGAAGCTAAGAAATTCGAGGCAGAGCGCGAAGCTAAGAAAATCGAGGCAGAGCGCGAGGCTAAGAAAATCGAGGCAGAGCGCGAAGCAAAGAAAATCTAGGCAGAAGCTAGGAAGTTGGAGGCCGAGCAGGCAGCCAGAGACCATGAGTTCCGTATGAGGGAGTTGGAGCTGAAAGCTCAAATTGCCAACGAAAGTGAGGGTGCAGTTGGAGGCGCAGTTCTCCCTAACTCAACAACTTCTAGTGGCGGTCCATACCAGGCAATGAAGTTCCCATTGCTCCCGTTCGATGAACACAAAGATAAGATCGACCAGTATCTTCACAGATTTTAGTCGATGGCTTTGGCTATGGGATTGGAACGTGGGAAATGGAACTTGAAACTCTCACAGGGCCTGAGGGGGACCGCGTACGAGGTCTATTCAAGGTTGCCACCTGGTATGGAGAATGACTATGAGGCCATGGAAAAGGCATTATTGAAAAGGTTCCAGATGACAGCCCATACTTACCGACAACAGTTCAGAAAGTCGAGGAGAGAGCCAGGAGAGATGTTCTCAGCATACAGTGTTAGACTTAAGTCTTACCTTTTGAAATGGATGTCATTAGCAGGATTTGCCAACGACTATGAAAGTTTAGAAGAATTAGTGGTCGTGGACCAAATTAAGAGGATGATGCCTAAGCCATTGCAAACCTTCTTGGTTGAAAATGGGACAGAAAGGTTAGACGTAGTCAACACATTGGCGGAAAGGTATGTGCTAGCTCATGGGGATAATGGGGAACTGGCACAACCCAATCTCCGATCACCAGACACTGGGTCTGGAAAGAAGAAGAACCCCAAACCAACTCACACCAAAAAAGGAGGATCCTTTCGATAAAGTTCCCATTAAGAAACCCTCTGGAAAGAGTCCACCTGGATCTCCCAAAAGAAAGTGGAGTGAAAAGTGGTTCGCCTTCTGCAAATCTCCCACACACAATATGGCCGATTGCAGGCGCAAACAGAAAGACTCTCACTATGCTGCCTGTCTTGTAGAAACCGGGGAGGGGTCTAACAAGGAGGTAGAAGGGAGGGATCCTGGGAACAAAGATTCAGAAAAACCACCAGTAGTAGAGACGGTTCTTGTGAACGGACAACCAGTCGAGTGTCTCTATGACACAGGTCTTCAGTTTGAGGCCGTAATTTCATCACACTTAGTGAGCCCAGAGCAGCTAACCGGGGAATCTATTGAGATTCAAACGGCGACAAAGAGTGCGTTAGCGATGTCTCTTCCAATTGCGAAGGTGGACATCAAATCAAAATATGTTACCGGCACTATTCAGGCAGCCGTTCTGATCGATCCTATCTTCCCGATGATCTTGGGTTGCCGCTACGTCTTCCTAGGGAGCCCAAACGAACCCATGTACGTAGGGGCGATGCAAACCAGATCTCAATCGGAGGAGGAGCAGACGCCGGCCTTGATCGTGAATCCCTTGCCTGGGGAGTTACGAGCTGCTCAAAGCCAGGATGCTACTTTGCAACCTTGCTTCAACCAGTTGCCAAAAAGTGCTGACCCACCAAGACGGGGTCAGTATTATATGAAGAATCGGTTACTGTACCGGAGAGCCGGGGTGGAGGAACGCCAGCATGGACAGCTGGTAGTTCCTAAGGCTTATCGGGAACAGCTTCTTCATATGGGACACACCATTTCTTTCAGTGGACATATGGGTGTCGGGGCAACACTTCAGCGCATTTCCTGCCATTACTACTGGCCAGGGATGACTGGAGATGTGCGTAGGTACGTCAAGTCGTGCCCAGAGTGCCAGCGTGTGGCACCAAAACACTGGACGGCTCCGGTAGTCTTGGGTGATATGCCCATTATGAACTCTCCTTTCGAGAGAGTGGCCATCGATCTGGTTGGTCCTCTTCCTCGGACTAGGAAGAGGAATATGTATATTCTGACGATGGTGGATTGCTGTTCCATGTGGGGCGAGGCGATACCGTTTGCCACCATCGACTCTAAGCGAGTGGCTGATGCACTGATGGAGACTTTTACTCGGTTGGGATTTCCAAAACCAGATCCTAACGGACAATGGGTCTCAGTTTTGTGGTAAGCTGATGGAGGAAGTCTTTCTTATCTTCCAGACTAACCACATTCACACAAGCCCATACCACCCTCAGTCTAATGGGCAAGTAGAGAGGTTTAATGGTACCTTGATGACCATGCTTAGGAAGCTGGCTCAAGAGAAACCAGACAGATGGGATGAATATATCCCAGCCGCCTTGTTCGCCTATCGGGAGGTTCCCCATGGGTCAACCGGGTTGCCACCAGCCACTCTATTATTCGGGAGGCCAATCAAGGGTCCTTTAGAAGCCCTATTGAGATGTTGGACAGAGGAGGAGACTTCCGAAGAGGTGGTATCTTCCTACAAATACGTCGAGGAGTTAAAGAAGAAACTCCAGACAGGTTGGGCTTTGGCGGCTCAGAATCTGAGAGCGGCCAGAAAGAGACACGCGGCCTACTACAATAGAAGGACGAAAGATAGGTCTCTTAAGGTGGGGGATCGGGTTCTGTTGTTACTTCCAGTAGGTTCCAATAAACTCGAGATTGGTTGGCAGGGGCCTTTCCCGGTGGAAAGGGTTGTGTCCCGTACCAATTATGCTATCCGGATCAGGGGGAAATCTAAAATATTCCACATTAACCTCCTCAAAAAATATGGGAACGATCCGATGGTACTTCTCTCCCACTCATGACTATGGCGGTCGCGATGGAAACTGAATCGGGCGAAGACGCGGATAGGGAGTATCCTTTAAACCCTGGGGAAACCTATAAGGATGTACATATAAATCCTGACCTGTCGGCTGAAGAAACAGAACTAGTCATCCGTTTGTTGGAGTCCCATCAACAGATTCTTACCGATCGTCCAGGGCGGACAGGGTTGGTCGAGTTTGATATGACTCTGACTACCCAAGACCCCATTCGCCAAAAAATATATCCAGTGCCCTTTGCGAAAGAGAAGGCCCTGGAAGCCGAAATCCAGAAGCTTCTGGATGATGACATCATAACTCCTTCGACTTCTCCTTATAATGCCGGGGTTGTCTTGTTGAGGAAGCCAAGCGGGGAGCACCGCTTATGTATTGATTACAGGCATTTAAACAGTTGTACGACATTCCAAGTTGAGCCGTTACCAAACACAAATCAACTGTTTGCCAGATTAAATAGGGCAAAGTACTTTTCAAAAATCGATTTAAGTCGGGGATATTATCAGATCCCTGTGAAGCCTGAGGTTCGGCCCTTGCTCGCTTTCAGTACTCCAAGCGGCCATTACGAATTTAAGGTGATGCCTTTTGGGCTGAGCAATGCGCCCAGTGTGTTCACACGCATGATGAGAAAGTTATTAGACCCTTTAAGGGATCCCTCTGTCGTCTCGTTTATGGATGATATTCTCATCGCGTCTGGCAACCTGAAAGATCACCTGAAATCCTTGGAACAGATCTTCATAAGATTGAAAGAGGAGGGGTTAACTGCCCGTCCAGCCAAATGCATGATTGGCTATCACTCCTTAGAATTTCTGGGACATACTATTACCCCGGGGGGTTTGGTACCGGAAGAAAAGAATGTAGAGAAGGTCAGACTCGTGCCCCGTCCTAAATCCAAAAAGGATGTTAGGTCTTTCTTGTCTCTGTGTGGGTTTTACCAGAAATTTATTCCGAAGTTCAACGAACTTGGGGTACCGTTAACCGAAACCCTGAAGAAAGGATCGCCAGATCCTATAGTCTGGACTCCGAGCTGTGAAGAGGCTTATGGGAAGCTGAAACAGGCTTTGATGGATAGGCCAGTCCTGCAACTCCCAAATTTGGAGAAAACGTTTGTTCTAAGAACCGACGCGAGTAACATAGGGATTGGAGCAACTCTGTTGCAGGAAGGGCGAGATGATCCTACTGTGCTATGTCCGGTGGCATATGCCAGTAGAAAACTGTTACCCGCGGAACGGAATTACTCCACCGTCGAACGGGAATGTCTGGCTCTAGAGTGGGTGGTACAGAAATTTCAACCTTATCTGTATGGAGTACCGTTCAAAGTGCAGTCCGACCATCAACCTCTGACGTTTTTGGCAACTTCTAAGAAACTGAACGCAAGGTTAATGAGATGGTCATTGCTCTTACAACCGTATCAGTTCACGGTCGAATACATCCCCGGAAGGGAGAATGTGGGAGCGGATTTTATGTCACGGCATCCTATGGTCGAAGGTGAGGGGGAGGTAGTTCGAACAGAACCTCTGGCAGTTGAAAGTTCGTAGGGTTCGACTTTCTTAAGAGGGGGCCTATGTAGCGAAACCCCAGTGGCCCATGTCCTCATACCTATCCGCTCAATTCCTTCTGAGTGGGATTCTCTGGGGTACTTTCATAACCCGAGCATTTGACACGAATACTTTGAAATCTATCTGTTCTTCGGGAAAACCCAATGGCGCGCCTTGCACCAAATATGACCTAGGGTAATGGTTTGGGCGTGAAATGTCCGTTGTCAACCTTGTCGGTTGTGGTCGGCACAATGTATTGAAGTTTTAAAGAATTTTACAGATAAAGTGCCGCATCCTACTGCTGGGATATGAAAGGTAATTTTAGATTAATAGGTCCTGCCAGACCTGGGCATATTAAGCTTGGTCGTCTCAAATAATGAGACGATTTGGTGAAACGGCAGTCTTGCCAATTTGGCTAAGCGTCTAGATCTGGGCATGGCGGGGGAACAAATCGGGGCAATATCTTTTCCCAGATGATGTCGCTTATTCTTGGCGGCGGATAGGCGGGGGGGGGGGGGCGCTATCTTTCTTCTTATGGCTTTACCTCTGTTTAGTGTCATCTTTCATTTGAATATAAACATTATATAGCTATGGCATGTCGAGGGGAGGGAAGGGCTCCGTGGGGACCGGTTCCACCCATCTGAGTTATATCTTCTTGAGCCAGAAGAGGCGATCCACTGTGCTATCTCTTTCGTCTTTCGGCTGATGGGGGGGGGGGAGGGGCAGGTGGACCGGGTGGTTCCTGGTCGATAGGAGGATGTTGGGAGTATCAATGGACTTCCCTGTCTCCCTGAGAGAACCTGAACTCATCTGAATGTATGGGTT
The DNA here is from genome assembly GCA_963921405.1 of Cepaea hortensis. NCBI lineage: Eukaryota > Metazoa > Mollusca > Gastropoda > Stylommatophora > Helicidae > Cepaea > Cepaea hortensis. The sequence continues at coordinate 124,136,344 of OY992876.1, read as the reverse complement.
ATGTGAGACACGGCCGATACATTGCGGTGACAGCTCAGACAAGAGCGGCGGCCGGACAGGGTAGTTTCCTCTTTCCTGTTCTTGCTAGGGATGGGGGAGGGAGATGCACTGCGGTCCATACAGACCCACTATTATGATATTAGTTAAGAGTAGGAAACATACATAATTACGCACACTACTCCACAATAGCTTTGTCGTGAGAAAGGCAAGGTTTGCAAGTGAGAGGGAAGCCTGAGAAGGTATGTGCCCAATATTAATAAAGGCATGGTATGAGTGTGGAGAGGAGTGTGGTATGAAGACAATTGAATACTAGGTAATTGTATGCATTTTATGTATGGCAACCGACATGCTGAGACCATTGGAATCTCCATGCCGGCTGTTTCTGAAGTTTACATCAGAGGCTCTCAAAATTGTTTTAACTTTACAGGATCCTTCTTTTGACGGCGAATATAGCCGGAAGTTTCGACAGAGCATCGACATAGAACATTATGTTTACTATGAAGTCCCTGCTGCTGTTGGGCTATACCAGATAGAACCACGGCGGGCCCGAACGAATATTTTCAGACACCTCGGCAGGCTTTTCGTTGAGCTGTGATCGAGTATGTTTGCATTTTGGGCTAGATCCCGCCTAAGTCACTGACACACCCGTACATATATCCTATTTATTCTCCTTGAGTATTTCCCCACCAAAATTGTGCCCCGTGATCCAAGGGCACTTTCCCTAACCATTGGACACACTACATTCGTGTAGGACACGGAAACTTGGAATCTTGGATCTATGGAACCCTGTTGTTCGAACAACCTACGCGAGAAATAAAGACCAGAGAACTTGCTGTGAAAGGGTTGTGAATTCATGGGACAATATGGAAAACGATGATCTAGGATATTTATATTTGTGTTGATATTGTATGGACTAGTTTTCTCTCTAGATTGTGTGGAGATGTTTATGAGTTAATCGTCAGATATTTTTTTCGGTGCTGTTATGTATTGAGTTATTAAATTTACAATGACAAATATGTTGAAGAACGTCATGTTGTATGCGTGTCAGCCAGAACGACCCTGCAGGAAATAGGTCCTGAGGTAGAAGAGAGAGTGACAGTGAGTCCGGGGGAAACGGAGGAGGGTTGGCAGGGAAAGACCTATTTAAAGCCAGGGCTATGAAATATACATGAGAAAATTGAGACATAGTTATTTGGGACCCTCCACATAGCTTGTTACAACAACCCTCAATGTTTAAGTCTTAAAGTTTAAGGGGGCCCATTTGCCAATCTAACACTCTGGCCATTCCTACACCGCATGCATGCGCTAGCGCGCACGCCAATAAACAGACAGTCAGACGAATTCCTTCTTATTTTCATTCCCACTCCTGTCTTCTTTTTCTTCCTCCACATCATCTTTCTTATTGTTGTGTGTTCTAGACCACTACGGTCCCATCCGTCCTTGTCTAGGGAGTGCTAACCTTCTCTCCTATTTACAACACATTTTTGTTTAATGGTTCCGTTGCTCTTCTACTGAGTTGAATGCTTGGAGCGAAACTGTGAGCTGTGAATTTCGTGTGGAGTGCTTTTACATCTGTCCGCGGTTGTTTTTAGAGGGAACTGCATGTTCAGAAAAATGGCAGCCGGCCGCCGCTGAACTAACTGGGTTGTCTTATGCAGTAATGCGTGGCTGCTGGTTTTCTAGTGACTGCCGCTTCCACCCACGATGAATTGTATTTTTTGTGGTGGTTTTCTAGTGACTACCGCTTCCATCCACGATGAACTGTGTTTTTTTTTGTGGCGGACTTTAGAGTTGGCATTCTGGCAGCAACATTATGCATAGTATACCTGTGTGGGATGTTGGTTTGTCGACTTCCGTCTGTTCACTTTTCACATGGGGCAGTGAGGAGCAGTTTGTGTGATATTCACTGGCACATGAACTGAACATAATGGGACGACCCTTTGCCGTGAAGTTGGAACCGCAACTAACTGACTGACTGATCGACTTTCTTATTTTTCAGATTGGTTGAAAATTGTCGATGCATTAGCTATTTCAATAAGTTAGCGTGACAAGACGAGAGAATTGAAAAATCTGACGATAATATGACAATTTTGGAGAAGCACATCCACATCGCATAGTAGCTCCAGCAGCCGTATTACTTCGTATACATTTTTTACGGCTTGTTCGTTACGTCTCTTGTATTTTTTGAGAATGCGTGAGCAAGATTTGCTTCATTGTAAAATGTTTTATTTCCACGGACAGATCATTGGATCAATGGACAATCTCAATAGCCTGCGGCCTTGTAGTTTTTTGTTTGTTTGTTGGCATTCGCTCGCTTTGAACTTAAGCCTAGTCCATACACATATTTCTACTACTGAAGAGTGCATTTGACTATTTTTGCGTGTGGAATAGCTTTCCCTATTAACAGTGTCCCTTCGCCATCAGGCGAACTCACTCCGTCTTCTGAGGTACTTGTAATTGACGTCCCCAAGTCAAGGACGATAGGTTAACATTTTAGTCAACTGTCCGGTGCAGGAGATGAACCCTTTACCTCGGGCATCAGCACACCGGATGGTTAAGAAAGCCCCTCCGACGTGTCTCCACCTTGTTGTGGTAGAGGGGCTTGCGTTTTACAACGACCCCAGGAGCTGTGCCGACGGTAGCACAGCTACTGGTAAGGTCTCCCATGTCGGACAGGTCAAGGGATACCTCAGAGTAGCTGCAGACACAGATCACCCGTCGCATGAGGTGCTGGACGCAGTTAAGGGTCAACGACTGATAAGAGGGAAATCATGGATGGCTCAGGCGGAGGATACGATCAGACATGTGTGCACCTTGGAGAACATTAGGCGAGGAGAGGAGTGGGTCAGAGTGCCAGCGGAGCAGTCAGACTTGTGCAGAGTTATAATCACATTGAGCCGGGAGTGCAGGGAGTGGCCAGCAGGGGCCAAATCATCATCATCATTGGCACCTTGCCGTCTTCACAGACGATAGTTTGTGCTTTAAAAAGGCATAATAACTTTTACCTATGGCGGTAGCGAATGTGACTGATAACGCCTATTCGCGCTGTCCGTTAAAACCAGGGATGGAGTTATTGCCTCTCCATAGAACAAAGCCTGGGCTAAAATATAGAGATCATGTGTTGCCCATGCAGCATGATCCCTCTCTCGGCCTGCCTAGTTCACTCCAGAGGAAAGGTAACACCCCTACATCTGGAACAAGACAAGTTGCAGAAGCTGCCGGATCAGCAAAGCAATGCTCTAACTGTCCGCCTGTCGGAGCTTCGATCCTATACCAGCCGCCAACCAAGGCTTAGGGCCTGGTCTGCCCTGCCATTTTGTCTTCAGGTTGCATTTCCTCGCACCATGGTAAGGCTTGTACCCTCCCAATTGCGCTCTTCCACCCGAAGCCGTTGGCACAATATGGAGGCGACGGAAGTGGAAATCCACTGTCTGAAATTGGTATGGGTGCCGGTTGTTCAGAAAGCGATGGCAAACTACTGAACGTAAACTTGCCAAGAAATTTATGTGTGTGTGTGTGTGTTGCGTATCCCTTACGGGACGTTGCAGTCAACACCAGCATTTTCAGCTGCTGTTGATGTACTAGGCAAGTGTTACGTTCAGTAGTTTGCCATTGCTTTCTGAACGACCGGCCTCTATACCTTTTTCGAAAAAACCAGCACCGCCGTGTTTCGAACCCGGGTATACGGGCTCACAAACCGCGTTCGCAAGCCCTTCAGCCACAGAGACCGGTTTTACGAACAGCCAAAAAATGACTGCGACGTCCTGTAAAGGATATGCAACTAACTATTATGCTCCATTTGAGGATAATGGGTAACAGACTAGAATTTAGCCTTTCAATTAAACATCTCGTAAATTCGGCTAGATCTGGCCGAATATGGCTAACTTGACAGTCTGCATGCTGGGGGAGGGAACGAACATTGTGTACAGAATAATGAGATACAGTAGTGAAAGTAAGGCAAGACTGATCGATAACGGGAAGGACGTTAGGCTCGGCGCCGGACAGAAACCAACGGAAGCTATTAACTGCCAGCGGACCTGATACTAATGGACACCAATGGAAAGCCAGCAAAAAATGTAAAAGAAGAATACAAGAAGACACTAGCTCTTACCGTAAATATTGAACGTTTGGCAGTGGGTTAGTTGCCAAGAAGTGTGTGTGTGTATGTGTGTGTGCGTGCCTATATATATATATATATATATATATATATATATATATATATATATATATATATATATATATATATATATATATATAATCCAGTGCCCGCCGAATGTTGTGTGGGCGATCATGCCTCTACACAAATTACGATCTCCGACGTCATGGATCAATTCGTGTGTTGACTCCCTTCCGTGCCATGACAAAAGACTGTCATTAATCTTCTCACGCTGTCTTCCTCTATCTCTCTTTCCGCATTTTATTTCGATTGTCACAACGTGTTCCAGTTTTTGTCTTTTCATAACGTGGCCAACAACAAAAATAAAACCATGACTGCCTCTTTCTGATGTTTGTGATAAGTTGTCTTTGTGACTCAGCTTCCCGATAGCTCATTTTCGCTGTCCAATTAATTTTCAGCAATCTTCTAAAAAATCACATCTCTAAAGCTTCCAGGGATGTTTTCACCTGTTTATCAATTGTCCAGGATTCGCAGTGTCACGAGATAAATAAACTTGTTAGTTCGATCGATGACAACCAAGCCCGACATTGGTTTGCAAACAAAATAGACCCCGTGTTGTTGAACAGACTGAGAAAATACGGCGTTGGAACTGTCTGCACCTGGTCGGCTTTTTTGTATTAGATCAAAGTGAGTCACGTCCCGATGTCTACACATGGTCGACAGTTTGTTGAAGGTTGTTGTTCGAGAGACGTGCACTGGCGTAATCTGTCTGCAGGGCGGGAATCAGCCGTTGAAAGTGATGGACAGAATGTCTGCCAGAGGTCGGAAGGATTCTGTCATATGGGGGAAAGGTCTCCGGCTCACAGACAACCAGGATCTTTGTTGTATGAGACAAAGAATTTCCCAGATGAAAGTGAACTTGACAGCTAATTGACTCTGGTTAGTCTAGAAACAGGAGGACAAAGCCAGATTCTGGACTGATTGGCGTCTGGACTTTTTGGTGACGTCACTCAAGCACCCATATAAAACCCAGTGCGGTAATCAAGTGGAGGGAGTCGAGAAAAACATTCCGAAGTGTTAGGATCGGTGCATTATTCTGAGTTGCGTTACATGAGTGAAACTATAATGTCTAAGTGGTGATAGTTTTCCGCGGACATAGATCCAATCTGATTGCATAGTTTCTCGAGTGGCAACCAAAATAGGCATATGGTAGACTATTAATAATATCTAATTTAAGAGTATGATTAGGAATAGAGTACAGTGCTGTGCGGTGATCTAATGTATTATAGGTGCAGTGATATAATGTATTATGCTTAGTGATAGAATGTTCTATTAGTGCGGTGCTAGAAAGTATCATAGGAGCGTCGGCACTGGTATCCTATTGTGTGGCTTCAACTAGCTTGTGTGATATATCATTTTACTCGGGGAGTTGAGGACAATGTAGTGGAATAATAATTAGAGAGATTAAGGATGGTTGAGAGGGAGGAGGGGAATGTGAAATGGTAGGATCTTCCAGTAGGGCATCTGCTGGGTTTCTACCCGTTCCTTTATTCTTTCCTGGTGTTGCCATGTATAAGACCATTGTGATGCGCGATTTGGCCGTATGACAGAGATCGGATCTCTGTTATAGAACCGAGTGCTGTTATTGGCCTACACTTACCCAATTCCGGCCAGGACTGAGTTGCCCTCACCATGGTATTCTCTATTCTACAGGTTCCATTTACAGTTCACCTTGAGTGTTCCACGTGAGTGTGAGATGATTTATTACGAAGAAGCAGTTTCAAAGTTTTATACAATGATGGCTCATGGAAAGAAGACAGAGGTTACTGAGAGGTTATTACACGGGGCTCAGAACCTAGTTGTTCCGCAGAAACCTGACTTCTGCTGAGTAGGATTTGATGGACATAAGTGTTGTGTTTAATGAGTGATAAGCTTCATCACCGAAGATTAATAACTCGCATACCAAGGACATATTTAAATATATACACATCTACCTAACAAACATTAATAGGTTGTGTTCTAAAAGAGGGGAAAATGTTATAATCAGAGACTTATGAACATTAGATTTTCCCCAAGTGACATTTCAGTTAATTGGAAGATTATCAGTTCAACAAACATTATGAAACAGAGTAACTTCACCGTGTGGTATAGTGAAGACCAAGAGCAACAGTGTCTATCGGATTACCAGCATCCTGTTTGATCGAGTGATTGGAGAAAGTTGTCATCTTCTGGGTGAGGTTCACTGTCCGGAATAAATGGTGCTGTTGTGTGCTAAGCACTATGATGTTACAGACTTTGCTTCTAAATCACTGGTCTACCAGTAGAATATTCGACACACATTCTACACACACACACACACACACACACACACACACACACACACACACACACACACACACACACACACACACACACACACACACACACACACACACACTTCTCCTACATATACTCTTTGCTTTAATAAATTTCTTGTTTTTATTTATTGAGGCTAGAGTTGTCACGTATGTTATGTTGGGGAAGAATGAGAGGGGGCATGATCCAGGAGTGAGCAAGAGTGAGAAGAAGGTGTCCTCAGATTGAGGGAGTGTGTGGACGGAGTCTGCTGGATATCTCCAGAATAGAGATATGGAATTAAAACAAATGTGGGTGTGGATTCCCTTCACTCCAGGGACGACACTAAAGTGGTAAAGAAGAACAAGTAACTAATACGACATTCATTCTTTACACACACGACACGCAGCAGTATGTTAAAACTGTTTGTATGTAACATGCAAGAACTCTTCTTCTAACATTCAAGGACAACGACATACTGCACAAAACGTTCTTCATTGGATAGAATGCAGTTTTTGCTTGTCCTATTCTGCTTTTTATCTCAGTGATGCATCTTCCACCTGATGTTATACATGTGCCCAGATTCGCTGGGCTGGTCACTTGACTCGCATGCCAGATCACAGGCTCCCTAAACGAATTTTTTACGGCGAGTTGCGTTGTGGTAAACGCTCCCAAGGCGGCCAGAGGAAACGCTTTAAAGACACCCTGAAAAGCTCACTGAATGCTTTTGGAATTCATCATGACACATGGGAGACTGCAGACAGAGACCGAAATTCGTGGCGTGCATCATTACGCAAGGGTGCAGTCACTTGTGAGGCAACCAGGACTGCAAAAGCTGTGAAGAAAAGACAGAACAGAAAAACCACTGCAGAAAATCCTCCTCCAGAAGCGTCAAACATTCTTTGTCCACATTGTCAAAGAACATTTCGAGCCAAAATAGGCCTTATCAGCCATCTTAGAACCCACGGCTCCATACTTTCAACCGCACTGGATGAAATGAATGGTCATCATCATTTTTGATGGACAAACAACAACATCCATGTGACTAGATATATGAATTTCTGCACTTGCCCCATAATAAAGTCCTTTACTTTAATTGCACATTTAGCACAATATGTACAATCTTGACGAATATTGACGATGAAGGAAAACTATTACACCTTTTGATTTGGAAAGGTTGAGGGGCAGGAAGAAACAAGACAAAATGGAGTGGGATTTGCAGTGATGAATTCACTACTGAGAATGATTGAAATTCCAACTGACGGAAATGAAATATTATTATCCATGCGTTTGGCAACCACTTGTGGTTTTGCCACCATTATCACTGCATATGCACCCACACTCACTTCCTTTGGTGGTAAAGACCGAAAAGGCTGATAGGGTACTTAATGCACTGAGGGCGATGGCAGCAACCGGGGTAGAGCAGAGAATGCTTTATAGGCTCTTTCAACAATAAATAATTTCTGTCATTTAGTATGGTTTGTGGCTGCTGACAGTATCAACGAGCCAGCTTGAAAGGTTGAAGCGCATTCATAATGCGTCCATGCGGGTATGCACGGAACACACCAATTATATGCATGAGGCATATCCTGGCGCTAACAACAATGGCGGAAAGGCATAGGGTCCTTCAAGCCAAATGGTACCTGAGAGTTGCTGCAGACAGGAATCACCCCCCTTCATGAAGCCATGGAAATGGTCAAGGGTCATAGACTAAGATGAGACAGGTCCTGGATGGCACAGGCGGAAATATATATATATATATATATATATATATATATATATATATATATATATATATATATATATATATATATATACGTCAGGTGTGTGATCTAGAGACCATCAATCATGAAAAAGAGTGGGTTGAAGTACCGGAAGACGACATGACAGACTGGCACAATGTAATATTAACATTGAGTCGTGAGTGCAGAGAATGGGCAGCGACCGCACAGAGTTTGAGGTGCAACAACTGATCCATAGTAACACACATCAAGATGACATAGTGATCTATACCGATGGGTCAGTGGAGTGAAACAGACGGTGTGGTTAGAGTTTCACTGCGAAGGCTAATGGACGATTCTTAAAAAAAGTAGAGTTTGGCATATGAGGCTACGACCTCCAGCATGCAAATGGAGGTGGAAGCAGTTATAGCGGCATTCCGTTGGTTACAAGAGACCACCGCAACACACATTGTATTCATTACTGACTCAAGCTGTATGCTTAGTAAGGTGGAGAAAGGAATGTTTCGTGTGGAATGGCTCACCTCACTTCAGAGGTCACAGATTGTGAGAATTGTATGGCATTTTTTGCCCTGGCCAGGCGGGAAAATGAACAGGCTGATAGGCTGGCAGGGAATGCACCTCTTGGTGGTAGATTACTTATGGAGAAGAGAGAGGTGGTCGTGCGCCTGTGGGACCAGGTGGGGGAACAGACTTAGAACCCGTATGTGGAACGGATGAGATTGCGGGAGATTAGCAGGGATTTTAGTAGAATCTAAAATCTGAGAGGGAAGACCAGGAGAACTTTCAATCAGATAGTGGTGGGAACGATTAGTAGTGTGACTCTTTGTTGGCTTTTGAATGAGGGGACGGAGCACGTATGGGAATGTCCTGAGTGCAGTGATGTCAGTCCTTAGCTCAACTCAACTCTATAGTATTCGTAAACCACTCTGAGTTTATTGATGAATTATATTTTATACAAATATAAACAAGTTTTGAAAAATACAAATAATCACGCACAATAAATTATATAAATATGTAATTATAATATATTTTTTTGTATCACAACTGAACAAAGCTATAATAACAAGTATAATTCTGAAAACCCAGGAAAGTTTGACTGTCTGTTGTCTAATTACTCTTTCAGTTGTCATGGACCTTAAGGTTGAGTTACTTCCTCATTTTCTGTAAAATTATTTTCCTTTTCCCTCAAAGTGTATTGATACTAAACATGGTATTCAATGGATTGTTTAAAGTTACAACCAGATTAAAGTAAAACAGAGCCTCGGCAACATAGTGGTTAGTATACTTGTTTGCCAGCATGGTGGTTTTGTGTTCAAATCTCCACTGCGTCAGGGTTAAAAAAACATTTTACCTGGGCCAGTCCAGTTAAAGATCTCTGGAAAGTAAACACAGCTAATGTGATATTGATTACACCACATATAGAGTGTTGATTGGTCTGTACAAATATAGGATTTTACCATATGCCCAGTGCACCCCAAGGTGAGGAAACAGGGTCATTGCTTTCACAAAATGAAACAAAAACTTTTGGTAAAATTATTAGTTAAGAATGTAACAAAAAGTTAACAAATTTATGAATATAATACATTAACATAAACTCAGACAAAAGATAATATATATTAAAATTTATATATACAAAAATCTGGGTTAAATTGTTAAAAATTAATTCTTTTTCTTTGTTCCCCTTTACAAGGGAGCCTGTCAGACCTGCTTATGCACCTCAAAGGTCAGCGTGTCCTACTTGGGCCTGCATTTGTGCAAGGTTTGCTAACTCTAGACAGATTTCACTCAATCTCTCTCTACCCATGGGCAGGTTTTATTTCCTAACCTCAAAAAAGGCAACCGCTTGCAATTTCCAAATACCGTGGGATTTCCTAACATGCAAAACTTGCTTACAGGACCTCATGATTTTCATCCTAATCCGAGAAGGATAGGTTTACAATCTCACTACCCAAGAGATTACAGGGACATGTCATATCAAAAGCTACCAGTAATTCTTGGAAACATTACAATGAACTACGTGGATTAGATACAGAATCAGTCAGTACATGAGCAAAGTGAAAAACACAATTTATATCTCAATGCAACAAACCAAACATAATTGATAAAACAAATAAGCAATAGATATATTAACCAATGGAGAGAAATTACGGGAAATGAGCAGTTTTAAATATCTCGGTTTACAGTGGACGGGCAGCAGAAATGTCTTCTTTCTCTTGTCCTTCACTGCTCTGTGCCGTTAGGTGTCGCAGGAAATGTGATGACAGAAATTCAAATAACTAACACTGCTCTACAGTAACTAAAGTAGTAATGAAAACTTGTATATACCACCTTATGAACAGACCAAAACAAAATATTATTCTGCACCTCAGAACAGGATACAATGGACTATGCAACCACATGTATTTGTGGTTTGGTGCCGCAGACAGCAGATCACATACTACAAGATTGACGAAAATATGACATTCCTAGACAAACCTTCTAGTCTAGAGAAACAACAGTGCTTGATAAACTCTATAGACCATTGAGTGAACTAAACAAGACAGTCAAATTCATACAAGAGACAACATTGCAGATATAGACAAATTTCAAAAGAACAAAAAAGGAGAAGAAAACCTGTATAGATTGGAACAGATAGAACAACAATAATGAGTCCTGAGAGTAGACCTATTTCCTGTGGCAACATACAGGAAAATCGGACATTGAACAAATCAGCAGATAAGTACACATGCATCTTTGAAAATAAATGCTACAGAAAAGTATAACAATTTTTTTTGGAGGAAACAGAACAAACAGATTTATCCAACAAGAACTCTCTACTGAAGAAGATTGATTATTAACCGATACAGTGCCGAAGGATAATATATCGCCAAATGTGACTTCCCATTTAGACAAAATGACGATATATTGCCATACATGGGTCATTGTGTTATTTGTTTTGTTGCATGGTATCTTCTGCGATTTCAGTGCTCAGTGAATAGAAATTTACATTATAACACTTGTTCATTTAATTATGTACCTTGTTTAGTCCAATATTACTTTTTGCGGGCACTGAATCAGTTTTGACAAATACAATAATAAAATGAAATATCTTTGGTATGTACAAAGACATGAATGACTGAAAAAGATCATTACAGAGGGGGTTGTTTAGGGGAAGCAGACAAGAGGAAACTCACAACATAGATAAGATTCAAGATGTGATAGACAATTTACACATGACAGCAATAGAGGCAGGGCATCTGGTTGATGGTAGAGAGAAACTTTGAAAGAATAAGGGAGAAAAGTTCTGCCACAGGACAAGCAACTGCATGAGGATGATGATATGAAATTACACAATAAACCACATCTGATCTTTTCACAACAAATTACATTTTCAGATGAGAAATGAAAAAAAAAACATTTTACTTTTTAAAGCTGAAATAGCACAATACTTTTTGTTAATATGAGATAGAGAGAGAGAGAGAGAGAGAGAGAGAGAGAGAGAGAGAGAGAGAGAGAGAGAGAGAGAGAGAGAGAGAGAGAGAGAGAGAGAGAGAGAGAGAGAGAGATTGCTGGGAGATACACAAGTCATCAAAACGATGGTTTATGTAATCACTAGCTGGTGTTGCCACGTTACCAAGTCTACATCTTGCGAAGGTAGAGAGGCTTACCCTTCCCACCCCTGACATGCAAATAATTATCTTCTCTTCATACAAGGTAAAGTTACTTGCATATCCTTTACAGGACGCTGCAGTACACATCAGCATTTTTGGGCTGTTTGTGATTTCTTGGCAAGTTTATGTTTAGTAGTTTGCCATTGCTTTCTGAATCTCTTTATAACAGTAACAATTTCATTATTTAACAATTAATAATAATTAACCATTATATAAATTGCTAATTGTCTCTTTATAACAGTAACAATTGACATAATGGTTAATTATTATTATTCTTCAACCTTCTGACCACCCAATGGAACATAAGCTACTCATGCTACGTTCTCCTTTCCTTTCCTTTCTCCTGCAATTCCTTCAATGTTCATTCCCTTTATCTTGGTTGGCTAGTTTTCTTGTCTTCTCTGAAAGTTTACTCATGACTAATTGTATTTTGCAGTCAAGTAGGGATGATTATGGGATGAGATTACCAGTATCAACAAGCTAGGCAGAAATGAGTAGACCAAGATCTTCAAGCTCACAAGAGAACACTATGGACCACAGCACAACTTCACTGCATGAATCTAAGACCCCGCCACTTGCAACAGTGGAACATACACACAACTCCATGGCAACTTAGAATGTGCCAGAGAAATTAAGTCTGTTCCACAAAGGCATCCCTACAGATAAAACGTGGAAGACCGGTGAAGGCCTCAGGTGCACCACTCTGGTCATGACCCATGCCAGAAATGATACATGGCAAACATTAATTACTGAATGTGTTAACCTCTTCCTGTCAACTCTTTTGTGTATCCACCTTGAAGTGCTTGCTTGTTCTAATGACCCGAAGAGCTGTGTTGTAGCTACTGACAGGGTTGCTCATGTCAGACAAGTCGAGGGGAAGGGACTAAATGAAGCGAAACGCAAGACTGCCTTCTTGTAGGTGGTCAAAGGCTAGAGAAAGCAAACTTGTAAAAATACTCAAAATTGGATGTACTGAGCCACAGGCTGGACGAAACAGTGCAATGTAATTTGCTTTATGATGACGTCATGAATGAACAGAAAGCAGAATGGTGCTAATCCCATGAAGTCCTCCAAGGCTGTGATAGTGCCGGTCCCCAGCCTCAAAAGTGTCCACCAATTGTGACTGGTGGTCACCTCCCCCTGTTCTGTGGAGTTAAGAGGGATGTGTAAGAGCTACTGACTAAACACCAACATACTACAAAGGAATGCTAAAGGAGTACCTAACTATTAAGTTCTCCCAACCAATAGCCTTTATGAAGACAAAATCTATGTGGCATGCATTCAAGAGACATCTCATCATATATTTTCAGTCAGAACATATTAGGCCATATGTTTCAACAGTGAAGGACACAAGGGAGGAGTTATACTTATGTAAAATTCAATATCATGCAGTCCGGGAAGGTTAACCCGGTCAACAAATGCCAGCAGAAGTCGGGTGAGTCGGCCTAACGGTGCAAGAATGCAGCTCTGCTGTAAACAGGCACAATGCAATCACGTCCGAAAAAAAAACTCAGGATGAACGCAGAAGAAGAAGACAATACCATACAGTGAAACATGTGAACTATAACAACCAAACAAACATGATAGAGGTTGACATAATGATAAAGGGTGGAATGGTTAGGAAGCTGAGCTGACAATTTCATGAGCATAGTTTGCTGTTTACTGAACATGTTCAGAAAAATGGCGGCCGGCCGATAGCTGAACTTAACTGGGTTGCCTTAAACAGTAATGTGTGGCTGCTGGTTTTCTAGTGACTGCCACTTCCATTGGTGGTTAACTGTATTTTTAATGGAGGGTTTTTTGTGTTGGCATTCTGGCAGCTGCATTATGCATAGTGTACCTGTGTGGGATGTTAGTTTGTTGAGACTCCTGTCTATTCCACTTTTCACATGAGGCAGTAAGGAGCATTTTGTATGATATTCACTGGCACATGACTGCAGCATAATGGTGCAACCCTTTGCCGTGAAGTTGGAACCGCAATGAACTAACTAGCTTGCTGTTTATTACAGGAGGGAAAGACTGGTCACCAACTGACTGTGCACTCAGACCTACAAGATGTGAAGTTCCTATCACATTAGAGACCCATAGCAGGTTCCTCTTCGGGACACGTTCCTGTTCTTTTAAAATAATGGTATTATGTTATTATTATTCTTTATTCTTCCTATTCACTTTCTCACTGTTATTTCTGTTCACCTGGTCTGAGGTTGCTGTTCACCTGGTCTGAGGTTGCTGTTCACCTGGTCTGAGGTCGCTGTAAGGTATGTGCATGTCTGTGCTTGTTGTTTCTCCACAGGATCTACACAAACCTAACAATTACATTTTACATTAAGCTCAGCTCTAAACTGTCCAATGTTTTTTAGAGAACGTAGCTACCAAAGGATGTCATGGCTGTCTAGTCCTTGGTAGCTCATATTAAGATCTTCACTGGCTTCAGATGTCATCACCGGTGAACATTCCGTCTCTGTGTATGGAGGAGGAGGGTCATGATGCAGTTCAGTATAAGGTGGAGGAGGATCTGGAAACATGGGATTTGGATAAAGCCCAAATCCTGCCAGGTAGAAATGCGTGATGTGTGAAAGAGATGAGCTTGAAGAGATACGGCTGCTTGTGCTACTAGAATAAGTGTTACTATTGCCAGAACATCTGTTATTTTGTATTCTTTGGCCAGGGGCAAACATTTCATTTACAGAAAATGAGCTTGTGCTTTCATTATCTGAGGATAAAGGAGTATCACTGTCCTCATTAAGTATATTGCTGCCGATATTAATAACTGCATCTGACGGCAGACCACCGAATCTGTGTAAGTGATTCTCAAGCCAACAGTTATGGGAGAAGTCATCATATGTTGTCTGGCCAGATAAGACAAACTGGGCATTGAATCCAGCCAAGCATTTTGGAGTAAAGCCAATAAGCTTATCTAAGTTGTTAGCAAAATTCCAGTTAGTACTAGAAATTACTGGAAACTGATGCTGTATTCTGGCGTCATCTCTAGCGTAACTTGAGTAATGACATGGTAGTGCTGCATCTGTTACGAATGTTGAGTATGAAACATTCCGTGACCCTCCTACAAGCCCAGGAATATATCTATGACTTCTGCTACCTCTCAGGCGTGACACAAATCTGTGCCATATTCTGCGATTATTATCCATGTATCTGACATCTAGAGAAATTAGTATGATGCCAAATTCTGAAATGAAAACAATACCACTGTTTTATGAGTTTCACAAATTAATATTTGGTATACCTATGCAAACATTATTATTTAAACAAAAAGTAAACAAGTTTTCATCCCTCTTTAGTGTAGAAAAAAAAATTCGACCTCATTCAACCTGCCTTTGCGGCGTTGATTATATTTGAGGTATTATGTTGTTGTTGTTTTAGATTCTTTCCTTCTATGTAGCAGATTTCATGCCTGTGACACATCTTTCAAGATACATAATAGCGTCTCTGGCTCTTAAACAGCTTAAACAGCTTAAACAGCACTGGTTGAGAAACTGAAGTACTTTGGCCATATGAAATGCTACAGAGGTTTGGAATGAGGGGTGATGAAAGCTATGGTGCCTGAAAGAAAAGGGAGGGGTTGACAAACATGACGATGGACACAGGACACTGAGCATGACATGAGGGTTCATGATGAGTGTGACAAATGAGTTGTTACATGATATAGTGTCTCAATAAATATAAAACAACACTAAACATATTTTTGAAACAAGCAACAAGTGTATCCTGGACATGTAAATAACAAGAAAACAGAAATGAAACATAAACCAAATGACCACAAATTCACTCAAAAGCTGATCTGCTACTTTAATTGACCCCAATTGTTGGGGCATGATGAAAAGACAAAAAATATATAATATGTGTTGCCACCTCTGCAGTTGGAGTGGCTTCACCTGATGGCGAGGGACACTGTTAATAGGGAAAGCTAACTCACACGTAAAATTCATTCCATCACTACAATAAATAGTGTGTATGAGCTACACTTGAGTTCAAAGCGAGCGAGCGCAAAAAAAAATATGTTGCCTATAATAGGCTACTACAGAGGTTGACATATCAACCAACATAACCCGTCTGTCATTTGGCATCATTTGTGACCTCAAGTGAGGACGTCATACGTGCATTCATAACCAGCGCGCTATTGGGAACAATCAAAATCCGAACATTGCAACATCTGCTGAGAGAGACAGAGAAGACACATATGAGCCCTCAGTGTGACATTGCCAATTCTAGTGAATCATTCAACGGAACCAGATAAACACTAGAGCTGATCCAAGTAAACATAACATACTTTAATGGATCAGCTGATAAAGAGAGGTTGTCTAGTAAAGTATATAGTATTGTAGAGTCTAGTAAAGTATAGTAGAGTCTAGTAAAGTATATAGTAGATTCTAGTAAAATATTTAGTAGAGTATAGTAGAGTTTGCTGGTCTCACTGGCTAAGGCGTTAACGTCTTTCTCCGTAATCCTATATATCCATGTAGGGTAATGCTGCTGCGCCAGATTCGGTAGCAGATCGCTTCGCGTTGCTTACTTATGGGGGTATGTGAGCCAGGCACTCAGAAAGCAATGGCAAACTACTGAGCGTAATCTTGCTAAGAAATCAACAACAGTGATAAAATGCTGGTGTTGACAGTGACGTCCTGTAAATAGGATATGCGAAAAAAATAAATAGTAGAGTTTAGTAAAATATATAGTACAGTATAGTAAAGTCTAGTAAAGTATATTGCAGAATACATGTTGGGGTCTAGTAAAGTTTATAGTAGAGTATACCCTGGCCTAGGGGTTAACGTCTTTCTCCGTAATCCTGTATATTCTCGTGAGTAACGTAACTTGCGCGAGAATTGGTAGCGGTTCTCGCCGTGTTGGTAACTTACGGGGTATGTGAGCCAGTCGCTCAGAAAGCAATAGCAAACTACTGAGTGTAATCTTGCCAAGTACATCAACAGCAGATGAAAAATGCTGATGTTGACTGCAACGTCCTGTAAGGAATATGAAAAAAAAAAAAAAATAGTAGAGTCCAGTAAAGTAACTTTTACGGAGTGACTATGCACAAAATTTTGTGAATAGTACGAGACGCTACACACAAACATTTGTGGTTGGTCACATGATTATTCGGCTGGTCACGTGATGTCTACTTCCTTTTGACTACATTATTAATGCTTGTGAAACTATCATTGTGTTTTCGGTAGTGTAGTGATTAGTATCTCCGCCTGTCACGCAAGAGACTGGGGTTCGACTCCCCCCAGCATTCTTTTTTTTATTTTTTATTTTGTAAAAAATTTTAATCAATCAATCAGGTGCCGTCTCCACAATGAAGGTTGGCTGCAATGGATCTCCAACACTGTCTGTCTCTTGCCTTGACTGTAATTCTGTCAGGCTGATGTTCGTCCAGCTCTTGATGTTATCTTCCCACTTGTATCATTATCTACCTCTGGCTCGTCTGCCCTAAACCTTGCTCTCCAGTATGGTTTTTATATGAGTATCATGTCTTTTAACATGGCCGAAATACTTCACTAGCCTCCTCTTGATTTCTTCCATCAACTCTTTCTTCATTCCCAGTTTTTCTAGAACCTCTGCATTTGATTGTTTTTGTTTCCATGAAATACAACATATTCGTCTGTATATCCACACCTCCAGGGCTTCTAAGCGCTTTCTAGTTGCTTGTTTTAGGAACTAAAATATATATAACTGTACATAGAGTGTGTCCTTGTCGACAAATATTGTCTTTGTGAACTTTGAAGAAAAAGAACTTGCAAAAAAAAAAAAAAAAAGACAGACAAGAAGAGAGAATAATATAGTCTTCTTCAAATTTTTGTGAATAGGGGCTCGTACTATTCACAAAATTTTGTGCCGAATAATCATGTGACCAGCCACACATTTTTGTGTATAGCGGCTCGTACTATTCACAAAACTTTGTGAATAGCCGCTCCCTAACTTTTAAATGGGTATTTTCAGTAAGGTAATGATTTAAACAAACACTGAACATTATGTAGTTTTTTTTTTTTTTTTGGTTATTGAAATCCAAACTACAAATAATAACAATGACAACACTGGCAGCAATAATTAATAATTAGGTCATGAGGTTTGAAGAAAAATAACTTGCAAATAAAAGACAGACAAGAAGAGAGAATATATATAGACTTATAATTATATCTATATATAATAATTAATATAGAGTCTTTTGAAGCCAATCGACGGCGGTAGTAAATCGGCGATAGTTAATTAGTAGTGGTGTCACGTTACCATCCGTTTGTGAATAATGTCTCATACTATTCACACATTTTTGTGATTAATGTCTCGTATTATTCACAAATTTGTGTGAATAGGGGCTCCCTTTTAAATAAGTAATTACTAATAATAATACTTTGATTTAGACTTTAGTAACTTCCTGGTCAGTGGTGGTTTCTACGTCGAATCACTTCAATCACGTCGTATCTGACACTCTTGAAGTTGTTAATTTAAGTTATTTTCTTTAACATATTGGCAGCTGACAGTAAAACTTCTTAGAATAAACCTATTGTACTCACACGAATGTTTATGGGGCATTTAAGTTCCTGGAACAAAAGAAACAACACGTACAGAAAAGTAAACAAACAACTTACATACAGACTTCTGGTCTCCTACAAAATGTTTCGGGTTTCGTAAAAACTGATCATAAATTTACAAGTTATTCACGTGACTTGTTAGTTCAAAATGGCGGATCACCTGAACCCGTTCGAAGATACAAACATTGGGGAGGTGAAAGAAGAGTTAGGAGACAGTAATAATGACTTTACCTCCCGTTTCTTGTCACCTGAGTCTCAAATCAGGGCCCGACCAGAGAGTGCAGACCTTTCATGGGATAGTATAGCGGCTAAATTACTTCGCGATAATTATATTTTAACGGCTCTGGAACTTTATACGGAATTTATTGAGTCCGGAAGAGATCTGCCAAGACTTCGGGATTATTTCTCGAATCCTGGGAATTTTGAGAGAACGAAAGAAGACACCCCGTCGCCAACCTTGCGTAAGCATTTAATTACGTCATACGTAGAAATACTAACTGGCGTTTATAAAACGGATAAAGAGAGGAAAGAACTCAAATTAAGTAGATGTAGATGAATTCCAGCTAATTATTGATCTTTTGCTGTGATAATATAAAATAAATATTTGGGTAGACGGGTAACAATCATAGACGGAAAATGCACCACAGTAATAAAGAACACAATAACTAAGACAGACTAAAAACCTGCATTTTATAAAATGAATATGTTATGCAATAGCAGTTCTTTGCAAGCTCTCTCTATCATAAATAAGCTGTCACAAGCTGTGGTCTATCTCTTTTCTGTCTTATCCCCTGTTAAGAATGTCACTCTACTGTCTCTGATAAATAGATAATAAAGGAAGGAGGTGTACTGTCACTGAACAGGAATGTAGTTTCACAGAAGAAGGTTAAAATTGTGGACAGTGAATATGAGTAATCTAACTGTTGAAAATGGCCAAAGCATGAGGGAAGCTGCTCACAAAGACCAGAATGTAATAGTAAACATGCAATAAGACATAAGGAAAATGTGTGTGAATGAAATGGATAAGACACAAGGGTAGTTTGTATAGACACTAGAATGTAAAGGCTGACGTGGAATAAGACACAAGAGAAGTTTGTATAGACACCAGAATGTAATGATTGACATGGGATGAGACACAAGGGAAGCTTGTCACAGACACCAGAATGTAATAATTGACATGGGATGAGACACAATGGAAGCTTGTTGCAGACACTAGAATATAATGATTGCCATAGGATGAGACACAAGGGAAGCTTGTCACAGACACTAGAATGTAATGATTGACATGGGATGAGACACAAAGGAAGCTTGTCACAGACACCAGAATGGGATGAGACACAAGGGAAGCTTGTCACAGACACCATACTGTAATGATTGCCATAGGATGAGACACAAGGGAAGCTTGTCACAGACACCAGAATGTAATGATTGCCATAAGATGAGATACAAGGGAAGCTTGTCACAAACACCAGAATGTAATGGTTCACATGGGATGAGACACAAGGGAAGTTTGTCACAGGCACCAGAATGTAATGATTGACATGGGATGAGACACAAAGGAAGCTTGTCACAGACACCAGAATGTAATGATTGACATGGGGTGAGACACAAGGGAAGCTTGTCACAGACACCAGAATGTAATGATTGCCATAGGATGAGACACAAGGGAAGCTTGTCACAGACACCAGAATGTAATGATTGCCATAGGATGAGACACATTCCACAAAAATAGCATGTACAAACTTTGATTTGGCAACACCATCATCATCATGTTCCCTACCAACTAGCGTTGGTGTCCATGCATTTCCACAGACCTTGGTCCTTGGTGTTCTAGATCGATTCCACTGATGGTATTCCTTCATGCCACCGTCTCATTCCATCCAGCATCGTTTCTCTCGGCCTGCTCCTGCCTCTTCTACTGCTGCTCTTTTCAATTGTCACAAGGTTTTCCATACAAGTAGATACATAATAGGGACAACTGAAACAACCAGATAATCATTGGTAATTTCTTAAAGTATTTGTGTTCTGTAGATTGTTTTCTTTGAAGCTATTCCGTGGTAGGTAAAGTAATGTAAAGAATCATTTTGCATGCCTTGATATATGGTGCTCATTAATTCATTCAGTAGCATGTCCTTTGCAAAACCTCACTTCCATAACAACCTTCCAGAAAATTCGGTCATAAGCTAGATGTCCCACTTCCGATACACCGATCTGGAGATCTTCTGCCACATCCTGCACCCATCTTCTCTTTGGCCTTCCTCTTCCTCTCTTTTCGGGCATATACCCCTCCATTATTGTTCTCTCCAAACTTTCGTGACGTTTCAAGTGTCCAAAATATATAAAAAAATATATAAATTTTCTTTGTTTTATCGTCTTTAATAGCCAAACTTCTTCAATATTCAGTTCTTGTCGTATGGATGCATTTGTTTTGTCTGTATCCAGGATATTCTTAGAACCCGTCTATAACATTTATATTCAAAGGCATTGATGCGCTGTTATACAAGGTGTATTTTTAATGAGTGTGCAGTGTTTGAAAATATTGCCGGTCAAAGTTTTGTATTTACCTATTATGTTGCATGAACTTTACAGAGGGTGAATACAAAACTTGGACCGGCAATATTTTCAAGCACTGTACAGTTATTAAAAATACACCCTATGTATACACCCTCTGCATGGTACTAGCCACACTTTGTATAGACTAATAAGCACCAATTTGGTGGTCAGTATCACATTGGCTGCCTTATCTTCCCAGGACATTTTCTGGTACCCATTTAAGGCCGAGGTCAATTAAAATAATCCCTGCCTTGATGGGGGTTTTAACACATGAATACCGGGCTGCCAGGCAAGCGTGCTGACTACTGCACTATTACAGCTTCCAGTCCGTGTATTTAATCATGTCATCTATTTGTCTACAGCTTCCAGTCTGTGTATTTTATAATGTAATCTATTTGTTTACAGCTTACAGTCCGTGTATTTAATCATATCATCTATTTGTCTACAGCTTCCAGTATGTGTATTTTATAATGTAATCTATTTGTCTACAGCTTTCACTCCGTGTATTTAATCGTGTCATCTATTTGTCTACAGCTTCCAGTCGTGTATTTTATAATGTAGTCTATTTGTCTACAGCTTCCAGTCCGTGTATTTAATCGTGTCATCTATTTGTCTACAGCTTCCAGTCAGTGTATTTTGTAATGTAATCTATTTGTCTACAGCTTCCAGTCCATGTATTTTATAATGTAATCTATTTGTCTGCAAGGTGGGGAATGCGCCTGGCCCTGCAGCTAGCAGGGTTAGGATCGGCAAGCCTCTCCCAGGAGGGGTGAAGAGTGAAAATTAGTAGCCTGCCGATGACCCGCAGACTACACAAGTCAACCCCCACCTCCGCGTGGTGCAGACCGGGCAACCATGACTGCGAGGTCATGGGCTAACGGGGCTATGGCTCGCCATAGGGGATGGACTCGTCCCTGTGGTCAGATTTGTGTCCTAAACCTGCGACTGGCCTAGCAAGCCGGCAGGGGATCTTCATACTGCTCGTAGAAAAACTAAGAAGTATAAACGGACTGACCCTAACGGATATCGACCTGGCAATGTTAATGGACTAAGAGATAGACCAGTGACTCAAAAAATAGGCACAATCAACATCTGTGGTTTCAATAGTAAAGAAGAGGAGCTTATAGAAACAATGGAAGAGAGGAAAATTGGACTAATGGGAATAGCGGATACCAGAACAAAGGGGAAAGGATGTAAGGAGCTCCACCGCAGTTACACGTTTGTTTACTCTGGAGTAGAACAGCAAGAAAGGGCAAGACACGGTGTGGGAATAGTCATCGAACCACGGCTAGCAAGAGGAATACTAGAAATAAAATATATATCAGAAAGAATCATAACAGTGAGAATAAAAGAACAAACAATTACAACATATGTACAAATATACGCACCATGTAATGCAAACAATAATGAGCAAGAATGCGAGGACTTCTACGAAGACATACATGACGTGCTAAATAAAATAGATAAGCAGGACAACATCATAGTTATGGGAGACTTCAATGCAAGACTAGGACATAACAGAGTGGGCATAGAAAAACATCTGGGAGCATTTGGAGATCAGCAAAATGAAAGGAATGATAACGGAAGTAGACTATTAGAGCTTTGCAGCCAACACGACCTCTATATAACAAACACATTCTATAAACATAAAGATTCACAAGTATACACATGGTATAAATGGAACGATCTAGATACTAAAGCCAAATTGATTTTATATTAACAAGAAATAACAGAAAGAGAAATATATTAGATGCAAGGGCAGTGCCCAATTTCAGTATAAACACAGATCATAAAGCAGTCGTTGCCACAATAAGAACAATCAGAAGAAGAAAACAAAGAGCAGGAAAATACATGCCATGCGAATCCGTAAACTTAAACAACCTTAAAGACGAGGCAGTAAGGGAAAATTATGAGAAAGAACTAACTGAACTCTTTGAAAAATTACCTACAGAAAGAAAAACAATGAAAGAAGAATGGGAGATGTTCAAATCAAGCATTTTAAATACTGCAAAAATAACATGTGGAACCAAGAAAAAACGAAAAACACGGATAAAGAAAATAACAAGTTGGTGGAACGCACAAGTAAAGAAAGCGGTAAAAGACAAAAAGGAAAAATATAAAAAGTGGTTGAAGAGCAAACAGGAATGTGATCGCATAGAATATAGAATAGCGAGAAGACATGTGAATAGAATAGTAAAGAGGGAAAAACAAAAAGTCTGGGAAAATTATGGAGAAACCCTAAATAAAAACTACAAGGAGGCAACTAGAAACTTCTATAAAAAAGATAGGTGCAATGCGAGCCAGAGGAGAACTCTTTGATACAACTGAAATAATTAGCAGCGAAAATGGAGAACCAATAAGTGAACAAAAACAAATCCTAATAAGATGGAAGCAGTATTTCGAACAACTTCTCAACATCCCATCAGATGTCACAGGAATTCAAGAGACCTATACAGATGTCACCGAAGAGCTAGAACCAGACATACTAAAAGAAGAAATTATAGAAGCCATCAGATTAGCCCCATTGAACAAATAACCAGGACAGGATGAAATACCAAATGAACTAATTAAAGCAGCAAGAGAAGTAGGAACAGCTTGGCTACATAGACTATTCAATCATGTTTGGGTAGAACAACAGACACCACAAGATTGGGGAAATGCCATAATTATCCCAATGTGGAAAAACAAAGGCAGCAAAAGAAACTGCACACAATACAGAGGCATTTCACTGTTGAGTCATACTGGGAAAATATTTTGCAAAATTCTTGAAAAAAGATTACGAACTACTTTAGAACCACTTGGATTTAGGAAAAACAAAGGATGCACAGATGCAATTTTTGCTCTTAGACAACTTATAGAAAAATTCAATGAAACACTCTACTTAGCCTTTGTCGACCAAGAAAAGGCATTCGATAGAGTAGATAGAAACAAGTTGTGGCAAATCCTTAAACAATATGGAGTGAGTACACATCTAACAAACCTATGTAGAAGTTTATACAACAACAGTGAATGCATAGTGAGAGCAACTGGAGGACACTCAGAACCCTTCACCATAAGATCTGGAGTACGACAAGGTTGTGTCATGTCCCCTCTCTTGTTCATAACATATATAGACAACATATGTAAAGAAACCAGCCAAGCAGAGATAGCAAGAATACCACATGACGAGAACACAGAAGAAGAACCATCTGCAAATCTAACCATTAGAGAACTCCTGTTTGCGGACGACCAAGCACTAATAGCAAAATCAGAAGCTGAATTACAAGACCACATGAATAGTCTAAACGAAATGTGTAGGGAACATAACATGAAAATTAGCACAAGCAAAACAGAGGTAATGACTATAACTAAAGAAGAACAAACAACAACAATTCACCTAAACGAACATCCCTTGAAACAAGTGAAGTGTTTCAAGTACCTGGGAAGTATAATATCATCAAATGGCAGAACAGAAGACGAGATCGAAAATAGCTGCAATAAGGCAAACCAACTCATTGGACAAATGGCACCAATACTAAAGAACAAACTTGTATCAGTAACTACTAAGAAAGCGCTTTACAACACAATCTTCCTACCAACTCTATTCTACCAATGCCAAACCTGGACAATGACAGGAAAAGAGAAAAGAAAAATCACAACAACAGAAATGAGGTTCCTGAGAAGAATACTCAATGTATCAAGAAGAGATAAGATCAGAAATGAAGAAATCAGAACTAAAGTGGGGGTTAAAGCAGCACTAGATTTTATTAGAAAGCAGCAAGTCAAATGGTTTGGCCATGCAAGTAGGTTACCAGTCAACAGCATACCACAACAAGCAATGATGTACAGACCAGATGGAAACAGAGGAAGAGGCCGACCACGTAAACGTTGGACGGAGGGAATAGCAGTCCATGGGAATATCGATATATGAAGCCCATAATCGGGCACTCTCACGAAGTTTATACTTCACCTCGACACCGCAAGGTACAAGAGGAACATGATGAGATGAGATGGCTTCCAGTACGTGTATTTAATCGTGTCATCTATTTGTCTACAGCTTCCAGTCCGTGTATTTATAATGTAATCTATTTGTCTACAGCTTCCAGTCCGTGTATTTTATAATGTAATCTATTTGTCTACAGCTTCCACTCCGTGTATTTAATCATGTTATCTATTTGTCTACAGCTCGAACCACTGCACTATTACAGCTTCCAGTCCGTGTATTTATTCATGTAATCTGTTTGTCTACAGCTCGAACCACTGCAGTATTACAGCTTCCAGTCTGTGTATTTAACCATGTCATCTATTTGTTTACAGCTTCCAGTCTGTGTATTTAACCATGTCATCTGTTTGTCTACAGCTCGAACCACAGCAGTATTACAGCTTCCAGTCTGTGTATTTAACCATGTCATCTATTTGTCTAACAGGTAGGCTTCGTGCAGAGTGGCTTGCTTTGCTTCGGAGGTCACGGGTAGTAAGCATCACCTGGATCTTTTCTCCTGGGCATGCCAGTGTGCTGGGGAATGAATAGGCGGACAGATTGGCTGGCTCTGCAAAATTTGGTGGAGTATTGATGCATGACAGGGCAGACGTGGTTGCGGCCTTGTGGGAGCACGTGTACACCTCGGAGGAGCAGATGGAGCACCATGGTCTGGTAAGAATGAGACAACGAGGTGTGACGAGGGGATCTGGCTGACGCTCGGCGCTCGGAGGAAAGGCGAGACGGACATATAATCAGATTGCTACTGGAACTATTAGTGTTGGAACTCTTCGCTGGCTGCTGAGGATGGGGACGGAGTGCTTATGGGAATGTCCTGAATGCTGTGATGTCGGTTCCTAAATCAATCAATCAATCAATCAATCAATCAATCAATCAATCTATTTGTCTACAGCTCGAACCACTGCAGTATTACAGCTTCCAGTTTGTGTATTTAACCATGTCATCTATTTGTTTACAGCTTCCAGTCTGTGTATTTAACCATGTCATTTATTTGTTTACAGCTTCCAGTCTGTGTATTTAACCATGTCATCTATTTGTTTACAGCTTCCAGTCCGTGTATTTAACCATGTCATCTATTTGTTTACAGCTTCCAGTCCATGTATTTAATCATGTCATCTATTTGTCTACAGCTCGAACTTCGAGTGTGCAAACGTTTGATTCGCTGGATTTTGCGCGATACTCAGATGATGGTGAGCGGCAGGTGGATGAGAGGGTGGCCGGTAATATTGATTTGTTTCATTAACTGATATGTTTCATCATAATAGTTCATATTAACACAGAATTAGAGATGTTATATATATATCGCAATACCCATAACATTATGTAGAAATTGCACAACTGGTTGCCATGATAAGTTACACCAGCAGAATTTAAAAACAAATATAATCATTGGAAGACTTTATAAAAAATAGAAAAAAAAACCTAGTACAAGCTGGCATTAGGTGAATTAGAGGTACACGTGACGATATATTTAACCCTTTACCGGTAAGACGTTTGTCTGTTTTGTAGCCCTGAACGGGGAAGAAGAATTTTGAGGTTCGGTAAAATTTCAGGTTATATTAGTAAAATCATCATATAAAAGGTGTTTGTCAACCGATTTTACTTAAATAAAAAGCAAAATGAAGTAAAAAGCATGCAGAGTATTTTACTCATGTGAATAATCCCGGTAATCCAGACATGAACACAGATATTTACAAAATGCAACATATTGTTTGTGATTGTTAGTCATTTATACCAGTCATTTATACGGCAATTTACAAACACATTTTCAGAATCAGAATCACTTTCTTTAAAGTCCGACTCATGACTGCTAACACAAA
Organism: Cepaea hortensis; assembly: GCA_963921405.1. Lineage (NCBI taxonomy): Eukaryota > Metazoa > Mollusca > Gastropoda > Stylommatophora > Helicidae > Cepaea > Cepaea hortensis. Next base: position 124,109,604 of record OY992876.1, on the reverse strand, counting down.
GTAACGCTGATCACTGATATCTAGCTCTGATTCAGTCAAATTCGTGCACTTAAATGTCACTTAAATTGAACCCAGCGAAATCTCCACTATCACTTGAAGAATCGCAGAAATCCATTTTGAAATACAAAGCTTAAAACCCACAAAAACTATTAAAAAAATCAATTCAAATTCAAAGTACACGCTTGGAAATGGTGGCCACGTTGTCAAGCTATTGGCGAAACTGAAACTAGACACTCGGAAGTCTCGGAAAGCCGAGAGATCACATTTTTACAATTCATAATAGTCACTGGCACTTTGGGATGGTTTGCCCGTTTGGGGGTAAGGACGCTTTCGGACGATTTGCCCGGTAAAGGGTTAACATGAATGCTGTTATAGAAAAAAATCAGATGACAATGTTGATTTGTTGTCCTGCTTTGTAGATTTCTCAAAAGCATTTGACTGTGTGGAGCATGAAGAATGATAGAACATAGTGTAACAGAGTAGCCCCTGGGAGAGGGAATGCTGACGGGAAAATAATATTGGCAGGAACAGAAAGATAGGAAATGCACTTGATTGTTTACTTGGGCACGAAAATGCACAAAAAAGTAAATATGTAGAGGATTTGGGGGTGATGACGAAAGTTTGTTGTTGACAAAGGAAGATTTGAGCTGGCTTTCCACTGGGTTAGACGCAGGTTTTCTTAGCACTCAGAAATTTAAATGGATAACATCAGAATTGTTGGTTGGCTTATTGTACCTTGTAGAATATCAGCTGAATTTACATTGTGTCGATATGCTATTGCGGCAATTAATGTTTGTGTGCCCTTAAAGAATCATTTCAGTTCATGAAATGAATTAAATGGAGAAAAACGACGCAACAGGAGTTTATTTTATTTGCTTCATTCATAATTGGAGGAATTGTTAGAATGTGAAGTTGCTGCTTGTTTTTAAGTTGAATGACAGGAGCGACAATTATAACATCACACTACGAGGAGGAAGAGAGAAGTGAAAGTATCGCGACCAATATGAAATTCGCAGAGTACCACTATTTAGATTTCAGGCCAGTGATCGCTCAGAAAGAGAAGGTCAACCGTTGAGAGGAAGATGTCCCTGGTGGCAGGTAGCACCACAGTGTTACAGTAACAAAAGAAATGGGCTTCTCATTACACTTAATACAGTTAATGACAACATTCTACAGTGAACATAAGGCATCCGTTAGAATATGTGTTGATACGACAGATGGTTTGATGTAGAACAGGGAGTCATACAAGGTTGCATTTTGTCCCCTTATCTCCCCCGGGAAGGTTAACCCGGTCAAAAAATGCCCGCAAAAGTCGGATGTGTCGGCCTAACGGCGCAAGAACGCAGCTCTGCTGTAAACAGGCACAACGCAATCACGTCCGAAAAAAATTCCGGATGAACGCAGAAGAAGAAGAAGAAGTCCCCTTATCTATTAATGATATACAACAATAAGAAAGAGACAAACAACTTTCTTTGGCCATGTGATGAGAAGAGAGGTATTGGAGGACATTGTGACAACTGGAAAGATCGAGGGGAAAAGAGGAGGAGGAAGAAATTCATGAACGTCAATATGCTGATGATAGTAAACTATCAGCAACACCAATTGGGGTTGAGAAACTAATTAATTCATTGCAAGAGTAGATAGACCAATACAATGTATATCTAAGTGCAACAACAACAACAACAACAACCACAACCACAACAACAGAATAATGACCACCAATAAAACAAATTTATTAATGAAGACTGCTGACTGGGGAAGCCACATATGTTTAGCATGCTCTAACCGAAAGTAAACAATAAGAGAACGTGTCATGCGATGATTGGGACATATCAAGCTAAAACTTGTTTTTTACTAAAAGAGTTAAGTAAGTATGGCTTGTGCAACAGTTATACAAATACTTTAACAATGTTGCTTCTTTTCTTGTTGACAGTCTTGGAGTTTGAATTACGGAAAGCTCAAGAGACGATAAAATCCCTTCGAGCTGCGCTTACACAGCAAGCAGGTGAGTGTCTAGTTGTTTGAATATATTTCTAGCACAACTAAACATAACTAAACTTAACAACTGGCTATAACTAGCCATCACAACTGGCCATAGCTAACCATCACAACTGACCATAGCTAATCATAATTGACTGTAGCTAACCATCACAACTGACAATAGCTAATCATAATTGGCTGTAGCTAACCATCACAACTGACAATAGCTAATCATAATTGGCTGTAGCTAACCATCACACCTGGCTGTAGCTAACCATCACACCTGACTGTAGCTAACCACCACAACTGGCTGTAGCTAACCACCACAACTGGCTGTAGCTAACCATAACACCTGGCTGTAGCTAACCATAACACCTGGCTGTAACTAACCACCACACCTAGCCATAGCTAACCATCACAATTGGCCAAAGCTAACCACCACAACTAGTCATAGCTAGCTACCACAACTAACTATACTAACCACCACAACTGGTCATAGCTAACTTTGAGTTTCACTTTAAAGCTTCTCTGATCAGTAGAAGCAGATGCCATAGTTGGAACCCACTCTGACCCCTACAAGTGGATTCCATATCTCAGATAACATTGACCCCTAGATGGCTAGAGTTGCACATGGCATTATGAAGCTGCTCTTACTAATAGAGACAGATGTCAGAACACATAGCAGCTCTGATCTCTAGAAGTCAGTACAATACCTTGAAGTCAGTGATTCCTAGGATTTGAACACTATACCTCAGAGTCACTCTGATCCCTAGAAGTAGGCATATGATCCCTAGAAATGGACACTATGCCACTCTGATCCTTAGAAGTGGACACTACATCAAAATCATTCTGATCCCTAGAGGTGTACACAATACCTTGAAGCCACTTCAGTCCCTAGAAACAGACACATACGCATGTCCTCATGGCCGAATGGATAAGAACGTGTTTCTTAAACATCCAGTGTGCTGTTGCCGAGGTAAGCGGTTCAACCCCTACACCAGACAGCTGGACGAAAATGTTGACCTATCGTCCCTGACTTGGGGACGTTAATTACAAGTACCTCTGAAGTCGGAGTTGGTTCGCCTGATGGCAAGGGGCACTGTTAATAGGAAAATCTAACCCACATGCAAAATTCAGTCCATCACTACTATAAATAGTGTGTATGGACTACGCTTGAGTTCAAAGTGAGTGGGCGCAAAAAAAAAAGACACCATACTATAAGCCACTCCAATCCTTAGAGACAGACATCATACCATAAAGCCACTCCAACCCCTAGAGACAGACACCATACCACAAAGCCACTCCAACCCCTAGAGACAGACACCATGCTATAAACCACTCCAATCCCTAGAGACAGACACCATACCATAAAGCCACTCCTCCAACCCCTAGAGACAGACACCATACCATAAGCCACTCCAATCCCTAGAGACAGACACCTTTTCATAAAGCCACTTCAATCCCTAGAGACATACATCATACCACTCCAATCCCTAGAGACAGACACTATACCATAAAGTCACTCCAACCCCTAGAGACAGACACCATACCATAAGTCACTCCAATCCCTAGAGACAGACAATATACTATAGAGTCACTCCAACCCCTAGAGACAGACACCATACCATAAGCCACTCCAACCCCCAGAGACAGACACCAAACCATAAGTCACTCCAATCCCTAGAGGCAGACACCATACTATAAAGCCACTCCAACCCCTAGAGACAGACAAAATACTATAAAGCCACTCCAACCCCTAGAGACAGACACCATACTATAAAGTCACTCCAACCCCTAGAGACAGACACCATACTATAAAGTCACTCCAACCCCTAGAGACAGACAAAATACTATAAAGCCACTCCAACCCCTAGAGACAGACACCATACTATAAAGTCACTCCAACCCCTAGAGACAGACACCATACTATAAAGCCACTCCAACCCCTAGAGACAGACAAAATACTATAAAGCCACTCCAACCCCTAGAGACAGACACCATACTATAAAGTCACTCCAACCCCTAGAGACAGACACCATACTATAAAGCCACTCCAACCCCTAGAGACAGACAAAATACTATAAAGCCACTCCAACCCCTAGAGACAGACACCATACTATAAAGTCACTCCAACCCCTAGAGACAGACACCATACTATAAAGTCACTCCAACCCCTAGAGACAGACACCATACTATAAAGCCACTCCAACCCCTAGAGGCAGACACCATACTATAAAGTCACTCCAACCCCTAGAGACAGACCCATACTATAAAGTCACTCCAACCCCTAGAGACAGACAAAATACTATAAAGCCACTCCAACCCCTAGAGGCAGACACCATACTATAAAGCCACTCCAACCCCTAGAGACAGACAAAATACTATAAAGCCACTCCAACCCCTAGAGACAGACACCATACTATAAAGCCACTCCAACCCCTAGAGACAGACACCATACTATAAAGTCACTCCAACCCCTAGAGACAGACACCATACTATAAAGTCACTCCAACCCCTAGAGACAGACAAAATACTATAAAGTCACTCCAATCTCTAGAGACAGACAAAATACTATAAAGCCACTCCAACCCCTAGAGACAGACACCATACTATAAAGCCACTCCAACCCCTAGAGACAGACACCATACTATAAAGCCACTCCAACCCCTAGAGGCAGACACCATACTATAAAGCCACTCCAACCCATAGAGACAGACACCGTACTATAAAGCCACTTCAACCTCTAGAGACAGACACCGTACTATAAAGCCACTCCAACCCCTAGAGGCAGACACCATACTATAAAGCCACTCCAACCCCTAGAGACAGACAAAATACTATAAAGCCACTCCAACCCCTAGAGACAGACACCATACTATAAAGTCACTCCAACCCCTAGAGACAGACAAAATACTATAAAGTCACTCCAATCTCTAGAGACAGACAAAATACTATAAAGCCACTCCAACCCCTAGAGACAGACACCTTACTATAAAGCCACTCCAACCCCTAGAGACAGACACCATACTATAAAGCCACTCCAACCCCTAGAGACAGACACCATACTATAAAGCCACTCCAACCCCTAGAGACAGACACCATACTATAAAGCCACTCCAACCCCTAGAGACAGACACCATACTATAAAGTCACTCCAATCCCTAGAGACAGACACCGTACTATAAAGCCACTCCAACCCCTAGAGACAGACACCATACTATAAAGCCACTCCAACCCCTAGAGACAGACAAAATACTATAAAGCCACTCCAACCCCTAGAGACAGACACCATACTATAAAGCCACTCCAACCCCTAGAGACAGACACCATACTATAAAGTCACTCCAACCCCTAGAGACAGACACCATACTATAAAGTCACTCCAACCCCTAGAGACAGACACCATACTATAAAGCCACTCCAACCCCTAGAGACAGACACCATACTATAAAGTCACTCCAACCCCTAGAGACAGACACCATACTATAAAGCCACTCCAACCCCTAGAGACAGACACCTTACTATAAAGCCACTCCAACCCCTAGAGACAGACACCATACTATAAAGCCACTCCAACCCCTAGAGACAGACACCATACTATAAAGTCACTCCAACCCCTAGAGACAGACACCGTACTATAAAGTCACTCCAACCCCTAGAGACAGACACCGTACTATAAAGCCACTCCAACCCCTAGAGACAGACAAAATACTATAAAGTCACTCCAATCTCTAGAGACAGACACCATAACTTGAAGCCACTGCAATCCCTAGAGACCGAGCCATATGGGATAAAAACCTGGTGCAATGAAGTCAACCCTGTTGACTTTAAGCGACTTTTAAGAGGATGTAATTTGCAGGAGAACTTTATTTCGTTTCCAGAGAGCGAGCTGTCAACGCCGGAGAGCCAGAACAACACTGGCTTGATCGGGGAGAGCAGCGATAGCATCACCCCTGTGGAGAAGAAGGCCCTCAACTTCCTGGTGAATGAGTATCTCCTACAGGCAGGCTACAAGGTCACGTCTGTGACCTTTGCCGAGGAAAATGAAGAGCAGGTATGCTGTTGAGAAGAATGTTTGTATAGTTTGTGTGTAAGGAATGCTGCTTTGTTTTGTTTGCTTCCTCCTGCTCCAGCTCCTCCTCCTCCTCCTACCAGCAGCTGCCTCTGCCTTTTATCTCCCAGTGGTAATAGTCCCTCAGCCATCTCATGTCAAAGCCTCCTATTTGTTCCTATCTTCTGTAGCTGCCTCAGTGTACTCCCTATATTATTCATCTTTGTCTCTTTCTTGTTCATTTAGTTTGGTTTTTAGTCCCTCTGTATTTCGTTTGCTCTGTGGGTTTCAGAGGAAGGACTTTCTAGGTATGCTATTAGTTTGTTTTCTCAATGTGTGTCTCTACAGCGTCAGCTTTTGTTTAAGAGCTATTAAGTAAAATGAACATCAGAATTGAATTGTGCAATCGCCAAGAAGTTTTATCTCTGAGGAACAACTTCAGCTGTTATGTTTGTAATAGTGAATTTGTTCTATAGAATTTGATCATTATATTAATTCTTTATTACTAGATTACTCATCAAAAGCATAAAGAAAAGACAAATGCCAACATATGAGGACAAATTAGGCAAGAGAGACAGTGGAAGATATATGTGGAAAGCTTCAACTACCTAGGACATGCTGGTGTGGGGGGAAATGAGCAGGCGGGCAGATTGGCTGGGTCTGCGCCACTCAGTGGGGTTTTGGTGCATGATGTGGCAGATGTGGTCGGGACCTTTGGGATCATGTATATAGTGCAGAAGAACAAGTAGATCATCACAGCTTAGAGAGAATGGTGAAGCAGAGAGTGACCAGAGAATCTGGCCGACTCTCAGGACTTGGCTTGGAGGAAAGGCCAGACGGACAAATAATCAGACTGCTACTGCCCCCCCCCCCCACCCCCACCCCCACCCCCAATGTGTCTCCACCTTGTCGCGGTGAGGGGGGGGGAGGGCTTGAGTGTCCTAGTGACCCCAAGAGCTACGCCGACGGAAGCACAACTACATGTCGGACTGGTTTTGGGGTAGGGGCCAGACCAAGAGAGACACAACCTGCTGCTCTGCAGGTAGACTGAGGATAACAGTCAGAGTCTAAATCAGGGGCACGATGCCACTAAATTTTGGTCCGGACACATACTCTAAGGCTCTCAGCTGAGGGATATGGCTGAACGCCTCTAAGCCATAAACACTCGAATGTGAGAGCCGGGCCGATACCCACTTACTGAAAAATGGAGGTGAGGTGCTAAGCACGCTACATGCTTAGTTCAGGTACTTGTTCAAAGATTCTCAGCTGGGGGATATGAGGGATCCCCGGATGAAAGGGCCTGGCCGTATTATGCTCACTGAAACATGGAGATAAGGTGCTGAGCCGGCAACACATGTAGCCTACCTCGTGAGCGGTACTTAAGGTGGCAAATGGCAGAGCGGCTTAGTCGCACGAAGTGGTTACGATGAAAGTCTGTATCTATACCCATAGAGTAAGCATAGTCAAAGGTGGAAAAAACGTCTCAAAAACATGAAATGGAACGCTTGGCTAGCGAATCCATCATGTGGTAGCCCGAAGTGAAAGCTAGATGAGTGGATGTCACAAGCAGACTGCCCATCCCTGGTTGTGTGGGGAGCGACCAGTGGTAAAAAGAAATGCCCAGTACATAGAAGTGAGGAATTAAAGCAGCCACGAGCAGGGTGTGGCGACTCCTCGGGCGAGCCCAGTCTCAGAGCGCTGTGTGCCGGCTCTGCATTTATGGAAGCCTCTTTGGATAGTGGGGAATGCCCATGGTCTGCCCCTGCCTTCCCTTGAGGGTTAATCGTGATGGCTTTGACCGTTCTACCTTGACCAGCTGAGATGTGGGCGACACCACAGCAGAAAAAGTCAACGTCTCTCAAAACCCCGGGAAGCCAAACCCGTAAAAATGCCTGCTGAAGTCGGATGTGCTGGCCTATGGGTACAAATAAATCAGGCACAACGCATAAAATGTCCGAGTAAAATGTCTTTCGTGCTAGGAACAGCTCTGACTACCTAGTTTTCCGAATAGCTCGTGTCCGGAACAGCTCTGACTAGCTAGTTTTCCGAATGTCCATTGTGCCTGAATGTATAGAGTCGTGCTCTGACTATATTGTCCCCGGGCACAGCGACAAGCACATGTCCGAATCGAAAACTCGCTGAGTGGATACCGCCTGTAGACTGGTCTGGTTTGTGCGGGAACGGCCCGGGGCAAACGAAATGCCCAATATACTGAAGTGAGGAATTGAAGCAGCCATGAGCGGGACGTGACGATTCCCTCGGTGAGCCCAGCACCAGGGCGCTATGTGTCGGCTCTGCAACTATGGAAGCTGCCCTGGATGGCGGAAAATGCCATGGACTTTCCCTGCCTTCCCTTGAGGGCTGATCGTGAAGTATTCGACCGTTCCGACTTAACCAGTTGGAATATGGACGGCACCACAAAAGTGAGAGTTCCACAGGAGTGCTAACCTGTCAAAAATGCACGCAGGAGGTCAGATGTCTTGGCCTAAGGGTTTCGGCCCAAGGGTGCCTAACCAGACACACCGCAATCACATCTGGAGAAACATTCCAGATGAACGCACAGAAGAAGAAGACTGCTACTGGTACCATTAGTATTGGGACACTTCGCTGGTTGTTGAAGGTGACGGAACACTACGGGAATGTCCTGGGTGCTGTGATGTCGGTTCTGTACTCAACTCAGTTGAAACTACCGGGCAACAATTATAATAGTAGCAACACTAACCTCCTCATATAACAGAGATGATTGGATTGCTAATGTCAGCGCCAAACCAGGAACTGGAAGAATATAGAAAGGTAGTGGAGTCTCTGTGTCGATGTGGTTATGCCGCCTATCTTGCGCCCGGAAGGTTGTGGGTTTGATACTGGACTACATCATTTGATTAACAAGCACAATTTTCTCAGAGACTCTTGCCGGTCATCACTGGAGCTGCAGAGTTTGTGCTTTGTGCGACCTTTTCATCAGTTCGTCCTGCGGAAAGAGATTGAACCATGTGGGATAAAATCCGGTCCAATGAAGTTGATCGTGTCTTCTAACCCCGTCTTCTACAGAAAGGTATGATGACAGCACCATATATCCAAAATGCCTCAAGACATGAAAAAAGGTCCTTTGATTTGTTTACTTGTTGGCATGGCACATGATAATGATGAATGATTATCAGCTTATGAACATGAGCATGTGCATTGATGTAATGGTTAGATAGTGAGGCTGACAATGGCATCAGCACAGCCGGATGCAGGTTCAGTGTCAGCTCTTGGCATTTTCTATTGGAGGGAAAGCGACCTCTCTTATTCTTCTTTCGTTCCCTGGAAATTTCTCTATATCTGCAATGTTGCCTCTTGTATGAATTTCACTGTAAATAATTCATCCCTGGGTGATCCTGAAGCAAAGAGTCAGCATCAGAGTTCCTTAGGCTTGCAACATGTGATGGTTCTAACACTTGACTTACACCCAGCAGAGGAATTGTTGACCACTGGGACTATTCATACTCTCTAACACTTGACATACACCCAGCAGAGGAATTGTTGACCACTGGGACTATTCTACTCTCTAACATTTGACATACACCCAACAGAGGAATTGTTGACCACTGGGACTATTCTACTCTCTAACATTTGACATACACCCAACAGAGGAATTGTTGACCACTGGGACTATTCTACTCTCTAACACTTGACATACACCCAACAGAGGAATTGTTGACCACTGGGACTATTCTACTCTCTAACACTTGACATACACCCAACAGAGGAATTGTTGACCACTGGGACTATTCTATTCTCTAACACTTGACATACACCCAGCAGAGGAATTGTTGACCACTGGGACTATTCTACTCTCTAACACTTGACATACACCCAGCAGAGGAATTGTTGACCACTGGGACTATTCATACTCTCTAACACTTGACATACACCCAGCAGAGGAATTGTTGACCACTGGGACTATTCTACTCTCTAACACTTGACATACACCCAGCAGAGGAATTGTTGACCACTGGGACTATTCTACTCTCTAACACTTGACATACACCCAGCAGAGGAATTGTTGACCACTGGGACTATTCATACTCTCTAACACTTGACATACACCCAGCAGAGGAATTGTTGACCACTGGGACTATTCATACTCTCTAACACTTGACATACACCCAGCAGAGGAATTGTTGACCACTGGGACTATTCTATTCTCTAACACTTGACATACACCCAGCAGAGGAATTGTTGACCACTGGGACTATTCTACTCTCTAACACTTGACATACACCCAGCAGAGGAATTGTTGACCACTGGGACTATTCTACTCTCTAACACTTGACATACACCCAACAGAGGAATTGTTGACCACTGGGACTATTCTATTCTCTAACACTTGACATACACCCAGCAGAGGAATTGTTGACCACTGGGACTATTCTACTCTCTAACACTTGACATACACCCAGCAGAGGAATTGTTGACCACTGGGACTATTCTACTCTCTAACACTTGACATACACCCAACAGAGGAATTGTTGACCACTGGGACTATTCTATTCTCTAACACTTGACATACACCCAGCAGAGGAATTGTTGACCACTGGGACTATTCATACTCTCTAACACTTGACATACACCCAACAGAGGAATTGTTGACCACTGGGACTATTCTATTCTCTAACACTTGACATACACCCAGCAGAGGAATTGTTGACCACTGGGACTATTCTACTCTCTAACACTTGACATACACCCAACAGAGGAATTGTTGACCACTGGGACTATTCTACTCTCTAACACTTGACATACACCCAGCAGAGGAATTGTTGACCACTGGGACTATTCTACTCTCTAACACTTGACATACACCCAGCAGAGGAATTGTTGACCACTGGGACTATTCTACTCTCTAACACTTGACATACACCCAGCAGAGGAATTGTTGACCACTGGGACTATTCTATTCTCTAACACTTGACATACACCCAACAGAGGAATTGTTGACCACTGGGACTATTCATACTCTCTAATATCTTCTGAGGGAGGTAGAACACGTGAACAAACTTTATGTTCAGAGGATTTAGAGTTGGGCATGCAGGCCCGTATGGCATTGTGCCCTTATTATCTCTCTGCTCTCATACATTACTTCATTCATACATCACTATACTATGAAGCTAATCTTAGATAAAAATGACATTAGAAACATTATGCCTACAAAATGTGATGTTTCTAACACTTCACATACCGCAGACACCAACAATAGATAAGATAGATCTATTGTTTGTGTCTTCGTTATTCAAACTTCACATAACCACAGCAGGTATTTGCTATGGGACTTCTTGTTTTTTGTTGTTGTTTTTATTTTAAATCGTCATGATTGTGATGATGTTTCTTATATTTTTGGTCACAGGATTTTGAAGATTGGGATGATGTTGGGTTGAACATCCCGAGGCCTCCTGGTTTGGTCCACCTGTTTAAAGACTACAGCAGTCATGAAGCACCAAGGAAGGAAACGGCGGATGTTGGGGTGTGTGTGGACATGGAGTCAGGCCATGTGTACCAGATGGAGCTTGAGTTCAGAGCTCAGCTGGAGGAGTTGGTTAGTAGATGTTGTTCTTAATTCTGTCACTCTTTTATTAAAACATAACTATAACTCCTGTATTACAGCACATAGTTCATCATCATCATCAAGTGCCATGCCAGATCTTGGTCTTTGGTTTTCTGGATCAATGATATTCCTCCATGTCTCCATCTCATTCCATCCAGCACCATATCTTTTGATCTAGCTCTGCCTCTCTTCCCAGCGATCTTTATAGTTGTCACATGACCGTGTATGTAATGTTTTGGTTTCATTAACCTGTTTTAAGCAATCGTTGTTAGTTACTTTGGCAGTCCAAGGAATTTGCAACATTCATCTCAGGAATCACATCTCTGTTGCTTCCAATCTCCTCCTAATTTGTTCATTTACATTCCAAGATTCACTGCCATACAGCAAAGCAAGATCTATATAGCACTTCAGCACTCTCTTTCTTATATTCAATGATAGTGACTTATTGCATTAGATACTCTTCATTTTCTGAAAAGCAGCTTTTGCTTGCCCTATTATACTTTTAATCTCTGTTGTCCATCTGATGTTATAAATGCCCCTACGTATCCACTTGGTTACGAATTTTCCCTTCTATTTCCATTTCACATTTTGGCGTCGCCTTTTTCTTTGATATTATCATTGTTCCTGTTTTCTTGCTGTTCAAGGCGAGTCCTTTCTTGGCACTCTCTGTTACTACAATGTGTAACAATTGTTGTAGATCTTTTGCATTATTCGCCACCAATACTGTGTCACCTGCATAGTGTATATTGTCTATATTGTAATTGGCGATTGGTATTCCTGGCTTCTCTTTAATCTCTCTGATTATTACTTCGCTATAGAGGGAGAAGAGATCTGTGACAAGACGCATCCCTGTCATATTCCTAGCTTTGTTTGTTCATAATTGCCCTCTGTATTTCCCATTTTCAGTAAATATTCGTTATTATTCTGAGATCTTTCCCATCAATGTTGATATCTTCCAACATTTTAATCAGTTCATCATGTTTTACTTGATCAAATGCCTTGGTGTAATCTATGAAGCACAAATATATGTCTTTCTGTATCTCTGTTTATCTTTCTATTAGTGTACAACATAGTTATCGCTCTTTTATTACAACATCATTATCACTCCTTTATTACAACATAGTTTTCACTCTTTTATTACAACATAATTATCACTTTTTTATTACAACATAACTATCACTCCTTTAATACAACATAACTTTCACTCCTTTATTATAACATAACTTTCACTCCCTTATTACAAAATAACTTTCACTCCCTTATTACAAAATAACTTTCACTCCTTTATTACAACATAACTATCACTCCTTTAATACAACATAACTTTCACTCCTTTATTATAACATAACTTTCACTCCCTTATTACAAAATAACTTTCACTCCTTTATTACAACATAACTTTCACTCCTTTATTACAACATAACTTTCAAACTTTCACTCCTTTATTACAACATAACTTTCACTCCTTTATTACAACAAACCTTCACTCCTTTATTACAACATAACCTTTAAGTGGTCTCGAGGTACGGTGTCCGCCTCGAGTGCTGGAGGTCCTAGGTTCAAGCCCCGGTGAGGGTCGGAATTTTTTCACGTGGGCTTTTAGTAACAAAATGTCCCCTGGTCTCTGGGTAGTGAGATTGGACACCCGTGTGAATTGTTGCGCATGTACAAAATCCCTTGGCTGTTGGAAATAAAAAAAAGAGTAGCTTAACGGAGCTGCCTGGGCAAAATTTCGAGTTAAAAATCTAGCCAAAGTATTTCAGGATCCTCACCGGTGCTTCAGAGTTCGTGCACTGAGCTGAGAGCCTCCGCACTCAGGCTTCAGTTAGGAGTAGAGTGGAGCACTTATGGGTTACACCCGTGTGCCGTGATGTTGATCTGTCGACTAAACTAAACTAGACTAAACTAAACTTCACTCCTTTATTACAACATAACCTTCACTCCTTTATTACAACATAACTTTCACTCCTTTATAACAACATAATTTTCACTCCTTTATTACAACATAACCATCACTCTTTTATTACATCATAACCTTCACTCCTTTATTACAACACAACCTTCACTCCTTTATTACAACATGTTCTTTGGTTAGTAAGCTCCTGAATTCTTTTGTGCATTAGTTTCGCATTTTTACTGTTGTGTTGTTTTTCAATTTCTCTGCAATTTTTCTCAAACCATGTTTCTTTTGCCTCCTTACATAAGGTTCTGGCTTTTCTGTGAATTTCTTCATATTTGGCAGGATTATTTTTGTTCTGTCTTGTTTCCATTAGTTGTAAAATGTCTTCAGTCATCCATGTCTTACGGCCCACTTTCTTTACTTTTGGAATAGTTTTTTCTGCTGCACAATTGATTGAATTCTTCAGCATTTCCCATTGATCATCTACATCTTGAAATAGGATCTCTAGATCAGACAATAAATCAAATTTGTTCTTTACTTCTATGTTAAAATTATCTTGTATTTCTTTGTCAGTTTTCAATTTGCACAAGTCATATTTAGGGTTCCCTGCTGTATACTTGACTTTCTTTAACTTTACCCTCAATGTGCCTGTAATTAATCTGTGATCACTGTAACAGTCTGCATTTGGAACTGTTTTTACGACTGTTAACGCATTTCGAAACCTTTTGCTAATCAGGATGTAATCTATCTGGTTTTTAATCCTGCTGTCTGGACTCCTCCATGTCCATAATCTTCTAGGATGCTGTTTAAACCAGGTGTTTCCTACAACCATTTCTTGCTCTTTTGCCCATTCTACAAGTCTGTATCCTCTTTCATTTCTCTCTCCCAAACCGTGGTTGCCTACACTGCATCCATCACTTTGCTTTCCTATTTTTGCGTTGAAATCACCCATTATGATATTTATTTATGATTTTTTACAGTTCTTCAAAGCAGACTCCATGTCATTATAAAATTCCTCTATACTTCCTTTACTGCATTCACTTGTTGGGGCATATACTTAAATGACATTTATCTTAAAAGGTCTTCCGTTTAATTTTACTAAAAGAACTCTGTCTATATATATCTGTCTATAAAACTATATAGAACTCTATCTATATATAACTCTCTCTCTATCTATAACTATATAGAACTCCGTATATATATATATATATATATATATATATATATATATATATATATATATACACACTAGCTGACCCGGCCCGGCTTCGCCCAGTCCCTGGTGGGGAGCATCTCATTTAATTCATATAAGTAGTCATATAAGTTCTCGTTCCCGTTACCAACTATCTGTCTGTCTGTCTGTCTGTCTGTCTGTCTGTCTGACCCGGCCCGGCATCACCCAGCTCCTGGTTATATATATATATATTTGCATATCCTGTACAGGAAATCACTGTCAACATCAGCATCTTTCAGCTGATTGTTTATATATATATATATATATATATATATATATATATATATATATATATATATATATATATATATATATATATATATATATATATTCATTTAGAGTATTTCATGTAATTGAATTGGTGTATGTTTGTTGTTTGTGCTGACGAAGGCTTTGGCTGCAACGTCCATTTTACTTGTGGTCGTGTTCTGGTAGAGCTTAACATCTACTTCTCATGTTTTGGTGATTAATTTCCTTTGTGTTATATTACATTACTGTTATATTATCCATATCACAAAACAATTGTCTCTCCTTTAATGCAACAGAACTATCACTTCTGACCGGAGAGAATATAAAATGAAGCTATGCGCATCATCTTCCATTTCACTAGAGACATTCCCTCTGTGGGATGAGATTTCTGTATGATTTCTCTATCTTGGAGCATATAATAGGATAAGAAAGGCATGTGTGCATTACTTTAGTGTTAAGACAGGATGTTAAATGGGCCTACATGCCCAATTCTTTTCCAATGAAAAATAGTTTTTCTCTGAAATTATAGGAATTAGTATCTTTCTGGTCCCGAATCTTCTTGTTACACGAGGTAGCGCTTACAGAAATTTCATCTTTATGATTGATGCCTTTGCCATGTTGTTACATGAAGTAATGCTTACAAAAATGTCATCTTTACAATCGTTTCCTCCACCATTTTGTCACACGAGGTTGCATTTACTGAAATTTAATCTTTACAATCGTTGCCTTTGCCATTAATGTTAAAGCCTGTCATTGATGGTGTACACTGAGAAGAAACATTTAGTTACATAATACTCTTGCCTCACCCGTGACTTACAGGGACCCTGATGGGAAGCAAAGAATAGTAAGACTGCAACCTACATGTCAGAGGTGACTAAAGAGTGTTGGCTGGGGCTGGCTACCCCTTCCTGCAGACAACTTTAGCTACAAAATCCAAGCAGCCATGAACAAGTGAAAGAAGAATAGAGGCTCTTCTAGAAGAGCACAACATGATGCAGAGAAAGCTGCAAGTGGTCTGGATAACTGAATAATAAAAAAAACAAGTCTTTAAAGTCGAGAGGATAGACTTCATTGCCTGGGTAGGACGCAGAGGTGTTTCCAAGGCACCAGGGCCGGGTTATATACTGGCCAAGACCTATTGACGCGTCCTCGTCGAGCGTCCTGGGCAACAGGTCCCTTCGGGGTCCTGGCTAAAGTCAGTAGGATCGCCGATTCCTCCGAAGTCGGAGAGTGTCTGCCTGTACGGCGAGGAACCACCAGTCTGCACACCAATAAGCCAGACATGGGACAACGGATACTCACGCAAAACTCAGGTCCTGTATGACATCACACTGATGTTGGACAACAGGATGCCTTCGTCCGACATACAGGACTTTGCGTTGGAGCTCAAGCCAACGAACACAAGCAAGCAAGCAAGCAAGCATTGCCTGGGTTTTACCCTGTATGGCTTGGTCTCTTTCTGCAAGGCGGCCCACCGAAAGCATCGCACAAAGCACAAGCTCCGTAACTCTGGTCTCCGAGAAAAATGCACTCATGAACCGAAGGACATAGCCCGGAATCGAACCCACAACCTTTGGAGCGGGAGGCAGACGGCTTGACCACTTCACCACAGAAACTTTTTTTAACCTTTTGAACCCGACTCGCCGGTATACCGGCTTTACGTAGTGTGTATCAGAGACCCTATGAGCCAGTATACTGGCTTCCATGTGTTTTCTGTTTACATCTCACTGTTAATCGGCAACCAGCAGACCAATAAGCATCCAGCTTACATCTAGACATGGCTGACATGTTTGAGGTCACTCTCCTGCTGAAGATTCAAAAAGTTTTTGATAGTTGATGGGGTTTTTGGCCAAAATAAGCTGTGAAAATGTAAACTGGTGAAGAATATGGATTTGTGGAAGGAAAGGGTACAAACAATGCAATATATACATTACGGACACTAAAAGAAAGATATGGGGGCTGAGTGGTCTAGAGATATAGTGTCCGCCTTGAGTGCTAGAGGTTCCAGGTTCAGGGCCCCGTGAGAACCGTTTTTTTTTTCTTTTAGTGAATTTTTGAAAAAATCGGTAAAAATGATGTCAAATTTACACTTTTTCCCAAAATTGCATAAATATAATTTTGTTTAATCACTTAGAACATTTTTTTTATCACTTAGAAACATTTCCTATGTTTCTTGTTGTTCATCAATGATTTTTTCCCAGAAATAATGTCTTTTTCAGGTTGAAATATTGAAATATTATTAGTGTGCTAACGGGAACCCAAGGGCGCATGATATTTACCCTTGGGTACTTGCAGGGTTCAAAGGGTTAAGATAACTGAATGACTTCTTCTAGAAACATCTTGAGAATTACCACTAGACATGATGCAGAGAAAACTGCAAGCAGTCTGGATCACTGAAAGACTTCTAGATGCATCTTCAGAATTGGCACCTGGAATATTAGATCTATGCTTGAATTAGAACAGACAGCACAGGTGGTAGGTAAATGAAATGGAGAGGGAGAGACCTAAACATTCATAGAAGAAATTAGTGGCGAAAGTGAATAATATCGTGGGGACATGGAGTGAGTTGCAGAAGATAGCAAAAGATGAGCACACTCCGAGTACTGTGAATCTCAGAATGTTTATAAATGTATGTATTATATATATATATATATATATATATATATATATATATATATATATATATATATATATATATATATATATATATATATATATATATATATATATATATATAATTTCTCATACAGGAATCTCAGGTAGTTATGTTGAATGAGCAGCTTCGAATAACTAGACAGGAAAATGAAACCCTTATCCAGCAAGTTGATATATTGAAATTGTAAGTATTATGTTCTGTTTTATTCTTGTCTGCTGTCTTTTATTTTTCCACCCACCCTCCGTTGCGCACACATATACACACATGTATGCACTCACACACCCATATGTATGGAGAACTGCTGTTAGGTTTGCTTTTCCTAGCCTTTGACCGTCCCCATTTCACCAGCAAGGCAGCATATTTGTGTCTCACTTTGTTTGGCGGATCCCTTGAGCTGGCCAACCTGTGTGACCCTACCAGTGGCGTGGCTCTTGGGGTCAATGGAACACACAAACCCAACTACCACTTCAAGATGGGAAGAACAGAAGAAAACATCAAGTCTTACTGTTTGCTATCTGTCTCCTCTGGTGTTTTCATTTTACTAATTTTCTTCCTCTTCTTCTTTTGTCCTACTTATTTTGCCGTAAAGATCACAGAGAGGGGATAGATGTAATTTTCTGTGTTTTAAGTTGTCTTAAAGTTACGATTCTCTTATAGTTATATCTGTCTTGTAGTTACAACTGTTAGTGTTATAGCTGAATTAGTTACAACTGTCTTATAGTTACAACTGTTTTATAGTTACAGCTGTCTTATGGTTATATCTGTCTCGTAGTTACAACTGTTTTAACATTACAGCTAAATTAGTTACAGATGTCTTATAGTTATATCTGTCATACAGTTATATCTGTCTTATAGTTATATCTGTCTTATAGTTATATCTATCGTATAGTTACAACTGTCTTAACCCTTTACAGGGCAGACGCTTGTCCGTTTTGTAGCCCTGAACGGGCAAGATTTTTTCAGGTTTGGAAAAATTTCGGGTCGCATAAGTAAAAACATCACAAATAAGGTGTTAGTCAACCGATTTTAGTTAAATAAACAACACAATGAAGGGAAAATTATGCAGAATATGTTACTCACGTGATTGTTGCCGGTAATCCATATATGAACACAAATATTTACGAAATACGGCATGTTGTTTGTGATTTTCCGTCACCTATACGGCAATTTACAAACACATTTTCAGAATCATAATCACTTTCTTTAAAGTCCGACTCATGACTGCTAATGCAAAGTAACGCTTTGCACTGATATCTAGCTCCGATTAATAGTCAACTTCGTGCCCTTTAATGTCATTTAAATTGAACAGAGCGAAATCTCGGCTATCACTTGAAGAATCGCCGAAATCCATTTTGAAAAACAGCGTAAAAATCCCGAAAACTATAAAAAAAGTCCGTTCAAATTCATTGTAGCGCATTTACAAATGGCGGCCACGTTGTCAAGCTGTCAGCGAAAGTGAAAGTAGCCGTCGGAAGTGTCGGAAAGCCGAGAGATCGCGTTTTTACAATGCATAATAGTATCGGCCGGAATCGGACGCTACGCTCGTTTTATGCGATCGGCCGGTAATGGCCGCTATGCCCTGTAAAGGGTAAAGTTAAAACTGACTTATAGTATTATCTTTTCACTTGACATTTTGTAGTGCTTAAATTATTTGATTAAACACATTTTTAATATCACATCTTTTCCCGATTTGAATAGGGGCAGAACACATGAAACCATTTTACAGCCATCATCAAACATTCCACATAGACAAAATCCTGAACCGATGGACAGCTTCTCAAAGTCAGGAGTGCCCACTGGAGACAGCCAGCTGTCGAGACCCACTACTGAAAGTGTACCTCATTCTGTGCCATTGGAGCTCAGCATTGAAGAGCCTCATACTGCGGATCCTGAACTGGGATCAGGGGGTGTGGATGCCACGGCTCTCAGCAGTGCTATAGGAGAGCGGGAAGAAGGTGAAGGTCAAGAAGAAGTGGATGTCAGTGTTAGCAGAAGCAGTACAGATAAAACTGACAGTGCGGTGCCGGTGGGCAGTGCAGCAGTGGCAAATGAATCTCTCCGTTCCAGGAATACAAGGAATGATAGCACTAGAACTCTAATCAATGAAGATGTATCCAAACAGTTTGAAACCAGGTGGGTGAGAGAGGTTCATGTTTACAATCTTTGCTGTTACTATCTCTACTAGAATTCTTATCAGCGAAGATGTTTCCAAGCAGTCTGAAACCAAGTGGGTGAGAGAGTTTCATGTTTACAATCTTTGCTGTTACCTCAGAAGTCGGAGTGGGTTTGCCTGATGGCGAGAGACACTGGTAATAGGAAAAGTTAATCCACTTGCAAAAGTTAGTTCAGTGCACCAGAAGTAGTAGCACATGTATGGACTAGGCTGAGTTCAAAGCGAGCAACGAAAGAAAAACAAGAATTTATGCAGTTACCATGGAGTCACTATCTCTGGACGTTGGGTTGGAGTCTGTTGACCTTAAACCTGTTGAGGAAACATCAACCTAGGTCTAATCTCAGTCAGCCCGTAATATGACCTAGTTACACCAGCACTGTGGTTTACGGGCAGTGAACCCATTTCACAATTCTCCAACACACCGAGTTGAGGATTCTAAATCAAATGCAGATGATTTGGAAGCAGGCTGCCTTGTGTTGATTTCAATTGTATGAGTGTTGGTTGTCCAGCAAGCAATGACAAATTACTGAACATAAAATAGCCTAGTAAATCACAAACAGCCCAAAATGTGGGGGTTGATTGCCATGTCCTGTCAAGTGTAGTTGATAGGGGGATCTGCTGATAATGTCAAGAGCATGATGGAACAAAGGCTAACTTCCTGTGCTCAATGTCCTCTAACAGGAAAATACTGGCCACATATTCCTCCGTGCATTCAAATCTACAGAATGGCATGGCCCCATCACATCACAGACCCATCGCAAGTTACTGCCTCGAGACATGTATTTTATGCTATATTTTTACACCAGAATATGCCTGCCCGCAGATGTGAAATTTCAGTACGTGTCTTGTACAACCCACTCATTTCTGAGTTTGAAGAGAGTTCTGAGATCTCTGCAACATAGTCTTTGTGTTGGGAGGACAGCCTCTGCACCAGCTTAACTGTACGAACGAACGAACAAACGAACAAACTTTATTTTCAAAGGGTCACAAATTGGGCAAGCTTGCCCGTCTTACATTCGGCCCTTTCAATCACTCATCTTTTGTTCATCATTGTGCATGTTACATTCACACAGTGAAAAGAAACATTGTCAAATGAATGTTGTAAACATAAGCAATGCATATTACCATATTATGAGACAGGCAGGCAGAAGGACACACATACACACGCACATTCATAAACACATACACACACCTGAATACATACTTACATTATTTACCCAAACTCTCACAGTTATTACTTGTTTATTAATATGGTTATTACATAGTTATTACTTATTTATTATTATATAGTATTTATTACTTGATAACACACAAATACACACTCCATCACATACACATATACTTTCTCACAATCACAAACTCACTAACAAAAGTTTACTTATACATAATGTACATACGCACGCATGCAAGCACGCACATACATACATACATACATACGTACATATATTCATTCTCTGTCTCTATGTCTCTCTCTCTCTCTCTCTCTCTCTCTCTCTCTCTCTCTCTCTCTCTCTCTCTCTCTCTCTCTCTCTCTCTCTCTCTCTCTCTCTCTCTCTCTCTCTCTCGCTTATGTTTACACCATTCATTTGACAACATGTTTTTTTCCTATGTGAATGTAACATGCACAATGATGAACAAAAGATGAGTGATTGGAAGGGCCGAATGTAAGACAAAATTTTTTGACCCTTTGAAAACAAAGTCTGTTCGTTCGTTTGTTCATTCTCTCTCTCTCACACCCATATATTCTCATTCATACACACAGCAAGGTGCACATGCGCGCGCATGCACTCACTCACCCTCTCTCACTCACTCACTCACACTCACTCACACTCACTCACTCACTCACTCACTCACTCTCTCTCTCTCTCTCTCTCTCTCACTCTCTCACTCACTCTCTCACTCATGCACTCACTCACTCACTCACCCACTCACTCACTCACTCTCACTCACTCACTCACTCTCACTCACTCTCTCTCACTCACTCACTCACTCACTCACTCACTCTCACTCTTTCACTCTCTCTCTCTCTCCCACCCTCTCTCTCACCTTCTCTCCCACCCTCTCTCTCACCTTCTCTCCCACCCTCTCTCCCACCCTCTCTCTCACCCTCTCTCTCTCACTCTCTCACACTCTCTCTCACTCTCTCTCACTCTCTCACTCACTCTCACTCACTCTCTCACACCCTTGCTCTCTCACCTTCTGTCTCTCACCCTCTCGCTCACCCTCTCTCTCACCCTCTCTCTCACCCTCTCTCTCACTCTCTCACTCTCTCTCTCACTATCACACTCACTCACTCACTCACTCACTCACTCACTCACACACTCTCTCTCACCCTCTCTACCTTCTCTCTCACCCTCTCTCTCACTCTCTCTCTCACTCTCTAACCCGGTCAACAAATGCCCACAGAAGTCGGGTGTGTTGGCCTAATGGCGCAAGAACGCAGCTCTGCTGTAAACAGGCACAATGCAATCACGTCTGAAAAAAAAAAAAACTCCGGATGAACGCAGAAGAAGAAGAAGAACAAGACACAATAGATTACACAACCACATGTATAAAAAATTCAAGATTGGTGAATCAGCCATGTGTACATGTGGATTGACGTCGCAGACAGCAGAGCACATACTCCAAGACTACCCAAAATACAACATATCTAGGCAAACCTTCTGGCCTAGAGAGACAACATTGGAAGATAAACTCTATGGATCACTGAGTGAACTGAAAAGACAGTTAAATTCATACAATAGACAATATTGCAGTAATAGACATATTTCAAGCGGAAGAAAGAAGAAGAAGAAGAAGAAGGAATGATAGTTATGTGGTAATAAAGGAGTGATAGTATGTTGTAATACGTTAATGATTATTATGTAATACAAGAGTAATAGTTTTATTGTTATATAGGAATAATTTATCATATAAATTCATAAGTTAGTTTATAATAACCATTAGTAATTGTTGTTGATATTGTTAATTCACTTTATAGATTGTATCCTTTCTGCAGTAAATGTATGTGTTTGTTTTTAAATTACAGAAAGATGACCGCATCGTTTCGTAAGGCACTGTTAGATGTTGCCTTTCACGTGTCAGCAGACAATCGCATTGTTTCAGAGGTAAGGATTGAATCATGTGATTCTGTCCATCTTTTTTATACTCTGTTTTCTTCTGTTTCCAGCTCTCTTTCTGCTTTTAAATGTTCTTTGATATTGTTTTTTTTTATCCATTCATGACCTTCTTTCTGCTGCTTTTGATGTTTAATTTGGGTTACACACTTTTTAAACAACATCCAAGAAGACACTTCACATGGAATTCCCCAGACAGTACTACCAAAAACCAGATAGATTATATTTTAATACAAAGAAGATGGAGATGTAAAACATCAGCAGAAACGCTACGAAGTTCAGACTGTGATATAGATCATTGGCTATTAGAAGCAGATGTGAAAGTAAAATTTAAAAAGCTTACCCAAGGACCAAGGCCACTTTGTTTTGATTTCACAAAAATACCACATACCTACAACATAGAAGTGAAGAATTGTTTTGGGGTCTTGATGTCTATACAAGAGGAAATGACATCTGATGAATTGGCAGTACAAGCTTAATCTAATTCTGACCAAGAATAAGGAACATAAGCCATGGATTACATCAAATAAGGGGAAAGCAGAGAAGTAAATACCTGGATGGCTTGGCCACATGCTATGGTCGAGACAAGAACACAGAGCTGATCCATGACTCTGGTGATTGTGTGAGATGGCAAAATATGGCTGCCCACACTTATCAGCATGACACATGATGATGATGAAGCTTTCAGGCTGTTTTGCTGGTCTTTAGAGAATACAATTTTTTCCTTTAGTAGCTTCTATTTGTTTCTTATGCAGGACATTAGTAGTTACAGTTTTAATAAAATTGTGTGCTATTTTTAGATGTCAAGAATCAGCGATGCAGATGAACACGGTGTTGTCAAGATGTTAGCCAGGTGCCTTCCCCATATTGTTCCAAATGTATTGTTAGCAAAAAGAGAGGTCAGTGAATCATTGTTGTGACATTCAATGACTCTCATTATGAATCAGTGGTGATTGTGACATTAATTGTCTGTATTGTGACATTTATTGTCTGCCGTTAATGAATCCAAATTGTTATAGAACATAGAGCACGCTTTTGATGATGTGGTCAATATCAGGTCAACTGTCTTTACTTTCCAGAACAGTCTCATTTATGAACTGTTAGTTAAATGTGGCCAAATATTGTCAAATATAGTCAAATGTTGTCAAATATATTCAGATGTAGTCAAATGCAGTCAAATGTAGTCAAATGGCTGCCAAGAAATGTGTGTGTGAGAAAGTAAAGCCAGCCGGCTTGATACTGACCACATCATCCAGTGATTGTGGATTGACCACATCAGCCAGTGATTGTGGATTGACCACATCAGCCAGTGATTGTGGATTGGTCTATAAAGTATGGGTCTAGCACCATATACCCAGTGCTCCTTAAGATATGCAAAAGGGTTGTTAACTTACTTTTACCATTAATGAATCAGTGTCAGATGTGAAATTTAATTACTGTTGTAATGAATTGTTAGTTGTTAAATTTAATTACTGTCATATTGAATTGTTAGTTGTTCAGTTTAAAGACTTGTTAAATAGATCAGAATTCAAAGAGTTGTCATTGTTTGTGAAATCAAATCAATGGAACACAGATAATGAAAGTATGTGTCAACTTCATAGTAGTAGCAGAGTAATATCTTGGCTTTCTGGAGAACAACTTCAAGAAAGACACCATGAACACTTCAGGTATATTCAACCTTTCCTAAGTATGTTGAACAAGATAGAAGTTTGGAGATGGACTCCCAGCTTTATTGTAGACATAGGTGTACTTACGTGAACGTAAACAAAGAAGGGGAATGAACGAACAAACAAACTTTATTTTAAAAGAGTAACAAATTGGGCAGGCAGGCCCGTCTTACATTCGGCCCTTTTGATCACTCATCTTTCATTCATCAAATGTGCATGTTCATTTGGTGTGTCAAAGAGTAAGCACAGACAAGTCACTGAAATTGTTCTGGCGACTACATAAAAGCATGAGTGGTGTAGTCAAGAATAAGACCATTTCTGACTTCCAAGGTGCTGACCTCATCTGGCAGAGGACTGACGAGGACAAGGGCAAAGCCCTCTTTGAACGCTATCTAGAGCAGAGCAACCAGACAGACATGGGAGGCCGAGATCTGGCCAAGGAGGTCACCTCAGACAGGTGCAAGGCCCAGAACACTTCGGATGAAGACACAGTGACAGTGAAAGAAATCAAGGCTGTGCTTCGACGATAAAAAAACAGCGCTCTAGGGCCTGATGACATAAGAAACGACGACATCAATTGGTGTACCGACAAAGAGCTAGAGAAACTAGCAGACATGTACAACAACAGTATAGGGAGTGCTAGCATCAAGGAGGAGTGGTTACACAGCTATCTGATTCCCTTGCCGAAGCCTGACAAAGACCACAAAAAAATTCAGGGATATCGAATTATAACCATGCAGAATACAATAGGCAAGCTGCTGGAGAAGGTAATTGCCAGAAAAATATCAAGCCAGCTAGAGAGGCAAGGTGTTTTCCCACCTACCCTGGTTGGGTACCGTCCAAAAAGAGAAACCTGGACCAATGCAGCAGTTTTTGCCCATGATGTCTATGAAAGTTTCCACTCAGGCATTGAAACCTTTGCTGCAGCGATTGATCTGGAGGACGCGTACAACAGAGTACCATTGGATTTTTTAATGTTTCAGCTTCTTGAACTAAAAGTAAGTCTATTCCTCCTTAGTTGGATTGCTGCAGCCCTCTGTAACAAGCTATGTGGAGGGTCCCAAATAGCCCGGTCACAATATTTCAAATATCTTCTATAGCCCTGGCTGGGATAGGTCTTTACCTGCCAACCCTCCTCCCGTTTTCCCTGGACACACTGTCACGCTTCCTTTCGACCTAGGGACCTATTTCCTGCAGTGTTCTTCTGGCTGACGCATAAATAACATGGCAGTCGTCAGAACAACTTGGAAGTAATTTTATTAACCTAATCAAGAACAGCACAGGAACACATAAAGGCAGATAAACAGATAGATCTACACAGACACTACACTGGTAAAGTTCCAACACAGAGCCTCAAGTCGCCACAGTCACAGATCCAGCTTCAGATACTGTCTGATCTGTCCACACACTTCTCACCAAAGATGTCCGAATCTCCTTCCTTCTCCAGCAACTGGGTGTAGGTTCAACCGGCTTTTGTAGAATCCAAGCGACTGGTGTGTTGAGGACTTCGGTTCATTGTCATCTGAATTAGTTCGGCACTAGGTCTTCACTGACCCATGAAAGGCTTTAGTGTTGCCGATAAGGTGAGGTGTTTGTGAAGGATAATGGATGGGTCCTTTTAATGTCCGGTATAAAATGGGTAGGCCCGAAAATCACTCTCAGGCTCCCTCCAGACAACAACTGCTCTCAGGCGTATGTTGTTAAAACAAAACCGGCAATGCACCAGTCATACAAACTGTCCTTGCCTCAAGACCTGCACCTTGCCTCTGTCTCAGAGTTAAGCACACCAAACCTTGAGTTGGCCTCGTTGGACATATTGGCGTTAGCCTAGAAGCACTGGTGATAATGTCCCTTAGAAGACATAGTCACTTCCCATAGAAGAGGACCCTGGAAATGATAAACAAAACCTGAGCGACTGGGCTGACTCATGTATCACACAAATACACTATATTTAATACCTGATTGACTAGGCCTGACCTGTCAGGTAGCCCCTGGATTGGCCACGTCCGGGTTTGAGTAGACCTCCAGCTGGACGAAGTCCGGTTGTCTTTTTGGCCACAAGACACACCCTCCACACTCATACCAAGCCTTTATTATGATTGGGCACATTCATTCCCATGCTTCCCTCTCACTTGCAAACCATGCCTTTCTCACCCGCAAGATCTTGTGGTGTGGTGCGCCCAGTAATCTGTGTGCTACATCTCATTACCTAATAGTATAGTAATGGGGTTGTATGGCACGCAGTGTAGTTCCCCACTCCCTGCAAGAATAGGAAAGAAGATACTACCCCCTCCCGGCTCTGCTCTTGTTTGAGCTGTCGCCGCAATGTACCAGCAGTGCCCCACAGAACACATAGATTTAGCGGAATGCAGGTTCTCTAAATGAGATAAAGAAGTCCATTATCTTCCCCACATCATCCCATCTAGTAACAGATGAAAGAGATAGTCCTGTGAATGGCCTCTTCTGGCTCAAGAAGATAGATCAGAGATTGGTGTACCCCATCCCCAAGAATACCATAGCCATCCACTGAGTATATACAACAGAAAGATGACAATCTGTCCAATTCAAGCCGTAGACAGAAAGATAGCAACAGCTCATCTGACGCCAAGAACAAATGAAATCCTCTTGGGAGATATATGGTTCAGATTCACTTCCCCGGCTATGCCAAGGACAAGACGCGCAGCCAGATCGGCTAACGGTCACCCAACTCGTCATTGGTTATGATTGGCCTTTCGCCAATTCATCTTCCCCTTCAACACATTGTATATTTATAACTCCATGTTTGGCTGGAGTACCCACAACCCAAGCCCTACCTTTCTTCACCACTTCAGTAGGATGTTGCATCTCTGTCCCAATCTTCAAATCGACTTGACAAGATGCCACTATCCAACGGTAGGTGTGTACACGGCCATGAATTGCTTAGCAGCCGCACCAGCGCACATTTGGCGCAAGGCGCTCCATCGGGTTTACCCGATGTGAAAGACATTGGCTACTTGCTCCATGTAAAGATTGTGATAGGAAGATAACCCAAAGAACCATCTTTCATGGAGATTTGAGAGAACAAGAGAACTGAGAGCTTCCGAAAGCCGTTCCCCCTTGTCTACCCAAAATAAAAGAATGCATAAGGACATGGACCACTGGCGTTTCGCTACATAGGCCCCCTCTTAAGAAAGTCGAACCCTACGAACTTTCTACTGTCAGTGGTTCTGTTCGAATGACCCCACCCTCACATTCAACCATAGGATGCCGTGATAAAAAATCTGCTCCCACATTCTCCCTTCCGGGGATGTATTCGACCGTGAACTGATACGGTTGTAGGAGCAATGACCATCTCATCAACCTCGCGTTCAGTTTCTTAGAAGTTGCCAAGAACGTCAGAGGTTGATGGTCGGACTGCACTTTGAACTGGACTCCATACAGATAAGGTTGAAATTTCTGTACCGCCCACACTAGAGCTAGACATTCCCGTTCGACGGTGGAATAATTCCGTTCGGCGGGTAACAGTTTTCTACTGGCATACGCCACCGGACACAACACCGAAGGATTATCTCGCCCTTCCTGCAACAGAGTTGCTCCAATCCCTATGTTACTCGCGTCGGTTCTCAGAACAAACGTTTTCTCCAAATTCGGGAGTTGCAGGACTGGCCTATCCACCAACGCCTGTTTCAGCTTCCCATAAGCCTCTTCACAGCTCGGGGTCCAGACTATAGGATCTGGCGATCCTTTCTTCAGGGTTTCGGTTAACGGCGCTCCAATTTCGTTGAACTTTGGAATGAATTTCTGGTAAAACCCACACAGAGACAAGAAAGACCTAACATCCTTTTTGGATTTAGGACGGGGTGCGAGACGGACCTTCTCAATATTCTTTTCTTCCGGTACCAGTCCCCCTGGGGTAATAGTGTGTCCCAGAAATTCCAAGGATTGATATCCAATCATGCATTTGGCTGGACGGGCGGTTAACCCCTCCTCTTTCAATCTTATGAAGATCTTTTCCAAGGATTTCAGGTGATCTTTCAGATTGTCAGACGCGATGAGAATATCATCCATAAACGAGACGACAGAGGGATCCCTTAAAGGGTCTAATAACTTTCTCATCATGCGTGTGAACACACTGGGCGCATTGCTCAGCCCAAAAGGCATCACCTTAAATTCGTAATGGCCACTCGGAGTACTGAAAGCGAGCATGGGCCGAACCTCAGGCTTCACAGGGATCTGATAATATCCCCGGCTTAAATCAATTTTTGAGAAGTACTTTGCCCTATTTAATCTGGCAAACAATTGATTTGTGTTTGGTAACGGCTCAACTTGGAATGTCGTACAACTATTTAAATGCCTGTAATCAATACATAAGCGGTGTTCCCCGCTTGGCTTCCTCAACAAGACAACCCCGGCATTATAAGGAGAAGTCGAAGGAGTGATGATGTCGTCGTCCAGAAGCTTCTGGATTTCAGTTTCCAGGGCCTTCTCTTTCGAAAATGGCACTGGATATATTTTCTGGCGAACGGGGTCTTGGGTAGTCAGAGTCATATCAAACTCGACCAACCCTGTCCGCCCTGGCCGATCGGTAAGAATCTGCTGATGGGACTCCAACAAACGGATGACACGGTCTGTTTCTTCAGCCGACAGATCAGGATTTATATGTACATCCCTATAGGTTTCCCCAGGGTGTAATGGATACCCCCTATCCGTTTCTTCGCCCGATTCAGTTTCCATCGCGACCGCCATAGTCATGAGTGGGAGAGAAGTACCATCAGATCGTTCTTCATACTTTTTGAGAAGGTTAATGTGGAAGATTTTAGATTTCCCCCTGATCCGGATGGCATAGTTGGTGCGGGAGACAACCCTTTCCACCGGGAAAGGCCCCTGCCAACCAATCTCGAGTTTATTGGAACCTACTGGAAGTAACAACAGAACCCGATCCCCCACCTTAAGAGACCTATCTTTCGTCCTTCTATTGTAGTAGGCCGCGTGTCTCTTTCTGGCCGCCCTCAGATTCTGAGCTGCCAAAGCCCAACCCGTCTGGAGTTTCTTCTTTAACTCTTCGACATATTTATATGAGGATACAGCTTCTTCAGAAGTTTCCTCCTCTGTCCAACATCTCAATAAGGCTTCTAAGGGACCCTTGATTGGCCTCCCGAATAGTAGAGTGGCTGGAGGCAACCCGGTCGACCCATGGGGAACCTCCCGATAGGCGAACAAGGCGGCTGAGATATACTCATCCCATCTGTCTGGTTTCTCTTGTGCCAGCTTCCGAAGCATGGTCATCAAGGTACCATTAAACCTCTCTACTTGCCCATTAGACTGAGGGTGATACGGGCTTGTGTGAATGTGGTTGGTCTGGAAGATACGAAAGACTTCTTCCATCAGCTTACCACAGAACTGAGACCCATTGTCCGTTAGGATCTGGTTGGGAAATCCCAACCTAGTAAAGGTCTCCATCAGTGCATCAGCCACTCGCTTAGAGTCGATTGTGGCCAAAGGTATCGCCTCGCCCCACATGGAACAGCAATCCACCATCGTGAGAATGTACTTATTCCTCTTCCTAGTCCTAGGAAGAGGACCAACAAGATCGATGGCAACTCTCTCGAAAGGAGAGTTCATAATGGGCATGTCTCCCAGAACTACCGGAGCTGTCCAGTGTTTTGGTGCCACACGCTGGCACTCTGGGCACGACTTGACGTACCTACGCACGTCTCCAGTCATCCCTGGCCAGTAGTAATGGCAGGAAATGCGCTGGAGAGTTGCCCCGACACCCATATGTCCACTGAAAGAAATGGTGTGTCCCATATGAAGAAGCTGTTCCCGATAAGCCTTAGGAACCACCAGCTGTCCATGCTGGTGATCCTCCACTCCGGCTCTCCGGTACAGTAACCGATTCTTCATATAATACTGACCCCGTCTTGGTGGGTCAGAACCTTTTGGCAACTGGTTGAAGCAAGGTTGCAAAGTAGCATCCTGGCTTTGAGCAGCTCGTAACTCCCCAGGCAAGGGATTCACAATCAAGGCTGGCGTCTGCTCATCCTCCAATTGAGATCTGGTTTGCATTGCCCCTACGTACATGGGTTCGGTTGGAATCCCTAGAAAGACGTAGCGACAACCCAAGATCATTGG
Organism: Cepaea hortensis; assembly: GCA_963921405.1. NCBI lineage: Eukaryota > Metazoa > Mollusca > Gastropoda > Stylommatophora > Helicidae > Cepaea > Cepaea hortensis. Next base: position 124,078,883 of record OY992876.1, on the reverse strand, counting down.
GAAGATAGGATCTAGCAGAACGGCTGCCTGTATAGTGCCGGTAACATATTTTGATTTGATGTCCACCTTCGCAATTGGAAGAGACATCGCTACCGCACTCTTTGTCGCCGTTTGAATCTCAATAGATTCCCCGGTTAGCTGCTCTGGGCTCACTAAATGTGATGAAATTACAGCCTCAAACTGCAGACCGGTGTCGTAGAGACACTCAACTGGTTGACCGTTCACAAGTACCGTTTCTACTACTGGTGGTTTTTCTAAATCTTTGTTCCCAAGATCCCTCCCTTCTACCTCCTTGTGAGACCCTTCCCCGGTTTCTATAAGACAAGCAGCATAGTGAGAGTCTTTCTGTTTACGCCGGCAATCTACCGTATTGTGTGTGGGAGATTTGCAATAGGCGCACCACTTTTCACTCCACTTTCTTTTAGGAGATCCAGGTGGACTCTTACCAGAGGGTTTCTTACTAGGAACTTTATCGAAAGAATCCTCCTTCTTGGTGTGAGCTGTTTTAGGGTTCTTCTTCTTTCCAGCCCATGTGTCTGGTGGTCGGGGATTGGGTTGTGACAATTCCCCATTATCCCCATGAGCTAGCACATACCTTTCCGCCAACGTGTTCACTATGTCCAACCTTTCTGCCCCATTTTCAAGCAAGAAGGTTTGCAATGGCTTAGGCATCATTCTCTTCATTTGGTCCACGACCACCAATTCTTCCAAACTTTCATAGTCGTTAGCAAATCCAGCTAAAGACATCCACTTCAAAAGGTAAGACTTCAATCTGACACTGTAGGCTGCGAACATCTCTCCTGGCTCTCTCTTCGACTTTCTGAACTGTTGTCGATAAGTATGAGCTGTCATCTGGAACCTTTTCAAAAGTGCTTTCTCCAGAGCTTCATAGTCATTCTCCATACCAGGTGGCAACCTAGAATAGACCTCGTACGCGGTCCCCCTCAGGCCCTGTGAGAGTTTCAAGTTCCATTTCCCTCGTTCCAATCCCATAGCCAAAGCCATCGACCGAAATCTGTGAAGATACTGGTCGATCTTATCTTTGTGTTCATCGAACGGGAGTAATGGGAACTTCATTGCCTGGTATGGACCGCCACCAGAAGTTGTTGAGTCAGGGAGAACTGCGTCTCCCACTGCACCGTCTCTTTCCTTGGCAGTTTGAGCTTTCAGCTCCAACTCTCTCATACGGAACTCATGGTCTCTGACTGCCTGCTCGGCCTCCATCTTCCTAGCCTCAGCCTCCATCCTCTTAACCTCAGCCTCCGCCTCAATCCTCTTGGCTTCGCGCACAGCCTGTCTGTAGTCTCTTTCCACTTCCTGCACATATTTCTGTAACTCCGCTCCATCATATCCCATCTCACGCCCTGTAGCCTGTACGTCAGCGACATTAAACCCAGCTGATGCCATCTTGAACTCAGCGGGTAAGGGAAGAGGTAATTGTCTAATAAAATTTTTCTCACAATTACACAACAAGTTACATTACACGACCACAACACGTCGTATGTCGGTCAGTCTGTGTCAGGAAGAGTATAGACAATAGCCAGGCACGGTAGGCAGAACCTATTGATAGAAGACAAGGATATCTGTCCCCTATCACTACATCAGCCAAAACTCCACCAGGATTTCAAATATCCCGGGACGTGCCCCCAGAAATTGTAACAAGCTATGTGGAGGGTCCCAAATAGCCCGGTCACAATATTTCAAATATCTTCTATAGCCCTGGCTGGGATAGGTCTTTACCTGCCAACCCTCCTCCCGTTTTCCCTGGACACACTGTCACGCTTCCTTTCGACCTAGGGACCTATTTCCTGCAGTGTTCTTCTGGCTGACGCATAAATAACATGGCAGTCGTCAGAACAACTTGGAAGTAATTTTATTAACCTAATCAAGAACAGCACAGGAACACATAAAGGCAGATAAACAGATAGATCTACACAGACACTACACTGGTAAAGTTCCAACACAGAGCCTCAAGTCGCCACAGTCACAGATCCAGCTTCAGATACTGTCTGATCTGTCCACACACTTCTCACCAAAGATGTCCGAATCTCCTTCCTTCTCCAGCAACTGGGTGTAGGTTCAACCGGCTTTTGTAGAATCCAAGCGACTGGTGTGTTGAGGACTTCGGTTCATTGTCATCTGAATTAGTTCGGCACTAGGTCTTCACTGACCCATGAAAGGCTTTAGTGTTGCCGATAAGGTGAGGTGTTTGTGAAGGATAATGGATGGGTCCTTTTAATGTCCGGTATAAAATGGGTAGGCCCGAAAATCACTCTCAGGCTCCCTCCAGACAACAACTGCTCTCAGGCGTATGTTGTTAAAACAAAACCGGCAATGCACCAGTCATACAAACTGTCCTTGCCTCAAGACCTGCACCTTGTCTCTGTCTCAGAGTTAAGCACACCAAACCTTGAGTTGGCCTCGTTGGACATATTGGCGTTAGCCTAGAAGCACTGGTGATAATGTCCCTTAGAAGACATAGTCACTTCCCATAGAAGAGGACCCTGGAAATGATAAACAAAACCTGAGCGACTGGGCTGACTCATGTATCACACAAATACACTATATTTAATACCTGATTGACTAGGCCTGACCTGTCAGGTAGCCCCTGGATTGGCCACGTCCGGGTTTGAGTAGACCTCCAGCTGGACGAAGTCCGGTTGTCTTTTTGGCCACAAGACACACCCTCCACACTCATACCAAGCCTTTATTATGATTGGGCACATTCATTCCCATGCTTCCCTCTCACTTGCAAACCATGCCTTTCTCACCCGCAAGATCTTGTGGTGTGGTGCGCCCAGTAATCTGTGTGCTACATCTCATTACCTAATAGTATAGTAATGGGGTTGTATGGCACGCAGTGTAGTTCCCCACTCCCTGCAAGAATAGGAAAGAAGATACTACCCCCTCCCGGCTCTGCTCTTGTTTGAGCTGTCGCCGCAATGTACCAGCAGTGCCCCACAGAACACATAGATTTAGCGGAATGCAGGTTCTCTAAATGAGATAAAGAAGTCCATTATCTTCCCCACATCATCCCATCTAGTAACAGATGAAAGAGATAGTCCTGTGAATGGCCTCTTCTGGCTCAAGAAGATAGATCAGAGATTGGTGTACCCCATCCCCAAGAATACCATAGCCATCCACTGAGTATATACAACAGAAAGATGACAATCTGTCCAATTCAAGCCGTAGACAGAAAGATAGCAACAGCTCATCTGACGCCAAGAACAAATGAAATCCTCTTGGGAGATATATGGTTCAGATTCACTTCCCCGGCTATGCCAAGGACAAGACGCGCAGCCAGATCGGCTAACGGTCACCCAACTCGTCATTGGTTATGATTGGCCTTTCGCCAATTCATCTTCCCCTTCAACACATTGTATATTTATAACTCCATGTTTGGCTGGAGTACCCACAACCCAAGCCCTACCTTTCTTCACCACTTCAGTAGGATGTTGCATCTCTGTCCCAATCTTCAAATCGACTTGACAAGATGCCACTATCCAACGGTAGGTGTGTACACGGCCATGAATTGCTTAGCAGCCGCACCAGCGCACATTTGGCGCAAGGCGCTCCATCGGGTTTACCCGATGTGAAAGACATTGGCTACTTGCTCCATGTAAAGATTGTGATAGGAAGATAACCCAAAGAACCATCTTTCATGGAGATTTGAGAGAACAAGAGAACTGAGAGCTTCCGAAAGCCGTTCCCCCTTGTCTACCCAAAATAAAAGAATGCATAAGGACATGGACCACTGGCGTTTCGCTACATAGGCCCCCTCTTAAGAAAGTCGAACCCTACGAACTTTCTACTGTCAGTGGTTCTGTTCGAATGACCCCACCCTCACATTCAACCATAGGATGCCGTGATAAAAAATCTGCTCCCACATTCTCCCTTCCGGGGATGTATTCGACCGTGAACTGATACGGTTGTAGGAGCAATGACCATCTCATCAACCTCGCGTTCAGTTTCTTAGAAGTTGCCAAGAACGTCAGAGGTTGATGGTCGGACTGCACTTTGAACTGGACTCCATACAGATAAGGTTGAAATTTCTGTACCGCCCACACTAGAGCTAGACATTCCCGTTCGACGGTGGAATAATTCCGTTCGGCGGGTAACAGTTTTCTACTGGCATACGCCACCGGACACAACACCGAAGGATTATCTCGCCCTTCCTGCAACAGAGTTGCTCCAATCCCTATGTTACTCGCGTCGGTTCTCAGAACAAACGTTTTCTCCAAATTCGGGAGTTGCAGGACTGGCCTATCCACCAACGCCTGTTTCAGCTTCCCATAAGCCTCTTCACAGCTCGGGGTCCAGACTATAGGATCTGGCGATCCTTTCTTCAGGGTTTCGGTTAACGGCGCTCCAATTTCGTTGAACTTTGGAATGAATTTCTGGTAAAACCCACACAGAGACAAGAAAGACCTAACATCCTTTTTGGATTTAGGACGGGGTGCGAGACGGACCTTCTCAATATTCTTTTCTTCCGGTACCAGTCCCCCTGGGGTAATAGTGTGTCCCAGAAATTCCAAGGATTGATATCCAATCATGCATTTGGCTGGACGGGCGGTTAACCCCTCCTCTTTCAATCTTATGAAGATCTTTTCCAAGGATTTCAGGTGATCTTTCAGATTGTCAGACGCGATGAGAATATCATCCATAAACGAGACGACAGAGGGATCCCTTAAAGGGTCTAATAACTTTCTCATCATGCGTGTGAACACACTGGGCGCATTGCTCAGCCCAAAAGGCATCACCTTAAATTCGTAATGGCCACTCGGAGTACTGAAAGCGAGCATGGGCCGAACCTCAGGCTTCACAGGGATCTGATAATATCCCCGGCTTAAATCAATTTTTGAGAAGTACTTTGCCCTATTTAATCTGGCAAACAATTGATTTGTGTTTGGTAACGGCTCAACTTGGAATGTCGTACAACTATTTAAATGCCTGTAATCAATACATAAGCGGTGTTCCCCGCTTGGCTTCCTCAACAAGACAACCCCGGCATTATAAGGAGAAGTCGAAGGAGTGATGATGTCGTCGTCCAGAAGCTTCTGGATTTCAGTTTCCAGGGCCTTCTCTTTCGAAAATGGCACTGGATATATTTTCTGGCGAACGGGGTCTTGGGTAGTCAGAGTCATATCAAACTCGACCAGGGTAAGGATAGAGAGCAGGTTGCTGTGGAACTACAAACCGAACTCAATCTCATAAGTACTTGGTGTGATGAAGCTGGGGCAATGGTCAACCCAACAAAGGCAACAGTGACTTGGTTCTCTTTGAATAATCATATTGTCACCACTCCAACATGAACTGTAAAGCTGTGTTCAGAGACGGTGGAAAGAACGCAGGCAATTAATTACCTGGGGATACAGTTTGATCAAAGACTTGCTTATAATGAGCACATAGACCAGGTGATAACAAAGGCCAAGCGGGGTTTGGCTGCGATGCAGGTGATGGCGGCAGCAAATTGTGAGCAGCGCCATCTATGTCTTCTGTACGAGGGGCTGGTCATGTCTGTTTTTGAGTATGCAATGGCAATCTTGACTCTCAGCCGTAAGCAGGTAGAAAGGATGGAAAGGATACAGAATGAAGCTATGCGCATTATTCTTGGATGTACAAGAGATACAGCATGCAGGGCGATGCGCTACCTTCTTGATTTTCCAACCATTGAAGACAGAATACAAGTTTGCAGAGCACGCGCCTACCTCAGAGTTAACGCAAACACACAACATCCACTGCATAGTGAAATTATGAAGGTGAAGTGCAGCAGGTTAAAAAGAGGACGGTCGTGGATGGGTCAAGCCGAAGACATTCTTCAACAGGTGTGTTCACTTGAGGACTTAGAACCTGGCGAGGAGTGGGTACAAGTGCCAACAGATTTCTGCACATCCTTTTCAGTTTGCATCCAACTAGATAGAAAATGCAGACAAGAAAATCCGGCTGCTGTGGAGGCTGAAGTACAAGCTTTGATTTTCGAGAACTCGCTAGACGGTGATGCTGTCATCTACACAAATGGGTCGGTCGTCCGACATGTGAGAAGCTCATGGGCCTTTACGGCTCGGGCCGGAGGAAGAATTGTGAAGGAGGACTCTGGTGCTTTCACTGAAACCACAAGTAGCCTGACTATGGAAGTCATGGCAGTAAGTAAAGCAATAACATGGCTCGAGACACAGACATTCACTAGGGCATGTTTCCTTAGCGACTCAATGAACATGATCAAGAGGATAGAGAAGGGGTCGATCCGAAGAGAATGGTTGCTGCCTCTGGAGCGGTCTTAGCTGGCAAAGATTAGTTTCATCTTCGTGCCAGGGCATGCGGGAGTACAAGGAAATGAGTGGGCTGACAAGCTCACAGGTGAGACTACTGTGGAGGGCAGACGCGCCACGGACCAGGAGGACATTCTGAATGCTCTACGAGAAGTAAGACTTTTGCGTGAACCAAGTGATGACTGTGAATCTACAACCATGGCCAGACTGCGAGAACAGTAAATTAAAAGGGGTGGCCAAACAAGAACACTATGCAGGAAGCCAAAGAAGATTGATAAACCAACACAGAACTGGCATCGTTAGCCGCTACACGCTGCGGGATTTGCTGAGGAGAGGATCCGAGCACTTATGGACTGAATGGTTCGATGTGCAATGAGGATGATCTGTCGACTAACTAACTGCATGTTCATTTACATAGGGAAAAAAACACATTGTCAAATGGATTTTGTAAGCATAAACAATGCATATTACGCATCTGACTTCTGGAAGGAGGGATGGTTGGTTGGTTGGTTATGAATGCTTTGGAAGACTGAAAATTAACTCTTAAGATCGATGTATTGGCATCGTCTCAACTGTTAACCAAGTTTTAGAAGACTTTTGAACTGATAACCCAAATGACATGTGTTTGTTTCCACTGGTGGCCATTGGATGTTTTTCTAGAGATACACGCAAGGAGAATCTCAGCATAGTAGATGGACTCCATAGCATAGACAAGGATCCAAATGTGTATATAACAGAATCAAATCCATTACATGGAAAGTCCAAATCAAAAGCTCATTGTGTGGGCATCATCAAAGGTGGAAAAAGCGTCCCAGTGGCACGAAATGGAATATTGCTTGGATAGCAAATCCATTACGTGGAAAGTCCGAATCAAAAGCTCATTGTGTGGGTATCATCAAAGATAGAAAAAGTGTCATAGTGGCACAAAGTGGAATATTGCTTGAATAGCAAATCTATTACGTGAAAAGTCTGAATCGAAAGCTCACTATGGATGTCATTTGTCATTTGTTTCTGGTGAACGGAAGGCCCAATATACGAAAGTGAGGCTAAGCAGCCATATGCAGGATGTGACGATTCCTTGGGTGAGCCTCGTACCAGAGCACTATGTGTCGGCTCTGCAATTATGGACGCTTCGTTGGATGGTGGGGAATATCTATGGTCTGCTCCTGCCTTCGCTTGAGGGCTAACCGGAATATCTCCGGCTGTTCTAAATGGGCCAGCTGGAATGGGGGATAACACCACAACAGTGAGAGTCAAACATCCTACAAAACCCCTGGGAAGGTTAACCCGGTCAACAAATGCTTGCAGAAGTCAGATGTGTCAGCCTAACGGCACAAGAAAGCAGTTCTGCTGTAAACAACACAATGCAATCACGTCCAAAAAAACTCTCCGGATGAACGCAGAAGAAGAAGAATCACACCTGCCAAAAACTCTTTTTTAGGTACAAAATGTTGCATGTTCTTTGCAGGATATTGCAGTCAAGCCCAGGTTGATTTTCTAGACAATTGTACGTTCAGCAATTTGTCATTGCTTTCTGAATGAGAAGCTCAAATTAGCGTTTTGTGGAGTTATCCACAAAGAGTGTTGAAGTGCTACATAGAACCTGTACTTCTGTATGGATGTGAAGCATGGACAAAGAGCAGGCAAGCTGAAAAACATCTGATGGCTGTGGAAATGTGGCTTCTGAGGGAAATGCAAAGAAAACCATGAACAGACAGAAAAACCAATGAACAAGTCCTTCAAGAAACAAATGAAGATCGTAAACTGATTAGAGACATTAGATGTAGACAGTAAAAATGTTTTGGGCATGTTATGAGAAGAATTGGAGAACTTGGTGACAACTGGCAAGATTGAAGGGAAGAGGCCAAGGGGAAGACAAAGAAGTAATTACCTGGATGGCTTGGCCACGTGGCATGATCGAGACATGAACACGGAGCTGATACACGACTGATCGAGTGAGATGGCAAAACATGACCGCCCACGCTTATTGGCATGGCACATGATGGATGGATGGAGTTAACCCACTACCCAGCCACTTGATTTCCAATCCACTACCACAGGATCAAGGGAGTTTATTCTATCCTGTTTATGTTTGTGAAAACCCAAATAGTCAACACTGAGCCAAGCAAACTGGAAACAAATGTTATCTGTTGCAGGAGTTGATCCCGGTCATACTGTGTACTGCCATTCTTCACCCAGAGCCCAAACAGAGGGATCAGCTGCTGAACATTCTGTTTAACCTCATCAAGAAACCAGATGATGAGCAGAGGTGAGGTGACTTGTTCTCTTCAGTAGTTGTTTCATAGTCATCATCAGCTAGTGTTATGTTTGCTATTTCTTTCAATACTTAATCCATACCGACTATATGCCACCATAATTCATTTACTGGTATAATTGTTCAGTATAATTGTTCATTATAATTGTTTAACTATAATTGTTCACTATATATGTGTGTGCGTGTGGGAGCGAGAGAGAGAGAGAGAGAGAGAGAGAGAGAGAGAGAGAGAGAGAGAGAGAGAGAGAAAGTGGGTGTTAGAGAGAGGGAGAGAGTGGATGCGTGTGTGCGCACGTGCATACGTGTGTGTGGAGAGAGTGATTGAGCGAGAAATGGTGGGGGAATGTGTCAGTGCATGCATTCGTACGTGTATGTGTGAGAGTGAGTGAGGGAATGTAGGCGTGCGTGCGTTCATGTGCATGCGTTCATGTGTATGTGTATGTGTGAGAGAGTGTGATTGAGAGAGAGAGTGTGTGTGTGTGTGTGTGTGAAGGATTTTGTGTTAGAGAGTTAGACAGTGGGAGAGTTGATGTGTTAGTGTATGTGTGTGAGCGCGTGCATGCGTGTGAGTGTGTGTATATGAAAGAATACAGAGAGAGAGAGAGAGAGAGAGAGAGAGAGAGAGAGAGAGAGAGCTGAGCAGATGCATGTCATGTAACACGCATGTTATGTAACACGCGAATCCATATGTTTGTGTATTCTCATCTGTCATATTATCAGTTAAATACCATTTGATTTTATCATGCATAATATAAACTAATGTTCATTACTGTAGTTTGAGTGAGAGAGTCAGTGAGTGTGAATGAGAGACAGAACGAGTGAGCGTGAGAGTGAATGAGTGAGCGGGAGAGTGAATGAGTGAGCGGGAGAGTGAATGAGTGAGCGGGAAAGTGAATGAGTGAGCGGGAAAGTGAATGAGTGAGCGGGAGAGTGAATGAGCGGGAGAGTGAATGAATGAGCGGAAGAGTGAATGTGTGAGCGTGAGAGTGAGTGAGTGTGTGTGTGTGTGTGTGTGAGAGAGAGAGAGAGAGAGAGAGAGAGAGAAAGAGAGAGAGAGAGAGAGAGAGCATCACTATTTTTACGTCACATACATTTTATGTACACATTTTTCTCCATGTTTAACATTTTTATGAGACTGCTCATGACAAGTGTCAGTGTATATGTGTGAGTAAAGTGTGAGAGTTTCTTCATACTAGTTTCAATACTATCGTGAGACATTTTGTATGTGTCTAGATGTGAGGAAGTGTGAGTGTATGTGGGGGATATGTGTGGGTAGTGGGTGTGTGTGTGGGGGGTGTGTGGGTGGGGTGTGTGTGGGTGGGGGTATGCGTTTGGATGGGTTGGGGTGTGTTGGTTTTGGTGGGTAGTGGTATTTGTGGGTGTTGGTGGGATGTGTGGATGGATGTGTGGGGGTGAAAGTAGGGGTGTTGGAATGGGTGTGGGGGATGTGTGTATGGGTGGAGGATATGTGTATGGGACGGATGCAGGGGATGTGTGTTTATGTGGGTGGAGATGTGTGGACGGTTTGAGGAAGTATGTGTAGGAGGCGGGGTTGTGTGGGTAGGGGATTGTGTTGGGTGGATTGGGGATGCAAGGGCGGGTGGGGAGAAATGTATGGTGTGTGGGTTTGAGATATTTGTGCGGTGTGTTGGTGGGGGATGTGTGAATGATGTGTGGGTGGAGGGTATGTTTGTGGAGGTATGGGTGGAGGATAGTGTGTGGTGTGGGGGATGTGTGTGATGGGTGCGGGGAATGTGCGTATGAATGGGGTATATGTATGGGTGAGTAGGGGATTGTGGTGGTTGGGGGAAGTATGTGGGGGAGTGTTGGTGGGAGATGTGTGTGTTTGGATGGGGAATGTGTGGGTGGGGGTGTGTGAGTGAGTGGCTTAGGGATGTGTAAGTGGGTGAGGGAGTTGTATGTGTCGGGGTGGGATGTGTGAGTGGGTGGAGGATGTGTGTGGGGTAGGGGTATTGTGATCGAGAGATGTTTGGTTGGGGGGGGGGGGTGTGGGTGCGTAGTGGAGAATGTATGCGTGAGTGAGTGTGTGTTGGTGGACGGGTAGGGAATGCGTGTGTGGGTGGGGAGAGGTGTGTGGTGTGTTGGTTGGGGATATTGTGTGGGTGAGGTATGTGTGTGTGGGTGGGGGATTTTTGTGTTTTGTTTTGTTTTTGTGTTGTGTGAGTGGGGGTATGTGGGGTGGATGGGTAAGGGTATCTGTGTGGGTGTGGGTGGGAATATTGTGTGGTATCTGGGTGGGGGATATGTGTGTGGTGTGTAAGTGGGGATGTGTTGGTGAGGGATATGTGTGTGTGTGGTGCGTGGGTTGCATGATAGGAGGTGTATGTGATGTGCGGGTGGGGGATTAGGTTAAGGCATGTGTGGGTGGGTGGAAGTTGTATGTGTGGGTGGTGGGGTGTGTGTTAGTGGATTGGGGATGTATGGGTGGTTAGAGAGATGTGTGTGTGTGGGGTGGGGGTAGGGACATGTCAGTTGGTGGGGATGTGTGTGTATGGTTTGGGAATGTGTGAGTGGATGTGCGATGTGTGGGTTGGTGGGGGATTGTGTGCATGGGTGGGGAATATGTTGTCGATGGAGATGTGGCTGGGGGATGGGTGGTTTGAGGTGTGGGTGGGGAGAGGATGTGTGGGGTAGTATGTGTATGTGGATGGGCGTAGGATGTGTGGGTTGGTGGGGGAATGTTTGTGGGTGGCGAGTGTGTTTTGGTTGGGGGATCAGGCGAGGGCAGTGTGTGTGGGTGGGGGATGTGCGGGAGGGGGATGGATCGGTTGGTGGGGTATGTATGTGTCCCTTGGTGTGCGTGTGTGTCGGTAGGTGGGGGTGTGTATGTGTCCCTTGGTGCGCGTGTGTGTGGGTAGGTGGGGGTGTTGTGTGGGTGGGGTGATGTATGGATAGGTGGGAGATGGGCTTCATAACATGGTAATTAGCCTTGTTTATGTTTACAACATTCATTTCACAATGTTTATTTTATCTTCCTATGTAAATGTATAATGCTCTTGATGAACGAAAGACGAGTGATTGGAAGGGCCGAATGTAAGACGGGCCTGCGCGCCCAATTTGTGACCCTAATAAAGTTGATTTGATTTGATTTGATTTGATTTTGCATTGAAGTTTGGCTTTACTGTCATCATCATCATCATCATCATCATCATCATCCATCCATCCATCCATCCATCCATCCATCCATCCATCCATCCATCCATCCATCCATCCATCCATCCATCCATCCATCCATCCATCCATCCATCCATCCATCCATCCATCCATCCATCCATCCATCATCCATCATCTCATCATCCATCATCTCATCATCCATCATCTCATCATCATCATCATCATCCCAAGGAGGTAATTTTGACTGTCTATATTCCAGGCAGGTAAATTTGACCATTTCCATTGCAGGCAGGTAATTTTGACGGGCTGTGTTGTGTTTGCTGATCACGCTGGAGCTGAGAGACTAGTGGAAGAGCTCTTGCCACAGTGTTGGGAGCAGGTGAGAACTGGCTTTCTGTATATGTTTGACCATACTAACGTGTCTACCATTTTTCAGAATGATCTTCTTCAGCTGGTATGTGTGGTCATGTTTATTCATACCTGGTCTCTAGTTATTTTTGTTTTATCATTTATATCTTGGTTTCATTGAAAGCTTCAGTAGTGGATATTGTTCTACCATGTCTTTCTTCAGTGATTGTTCAGAATCATCTAAAGACTCATTTCTCCCACCCTTTCTGCTATACTTAATTCAACTTGATCTTCTCGTCTTTACCTAATGTCTCTCGTAGTTATGTTTGTACACAGCCTCCTGCCTTGTCTGTTGCCAATAATGTTCACATACAGATGTTTCTGTATGCCATAATGTCAAGCAGTCTAGCATCTTCTGTATGTCTTCCCTGCCTCTCTGTCCCTCGAACTTTTCTGTTGTCAGGAAACTGTCCACATGCTACCCAACAATCATCATGTTACTGTTAGTTAGATAAATGCTACTCCAACAAAAGCCTGGTTCACCACTTACTCACAATTGATTACTTCCAACAAAAGTCTGGTTCACCACTTACTCACAATTGATTACTTCCAACAAAAGCCTGGTTCACCACTTACTCACAATTGATTACCTCCAGCAGTAGTCTGGTTCACCACTTAATCATCATTGGCCTGTCTGATTGTGATTTCTTGGCAAGTTTACATTCAGTAGTTTGCTGACAAGCCAGATGTACACACAGTCAGATCACAACAACTAGTACCATTAATATTGGGACTCTTCGTTTGTTGTTGAAGATGAGGACAGAGCACATATAAGAATGTCCTGAGTACAGTGGTGTCGGTTCTTGACTGCACAATTCAAATGCAATGCCCAAAGGGTACAGTAAGTTAGAGGCCATTCCAACTCTAAGATTGTCTTTTAGCTGTAGGACATCATGAATTGTTGGTCATTTCTGTTCACAGATCAGCCACAAGTACATCGAGAGGAGGCTGTTAGTAGCAGAAGCCTGCGGGGCACTGGCATCCTATCTCCCGGTGAGTTGACTCAGCTGTAAATGTTAGAATTGATCGGCCATCTGCTGGCTATCTCCAGGTGAGTTGACTCAGCTGTTAATGTTAGAATTGATCGGCCATCTGCTGGCTATCTGCCGGTGAGTTGACTCAGCTGTTAATGTTAGAATTGATCGGCCATCTGCTGGCTCTCTGCCGGTGAGTTAACTCAGCTGTTAATGTTAGAATTGATCGGCCATCTGCTGGCTATCTCCCGGTGAGTTGATTCAGCATGTTAGAATTGATCGGCCATCTGCTGGTTATGTCAGAATAATGTGCCACCTTCAAACTGTGATTGCATGTGTCAGTACAGACTCATATATTTGTTATTTAAATTATAGTCAGATCTTAGAGTCAACTGGTTCCGTGGCAAAGAGGTTACGGACGCAATTCGTAATCCCGCATACTGCAGGCGATTTGGAAGCACACCACCTTGCGTTGGTTTTGAAACAATGGTATGAGTGCTGGTAATTTAGAAAGCAATGACAAACTTACTTAGTCGACAGATCATCCTCATTGCACATCGAAACATTCTGTCCATAAGTGCTTGGATCCCCTCCTCAGTAAATCCCGCAGCATATAGCGGCATACGACACCAGTTCTGTGTTGGTTTATCAATCTTCTTTGGCTTCCTGCGTAGTGTTCTTGTTTTGCCACCTATCTTTTAACTTGCTGTTCTTGCAGCCTGACCATGGTTGTAGATTCCCAGTCATCATTTGTTTCTCACAAACGACTTGCTTCTCGTAGTGCATTCAGAATATCAGCCTCGTCCATGGTTCGACTGCCTTTCACAGTAGCCTTACCTGCAAGCCTGTCAGCCCGCTCATTTCCTTGTACACCCGCATGCCCTGACATGAAAATGAAACTAATCTTTGCCAGCTGAGAATGCTCCAGAGACAGCAGTCACTCTCTCTGGACCTACTCCATCTCTATCTTCCTGAGCATACTCACTGAGTCGCTAAGGACACATGCCCGATTGAATGTCTGTGTCTCGAGCCATGTTATTGCTTTACTTACTGCCATGAGATCCGTAGTCAGGCTACTTATGGTCAACGCAAAGGCACCAGAATCTTCCTTCACAACTTCTTCCGACCTGAGCCGTAAAGGCTCATGAACTTCTCACTTGTTGAACGACCGACCCATCTGTGTAAATGACAGCATCACCCTCTAAAGAATTCTCGAAGATAAAAGCCTGCACTTCTGCCTCCTCAGCAGCCAGATTTTCTTGTCTACATTTTCTGTCTAGTTAGATGCAAACTGAAAAGAACGTACAGAACTTTGTTGACACTTGTACCTACTCTTCACCAGGTTCTAAGTCCTCAAGTGAACACACCTGTTGAAGAATGTCTTCGGCTTGACCCATCCACGACTTTCCTCTTTTCAACCTGCTGTCCTTTACCTTCTTAATTTTGCTATGTAGTGGATGTTGTGTGTTTACATTGACTCTGAGGTAGGCACATGCTTCGGCAAATTTGTATTCTGTCCCACATGGTTGGAAAATCAAGAAGGTAACGCATCACCCTGCATGCTGTATCTCTTGTACATCGAAGAATAATACGCATAGCTTCTTCTTCTTCTTCTTTCGTTCGCTTTAAATATGTCTATAACTGCAAAGCTGTCTCTTGTATGAATTGAACTGTCTTTTTCAGTTCACACAGCGGTCCATAGAGCTTATCTTCCACTGTCGTCTCTCTAGGCCGGAAGGTTTGCCTAGATATTTTATATTTTGGGCAGTCTTGGAGTATGTGCTCTGCTGTCTGCGACGCCAATCCACATGTGCACATGGCTGTTTCACCAATCTTGAATTTTGTATACATGTGGTTGCATAATCTATTGTGCCCTTTCCTGAGGCGCAGAATAATGACTTGTTCTGGTCTATCCATAACGTGGTAGTCATCTTGAGCAGGTTTTGGTGGCTTTCTGACTGATTTGATCATTCTTTTCTTTTGTTGGTATGTAACGGGCACATCAGGCTGTTCTTCTTTGGCTCCTTCCTTAGCCAATTGATCAGCTCTGTCGTTTCCGGGTACTCCACAGTGGGATGGTATCCACTGTATGGTGACCTTATGCTGACTGCTAAGTTCATAAAGTTGTGTCCTTAGTACTGGCAATTTCCCAGACAGGAGCGCCTCGAGTACTGATTTTGCATCTGTCAATAGCACCACAGGTTGTGTACCATTGCTGGTATTTAGTAATTTCTCTGTTGCTATCTTGATTGCCTCAATTTCAGCATCATAGTTATGGCAGTACTTTCCTGTCGTACTCTAGCTGTGTCCCTAGTATTATTTGGGTATTCTATGTACACTCCCGCTCCTCCATTTCGAACAGCATTTTGTGCTGACCCATCTGTGTAGACTCGGATCCAGAGGTCCTGTGGGTATTCTTCATCAAGGAAGCTGAGAGTAGCTGTTCTGCGCTGCACACTGTTCTGTTCTTCCTTGTCAAATATTCCTCTCACTTTTGTCTGGATTTGTAATGATAGTCTATGCTCATCTTTCCATGGAGTTCGCTCTGGAATAGTTGTTAGAGGGATACCAACTGTGGGCAGATCGGTGGTTTCTCTGCAGCGTCGTTTGGCCTGGTGGATAAAACTACTTCTTTTCAACCGCCCCATAGCTAGGTTTTCAAATCTGTTCTTCATAGGGTGGCCTGGCAAGCTGAGGAACTTTTCTGCTTGTATTAGCGTTTTCGTATCTCTGCGCTCACTCAGTGCTTGTGTCCTCCCCATCTTCTCCATTTCCACCAGAGGGGTTGATCTCATCCCTCCTGTGGTGACTAAGTGCTTGATTTTGCACTTTGTCCAGCTCTTGTAGTGTGGATTTTGATGCCGAACACCACGCAGTTGACCCGTATTCCAGGTGTGGTCGTATGCTCTGTTGATAAACTTTGCTAAGTATTTTCCCACTGGCTCCCCATGTGGTTCCACTTAGCTTTCTCAGGATGGCTATTTTCCTTCTGGCATTTGCTACTGCTGTGTTGATGTGCTTTCTCCATGTCAGCCTGCCATCAAATGTTACTCCAAGGTATGTTGGTTCTTTATCTTCTCTTAGGGGTGTTCCATTTATCTGGATGGTCCCTGCCTTTTGTTTTGGAGAGAGGGTAAATAGGGTGGTGCTGCACTTGTCAGTGTTTATGCTGATACACCATCTATTTGCCCATGCAACAAATGTATCTACAGCTCTTTGTAGTAATCTGGTGGCCACTGATGCATGTTCATTTGTGCTCCATAGAACCAGGTCATCAGCGCACATTGCCGCTTTAATTCCATGCGGTAGATTAGCAACGAGATCATTGATGAAGATTAGAAAAAGTGTGGGGGACAAGACTCCGCCCTGGGGAACACCGTGACGCAGTAGTACTTTCTTGCTCTTTAGTCCGTCTATCTGTACTCGGGCTCTTCTGTTGTGCAAGTATGCTTTTACCCATTTGTACATCCTTCCATTGACTTTGCAGTTTCTCAGTTTATTCATCAGACCTTCTTTCCAGACTTTGTCAAAGGCTTTCTTCAGATCTATCCATGCTGCAAGCACCAGTTTCTTCTCTTGGAATGCATCCTCAATTTCTTGAGAGAGGTAGGTTGTCTGATCTTCGGTAGAGTAGCACTGCCTAAAGCCAGCCTCCTGTGGCACAAGGGTGTTTTTGCTTTCAATGTACCACTGCAGTCTGTGATTGATGATGTGCTCCAGTGTTTTGCAGAGACAGCTGGTGAGGCTAATTGGTCTGTAGCTAGAGGCAATGGAACTATCTTTCCCTGATTTTAGGAGGGGTATCATGATTGCTTCTCTCCAGGCTTGTGGAACACTGCCTAAGGTCCAACTGTTATTGAAGATCTGCAACAGCTTTGCTTTGGCCTCTGTACTTAGGTTCCTGATCATTTCATTGGAGATACCATCAGCTCCTGGTGACTTTCTCATTTTCAGTTTTGATATGGTTAGCTCGTTCGCTGATTGTGATGGGTGCCTCCAGAACCTCATGTACTATTTCCTTCTGTCCTGTATTTTGCAGATTCTCTCGAATCTCTTGTTGTTTCTCTGGACTAATGTTGATATTGTTATCTTGTGCGAATGAGTCCGCAAAATGGTCAGCTGCTTGCTTTCTTGTTAAGATGTTTCCATCTTTATGTAGTGCAATTTTTAAGTTTCTCCCTGTGCCCTCATCGTTAAGTTGTTTTATTAGCTTCCACAATTTCTTTGTGTCTCTTTCAAAGTTCAGAGACTCTGTTTTTTCCTGCCAGCTTTTCCGTCTAGCCTGCAGCTTGGCCCTTTGAAATTTGGCTTTTGCATGCTGGAATTTATTGTGGTGCTCTTGGCTGGCTGTGGCCTCTGCTTGCTTTCGAAACACTTCCACATCATTATGCAACTGTTCCAGTTCACTACTCCAGTAGGGTTTATATTGTTTACGGGCTCCTCTTGGTACTGTTTCTCGCGCTGCCTGTAGTATGCATTTCCCAAACTCTTCAACTACTTTATTTATGTCTTTCTCAGTGTTCAGGTTTCTAACCAGTAAGCTGATGCGATTCCTGTACATTGCCCAGTCTGCTTTCTTGTAGTTCCACCTCGAGAGGGTGCTGCTTTCACTTACAAGCTCATTTTCTACAGTTAGAAAGACTGGCCAATGGTCGCTGCCACCAAGTTGTTTCCCAACAATTCGTGTAATGTTCCACTCCAGGTCTGGTGAATGAAAAGCCAGGTCAGGTGTAGTCGTAGAGTGCCATGATCTCGAGTAGAAAGTATGTGGGTCGGACGGCTTGTTAACCAAGATGAATCTATTCTCATCCTGCCAGTCTTCCAGTCTCTCTCCTCTCTGGTCCATGTGATCATAGCCCCAACTCTGTGAGTGGCTGTTGAAATCGCCACACACAATCATTTTTTCTGTTAATGGTAGTGTGTCCAGTGCCTGTGGGTGGTCACTTGGACAGTAGTAATTTATCAGATGTAGGTCTGTATAGCCTGTTTTAAGTTTAAGTGTCTGATACTCAGCCCCTTCCATATAGACTTCGATTTGGGAAGCAGTGATGTTATTTTTTACAAGGGTAAGTATCCCACCTTTTCGCCTGTCCTTTCGGTCAGATCGGTAACACTGGTAGCCTCTGATTTTGAAGGCTATATTTTCGTTGAGGTGAGTTTCTTGCAAGCAACATATGTTTACTTTTTCTTGGTCCAGGATGTTTTCTAATTCTATTTTTTTTTTGCTGACTCCCTCCGCATTCCAGTGCATTATTTTAAGTCTTTGTTTAGTATGGCCAGCCGTTCTATTCTCATGTCCCCTGGCTCCACAGGACATCTGAGAAGGACTTCCAGTAATAGGGGTTGGACCCTTTCGAGACATAGGGCCTGGCACTGCACCTGCCTGGGGGTCCAAAGCAGGGCGAGCACCATAACTTTTAGCAGTAGTCGACATATTCCATTTTGCGTAATTGCGTGGCATCCTGATTTCTGTGGTGGACCTCCTGGCTGGTTGCCTCCGTCTTCAGCACCTTTCCTTTGCTAGAGCAGACTGTGGTCTCACTCGAGTTTAGATGTGTACACATGCACACACGTGTCTGCACATGCATGTATGTGTATACACATCTAGAGCACACTGGATATTTTCCGGCGCCAGATACTCGCCGTCGCCCCTTCTCCTGTTAGTAGAAACAGTTCCGCCACGTGAAGGCCAGGAGTTGGACTTTTGCTGCATAGGTTATGTATTCACGAGCCATTGGGGTATTTAAGCAATGTTGGGCGCTCACCCCAACACTGCGCCCTGGCTAAATACAGCAACATTTGGAACCACGCATAGCTTCATTCTGTATCCTTTCCATCCGCTAATGGCCGAGAGTCAGGATCACCATCGCATACTCCAAAACAGAAAGGACCAGACCCTCATAAAGAAGACATAGATGGCACTGCTCACAGTTTGCCGCCGCCATCAAAGGCATCGCAGCCAAACCCCGCTTGGCCTTTATCACCTGGTCTACGTGCTCAGTATAAGCGAGGCTTTGATCAAATTGTATCCCCAGGTAATTCATTGCCCGCATTCTTTCCACAGTCTCTGAACCCAGATTTACAGTTGACGTTGGAGTGTTGACAATATGGTTATTTAAAGAGAACCATGTCACTGCTGCCTTCCTTGGGTTGACCATTGTCCCAGCTTCAACACATCAAGTGCTTATGCAATTGAGTTCAGTTTGTAGTTCAACAGCAACCAGATCTCTATCCTGACCCTGACGATGCACTAGCACATTGTCTGTATACGACAATGTCCTCCCCGGTCCTATGATTTGCTCACCGGTGATTCTCACAATGTAGGCGTTGAACAGCACCGGACATAATGGTGATTCCTGTGGCAGGCCAGGATATATTGTTGTTGG
Source organism: Cepaea hortensis (assembly GCA_963921405.1). Lineage (NCBI taxonomy): Eukaryota > Metazoa > Mollusca > Gastropoda > Stylommatophora > Helicidae > Cepaea > Cepaea hortensis. The sequence goes on along the minus strand of OY992876.1, from coordinate 124,059,436 downwards.
TTCAGCAGAAGTCCAACTGCCACATCTAAAAACTACTTTCCATTGGAAGAGTGCTGTAGCGATCCAACTAAGGAGGAAAGGACTTATCTTGAGTTCAAGGAGCTGAAGCATTTAAAAATCCAACGGTGCTCTGTTGTAAGTGTCCTCAAGATCAATCGCTGCAGCAAATGTTTCAATGCCTGATGGAAACCTTCATAGACATCATGGGCAAAAACTGCTGCATTGGTCCAGGTTTCTCTGTTTGGACGGTACCCTCCCAGGGTAGATGGGAAAAGACCTTACCTCTCTAGCTGGCTTGATTTTTTCCTGGCAATTACCTTCTCCAGCAGCTTGCCTATTGTATTCTGCATGGTTATAATTCGATATCCCTGAATTTTTGTGTGGTCTTTGCCAGGCTTTAGCAAGGGAGTCAGATAGCTGTGTAAGCATTCCTCCTTGATGCTAGCACTACCTCTACTGTTGTTGTACATGTCTGCTAGTTCCATTAACTCGTCGGTACACGTATTGATGTCATCATACCTTATGCCATCTGGCCCTGGAGCACTGTTATTTGATCATCGAAGCACAGCCCTGATCTCTTTCACTGTCACTGTGTCTTTATCTGAAATGTCCTGGGCCTTACACCTATCTGAGGTAACCGCCTTGGCAAGATTTTGGCCTCTCATGTCTGTCTGGTTGCTCTGCTCTAAATAGCGCTCGAAAAGGGCTTTGCCCTTATTCTCATCAGTCCTCCACCAGATGAGGTCAGCACCTTGGAAGTCAGGAATACTCTTATTCTTGACTGCACCATTCATATTTTTATGTAGTCGCCAGAACAATTTCTGTGCTCATTCTTTGACACAACTCTGCCCACTTTTCACTTTTAATCACTTTAACTAGTTTTGTGAAATTGCTAACTGTTGTGTCCATCTCTCTTTCCAAGTGCAAGATTAGGCTACGATGAGCAACTCTGTTCTTCTTGATGTTTTGCCATTTCCTTACAGCACCATGGTTATTTATCCAGGCCTTTTCCACCTCACAATTCCACCAGCTTTTTTCCCCGCCATGATGATGTCTGCCTTTGTCATGCGAGCATGCCTTATTCTACTCACCACATCTTGCCCTGTACTGTCATACTTGAAAGTCTTGGCCATTGACCTGTGCTGCCTGGTCCTGCCTTTCTCCACCAATATGCTGCAAGGGTGGTGGTCTCTGCCATGGTACCCTAGGACACCCTATCCACACACTGTTGTGAGTGAAGGAGAAACCAGCGCCAGGTCAATCATCACCTGGACGACTTGCTGTCATGGTGACACATCCATTGTTGATACAGACAAGTTCGATGGTTTCAAGTGCAGCCTTGAACTCCTCCCCCTGTGTGTTGGAAGAAATGGTTCCCCATGATCTGCCTTTAGCGTTGAAATCGCCACAGAATATGACATTTCTTTCTTGACATAATATGACAAACTGCTACGTCTTGTAAAGAACATGCAGCAAACTTAGTCAGATATGACTGAGCTACTCTATGACAGTAGACGGTACTACCTGCTTTCTGTCAGTGCCGAATGTTGGGTGGCACTCACCAATCCCAACATCCTATATTGTGCTAGCAGTTTTGTGTGGAGGAGCGCAATTGGGAGGGTGCAAGCTTAACCCTAGTGCAAGGAAATGCAACCTAATGACTAAATGTCATGGCAGGGCAGACCAGGCTCTAAGCCTAAGTCATCAACTGGTCTAGGATGGAAGCACAGTCTGGCGGACAGTTAGAGCATTGCTTTGCTGATCTGGCAGCTTCTACAGCTTGTCTTGTTCAAGATATATTGTTGCTACCTTTCCTCAGGAGTAAAGTAGGCAGACCGAGAGAGGGATCACGTTGCATGGGCAACACATGGTCTCTGCAATTAGCCCAGGCGTTTTGCTTTGGAGAGGTATAACTTCATTTTACAATCGTCTGTCAAGAAAGCAAGGTTCCAGTCAGTTTAAATGAAGTGTAGACTTGAGCCCTGGCTCTTCCTCTTCTTCTTTGTTCCTCTGTTTGGGTTCTTAAATGGGACCCTCTTTTACATAGCTTGAGGCGCAATAAGCATTTGGGGCCAGTCTCATATTGTTGTAGGCCAGTTGGCTCGCGATGGGTCATGTGGTCAATATCCCTCTGCGTATGGTTCCAGTCTCATATTGTTGTAGGCCAGTCAGCTCGCGATGGGTCATGTAGTCAATATCCCTCTGCGTATGGTTCCAGTCTCATATTGTTGTAGGCCAGTTGGCTCGCGATGGGTCATGTGGTCAATATCCCTCTGCGTATGGTTCCAGTCTCATATTGTTGTAGGCCAGTCGGCTCGCGATGGGTCATGTGGTCAATATCCCTCAGCATATGGTTCCAGTCTCATATTGTTTTTAGGCCAGTCGGCTCGCGATGGGTCATGCGGTCAGTATCCCTCTGGTTGCTTTTACTTCCCAAGTCAGGGAGCTTAAGTCGAATCTGCATGGATGAGAATTTGAGCCGTGACCGGGCTAGCGGACCAGAGTACTAACCACTGTCTTACCATGGCTCCCTGCCCTTGTATCTTGCACTTAGTTAAATACAAGAGATGAAGTGCCGTCTCGAAGCTTGGACTTCATCTCTCCAAGTGTGTTGTTCTGGTAGTTCTAAAAAGATGAAGTGACTTATTAATTTATACATAGATAAAAGGATTTATTAGTTAGTTCTAAATAGATAAATGGTGCATTAGTTAGTCCTAAATAGATAAAGTGATATATTAGTTCTAAATAGAAGTCATTTATTAGTTATTTATAAATAGATAAAATGATATATTAGTTCTAAATAGATAAAGTGATTTATTAGTTATTTATAAATAGGTAAAGTGATGTATTAGTTACTTCTAAATAGATAAATGATGCATTAGTTAATTCTAAGTAGATAAAGTGATATATTCTAAATAGATAAATGATGCATTAGTTAGTTCTAAATAGATAAAGTGATATATTAATTCTAAATAGATAACGTAATAGTTGGTTAGTTCTAAATAGATAAAGTGATATATTAGTTATAAATAGGTAAAGTCATTTATTAGTTATTTATAAATAGATAAAGTGATTTATTAGTTAGTTCTAAATAGATAAATGATGCATTAGTTAGTTCTAAATAGATAAAGTGATATTTTAGTTCTAAAATAGATGAAGTCACTTATTAGTTACTTCTGAATTGGTAAAGTGCCATCTGCCATCTCCAGAACTCTGTTCATATCCTGACCCTGCAAGGCAAACAGGAAAAGAGAAGAAGAAGAATAAAATATGGAGAGGAAAGAAAAGATCAGTAGTAGTAGAAAGATGAGGAGAGGGTGATTCATGTTGTCCTTAGGAAGAAAACAAGAAGTTTTCCGGACGGTTGTTATGGGAGCTAGGTTCTGTAGGGGACATGCTACTGAATGAATGAATGAGAAGGAGGAACAACAAAGATCTTCCTAATCTTATGTGTAGTAATTCCAAACTTTCTCATAACTATAAGACCCTTAGGTGAGAATTTGTTCTCCCGGCATTCAGTGTATTTTCGTATGACTTCATGACCACAGCTAAGTGAATTTTTTTCATAACTTTAAAAATGTAGTTGTTAATGTAGTGTCTTTTTATTTTTTGTGCATGCTGATGAAGGCTTTCTAACTGCAACATCAATTCCGTCTGTGATTGTGTTCTTGTACAGCTGCCCAATTCCACGTTCTGTTGTTGTTGATTTACAACTATTGTAAGTCAGCAGTGAACTCTAAAACAACCATGTTGTGTCCTGTTATTCAGGCGGAGATCCGTAGCTCCCTAGTGTTTTCCATGCTGCAGCAGATGATGGCAGACGACAGGGACGAGGATGTCAGGGAGGCGGTGGTCAAGAGTCTTGGCCTGCTGATGGGTTTCATGTGTGATGCCGACAAGTATACTCAGGTGAATTGATTCACAGTATCATCATCATCTTGCAAGTCCTTTGCTAAGTTTCGTTCTTCTTCTCCCCTTCCCCTCCTTCTCCCCTCCTCCTCCTCTTCTTTTTTCCTCCTCCACTTCTTCATCTGTTGTCTTCTCCTCCTCCTCTTCTTTTTCTCCTTTTGTTCTTTCTTTTTCTTCCTCCTCTTCTTCTTACCCCACTTCTTTTTTTCTTCCTCCTCCTCCTCTTCTTCTTCCTCCATTAACTCCTCCTACTTTCTACTTCTGTCTTCTACTTGTTATCATCCTCCCTTATGTAGATGTATTTGATTGATTCTCTTGTAGTTTATCAAATAGGTGGAAACATCTGTAATGAAAAGTAAAGAATAAAATAAATACATTAATGGTCTGGTGATTTAGATCATATGTGCGTGGAAAGTTAAGGCCGTTGTGTTTCATATAAAGCATTACCCTGTACCACATCTTGGGCACCAGCGAGGTCTGTACTAGTTTTACCGAACCCCATGCGAGACTCCTTGGCATATAACTGAACTGGTAGGGTATCTTGGAGCTGGGGGAACTTAGACATGCAGTGACCATAAACCAGACCTGTCACAATGGAAAGGCCTCTAAAACTCATCAGCCCATCCACAAATCTTATCTAAATCCTTTGAAGCTGTGCTCTACTAGTTTAATTTAGCGTCCTCCGAATGTGGCTCCTGCTAAATGACAATTCTGTTTAAATGTCTATTGAATAAGAATCCTACTGAATGACAATTCAATTAAAATAAATTACATGGGAAGGCTAACTTGGTCAACAAATGCTGGGAAGAAGTCCACAACAAAAAAATGTCAAATGAATGGAGAAAAAAGAATAAATGAAAGAAAACATTTTATTTTCAAAGGTTCATAAATTGGGCACACAGGTTCATCTTATTTTTGGCCTTTCCAACCAGTCATCTTTCATACATCTGTGATATGGTATGTTATGACTATGTATTATGGATGTTAGATTTATGTAGAAAAATTATTATTAATATGAATGTAAAGAAGAAAAGAAGAAGAAGGAACAGCAGAAGAAGAAGAAGGAATAGAAGAAGAGGAAGAAGAAAATGAGTAAGAGGAAGAAGAAGGAATAGCAGCAGAAGAAAAAGAAGAAGAAGAAAGAAGGTGAAGAAGAATAAGATGAAGAAGAAATAAATAAAGAATGCTTTCTGTGTTATTTCAGGGCTACGATCTGCTAATGGCAGCGCTAAGAGACCCGAAAGAAAAGGTGCAGAAAGCCACGCTGCATGTGTTTCTGCCTGCCCTGGGCATGTGGTCACGAGAACTGGGGCGGTTGGAACACCATCTCATGCACAATCTGCTGAAGCACCTCGAGGACACAGTTAAGGCAATTCCATGTTTGCTTTGGCTTTGGCGTATCACTATTCGGCTGTGTTAACTCTATATATTATCACTCCCAAGGACTGGCATCCTCTGCTCTTGCATGGGTTAAAGTAGAATGGTGTATTAGAAAATTGATCTTTCGGGGTAAGTGTCTGGTAGGGGGACTTCCGAGGTTGAGTTGAGTCAAGAACTGACATCACAACACTCGGGACATTCCCATACATGCTGCATTCTCATCTGCAGCAGCCAGCGAAGAGTTCCAGTGCTTATGATACCAGTAGCAGTCTGATCATGTGTCTGTCTGGCCTTTCCTCAGAGCTTTAAGTGTCGGCCAAATCATCTGGTCACTCTTTTCAAGCCATCATGATCTATCCCTTCTTCTACACTATGCACACAATCCAAAAGGATCCCGACCACATCTGCCGTATCATGCATCAGTACCCCACAAAGGGGTGCAGACCCGGCCAATCTGTCCGCCTGCTCATTTCCCACCACACCAGCATGTCCTGGAGAAAAAATCCAACAGATGCTATTTTTAATTGTTGAATGAAAGCCTTCCACTCTGTCCAAAGCATGCCTGTCTTTACCTTTCTCACCATACTTTGTGAGTCTGTTGCAATAACGACATGCATATTTTGTGAGTCTGTTGCAATAACGACATGCATACTTTGTGAGTCTGTTGCAATAACATGCATACTTTGTGAGTCTGTTGCAATAACGACATGCATACTTTGTGAGTCTGATGCAATAACGACATGCATACTTTGTGAGTCTGTTGCAATAACGACATGCATACTTTGTGAGTCTGTTGCAATAACGACATGCATGCTTTGTGAGTCTGTTGCAATAACGACATGCATACTTTGTGAGTGTTGCAATGACGACATGCATGCTCTGTGAGTCTGTTGCAATAACGACATGCATGCTCTGTGAGTCTGTTGCAATAACGACATGCATACTTTGTGAGTCTGTTGCAATAACGACATGCATACTTTGTGAGTCTGTTGCAATAACGACATGCATGCTTTGTGAGTCTGTTGCAATAACGACATGCATACTTTGTGAGTCTGTTGCAATAACGACATGCATGCTCTGTGTTTTGGGGACTGCCAGGTTTATACTAGTATGATTAGTTGTTTTAAGAAACTCTTTATCTGTGAATTCATCATCGTATGCAATATAATTAAGTGAGGACAGTGATGGTCGGCCATCTCACACGATCAACAGAGTCTTTAATCAGCTCTGTGTTCTTGTCCTGATTATGCCATTTGGACAAGCCATGAGTTATTTATCTCTGTCTTCCCCTTGCTCTTTTCTCATGTAGCTTGCCAGTTGTCATTAAGTTTTCAAGTTATGTCTCCACTTGACATGCACAAAAATCTTGACTGTCTTCGTTTCATTTTTCTGATCAGTTTATGGTTTTTATTTGTTTTTAATAAAAAGTAATGGACCCTTGTACACATCATTAAGTGCGGTGTGCATCTGGTGCTAGACACATGTATAAGACCAATCGACATTTGGTGTGTGATGTCAGTGTCACACGGGCCACCTATCCTAACCAAGACATTTCCTGGTGTCTATTTTAGGCTGGGTCAACCTGGCAGACAAGGTCAGTTTATTTGGGGATTTGAACACAGGACTACTAGGCCGCTAGCGAGTGTACTAGTCACTGTGATACTGCGGCTTCCATGTCTATCAGTTTTCTGCCATGGGTCTGTGATGTGATAACCCCATCACATTTTGTAGGTCTGAGAACATGGAGGAATATGTGGCCAATCTTTCCCTCACTTTGGCGAGCAATGAGTCCAGATGTCAAACCCTCGTCCGTCCATGCTCATAGCATTGCTAGAGATGTTTGCTGTCAATTTTGCTAGCACGCCCACTGTGGCGTGTTGAAAAGAAATAGGAGAAGAATCCCCAAATTCTAATAGCCAGCTGTTCTGGGGAAACAATGGGAATGGCTCAATAAGACTCCCTAGGGGTGGAGATAGATAATCAAGTAAAGTATTCCTAACAGAGCGCCAGTAGAGCACAAGAAAGATACCGAACCTCAGAGAAGAGGAGTAGACTCACTCTGCACATGCTGAAAGTTCTGGTGTTTTCCTTGGCCACCATTTGCTCTATATTTTTGATGTCCCTTGACGTATATGTTTAATGTAAACACACATAAAAACTTTAACACAACGTAACAAGTGAATCAACAACTCTAGGTTCTATAAGATAACACTATAATGGGAATACATGGGGGGGTGGAGGCGTGACTGTTGGTTAGAGTGACATAATGAATTGACAAAATTCATGAAAAGAACACTAATAAAAACACCCATCATAAAAATACTAATGATCAATGTTAGTAGTAATTAATATCTCTCGTAGATGCTATGAAAGTCCATAAAGAAGACTATAAAGTCTTTCAAAACAACACATTTAGTTATTTATAGGATTGTCCATGACTAAAATCCCCGGAGTTGAAACTGTCCATGTTGCTAAAATTCAAGCATTGAAAATATCCATGGATCACTACAATTCAGCTATACAGTCCATTCCTTTTCTCACAAACTTGATAGAATATAGACATGAGGACAGATTCAGAAGATGCATGTAGTAGTGTAATAAGTACATCTTGTTGACCAGGCTATCATCCAAGATATGATAAGTCATTCAATTGTCTTTAATAGTGCTGGGTTTGCCTTGAAAGTAGAGGCAAATGATATACATTGGAACTCCACACTTTGAAAAATATAAAGACGGATCCCTGTCATTGTGTATTGATGATCATCCACTCCATTATGACCAAATAGAGTATTTAGATTATGCCATAGTTTCAGCCAAACAACAAAACCACCTTACCCTAAATGGATAGACATGTAGCAAACATTTAGATATCTCACAGTAAAATGGGGGTATGGGTGTCTGTGTGTGAGTGCATGTGTGTGTAGAAGTTTAGTTTAGTTAGTTTAGCTGTTGGATCAACATCACGGCACACGGTTTAACCCATAAGTGCTCCGTTTTCCTCTTAACTCAAACCTGAGTCTGGAGAAACTCAGCTCAATGCACGAACTCCGTTGCATCGGCGAGGATCCTGAAATACTTTAGGTAGATTTTTAACTCGAAATTTTGCCTGGGCAGCGCCGTTAGGCTACTCATTTTCGATTTCCAGCTGCCAAGGGATTTTTTACGTGCGCAACAATACACACAGGCGTCCGATCTCACTACCCAGAGACCAGGGGAAATTTTATTACTGGAAGTCCAGGTGGATTTTTAAAAATAAATCCCGGTCCTCACCGGGGCCTGAACCCGGGACCTCCAGCACTCGAGGCGGACATCATACCTCGAGACCACTCAGTCCCACTTATGGAGTGAATGATTCGATCTGCAATGAGGATGGTCAGCCCCCCGTATATGTAGATTGATTGATTGATTGATTGATTGAGTTAGGAACTGACATCACAGCATTCGGGGCATTCCCATAAGCGCTCCGTCCCCATCCTCAGAAGCCAGCGAAGAGTTCCAACCCCAATAGTACCAGTAGCAATCTGATTATATGTGCATCTCGCCTTTCCTCTAAGCGTCGAGCTTGGGCCATATCCCCTTGTCACTTCACGTTGTCACATTCTTGCCAGACCTTGGTGATCCATTTGCTCCTCCGAGGTGTACACGTGCTCCCACAAAGCCGCAACCACATCTGCCTTATCATGCATCAATACTCCACCAAGTTTTGCAGAGCCAGCCAATCTGTCTGCCTGTTCATTCCCCAACACACCAGCATGCCCTGGAGAAAATATCCAGACGATGCTTGCCACCCGTGACTTCCGAAGCGAAGCAAGCCATTCGGCACAAAGCTTGCCCATCCTCCCCCTACTCAGCATGCTTTCTGAGTCAGTTACAATCACGATGTGTGTGTGTATTGTATTCTCCATCCAGTGGAAAGCTGCACTGACTGCCTCCACCTCCATTCTTAAGCTAGATGTTGTGGTATCATATGCCAGGCTCTCCTGCACCAAACGTCGACCATTAGCCTTTGCCAAGAAACCCCAGGCACTTCTACTACCTCTCAACACTGAACCATCTGTGTAGATAATCACATCACCCGGGCAAGCATTATCCTGAATTAGTTGCTGGATTTCCACTTCCGTGGCCTCTGCTGGCCACTCCCTGCACTCCCGGCTCAATGTGATTATAACTCTGCACAAGTCTGTCTGACCGTGTGTGTAGAAGAAAGAGAGAAAGAGAGAGAGGGAGAGAGGAAGAGAAAGGAAAGAGAGAAAAAGAGAAATGAGAGAAAGTGAGAGAGAGAGAGAGAGAGAGAGAGAGAAAGAGAGAGAGAAAGAGGAGAGAGAGAGAACAAAAGAGGGAAGGTGCAGGTAATATTACACAGGTATAAACTAGCCAGGCTTTGCCATATGGGGTATCTTCACTCTGACATGTAGTGGAGGCCTTCACATCTTCCATTGACATAATATTTCTTCGTCTCTCCAGTCTGTGCATGCTTATCGTCCTCATGTTCTCAAGGCTCTAGCGCCAAGATTCCATGGGTTACCAACATCACGGATGACACCATGTCACAGTCCTGTCATTACCTCTCTTCTCCCAGATAAAGGGTTGCATGGCATCATTTCAGGGGTATGACACATATTTCTATCCACAAGGATTGCTCAAGGATTGCTTCACTCAATGCATGAACTTCGTAGCATCGGCGCAGATATCTACACTTTTGCGAGAACCAAGTGATGACTGTGAATCTACAACCATGGTCAGACTGTGAGAACAGCAAATTAAAAGAGATGTGGCCAAACAAGAACACTGCAGGAAGCCAAAGAAGATTGATAAACCAACCCAGAACTGGTGTCATTAGCCATTAAATGCTGCAGCATTTGCTGAGGAGGAGATCAGAGCACTTATGGACTGAATGATTCGATGTGCAATGAGGATGATCTGTCGGCTAACTAACTCTATCCACAAAGAAAATCATTATCAATCATCCCACTCAATGATGCACACACAAAGAAACATTCTCTCGGCAATACACACAAAGAGACGACAAAAAACCTGTGTGGAAGAACATCATCCCTAAAAAGATGATCACAAGTGATGTCACAGAAAACATCATGATAGTTCTGTCATAAACATAGGCTACAGATGAACACTGCATGAATATGGAATGAGACGTTCATCTCTCCAAATATACAGCAACTGAACAAAGAAGACATTCATTCAAAACTCTTCAAGTCAGAAAAAGCATCCTGTAGATCACCTGAGAAAATCTCCTGATTGTATTGTCAATTTCTCTTATCCCACAGAAAGAGAGCTCCAACCCATGTCTAAAATCTTTCTCTTTATATCATTCATTCCCTGGGAAGGTTAACCCAGTCAACAAATGCCCGCAGAAGTCGGATGTGTCGGCCTAACGGCGCAAGAATGCAGCTCTGCTGTAAACAGGCACAACGCAATCACGTCCGGAAAAAAACTCCGGATGAACGCAGAAGAAGCATATAATTCATTAATACAACTAGACTCTTAATTATGTACCACATATTCTCCCGACAGGAAAAATACACTGTTTTCTATAGAATCATGTTGCAGACTCATATCTACTTTTGCAAAGCTGAGCATTCTATGCAACAGTCAGTCCCAAATTTGCCTCATTTTATTACACCCACTCATTTCCTCTTTGTACGCCAATCAGATTTCTTTCAGAGCTGTCATGTTTCTGGCATGACTATAACTTCACCCTGTTGTGGGTGGGAGTTGGATATTCCAAGAATCCCAGCGAGGGGTAAATTTACAATAACCTGCCCCATTTTCTTTCTCTCAGGTTCTCCCCATGTGACATCGTAGGCAGTTTGTTTTTAGCCTCTGTCATCACCAAAATTCCAAGATCTTGCAAAAGTGCCACTTTTAAGAAAACAGGCTTGGTCCTGATTTTCAGTTAAGGTGGTGTCCATTATGGAGTCCAAATGTTGTTGATAGATGCAAACATTACAAATATGTTACACCCACCATGTTTGTATAAGGTTTAGGTAAATTAAAAAGATATACATAGTATGTGGCAATATAAAATTAACAAAGACCGGACCGGGAAGGTTAACCCAGCCAACACATGCCTGAAGAAGCCGGATGTGTTGGCCGAAAGATGCAAATATCACAGCTCTGCTGTAAACAGACACAACACAATTACATCCAAAACAACATTCCGAATGAATGCAGAAGAAGAAGAGATAATCAAAGTAGGTTGAGATTCTGTAGAGAAGCAACAAACATGAACTCTTCATCCCTATACCCTGCAAGGAAGATTGTTGCAAACACCCGCTCATCTCAGCATCCGTGGCATAACCCGGGAAAGTAAAAAACCCATTTTGACACCTTGATTTATGTGGTATATGGTGCATATCCCATATTATTAAACCACTTGGCATTCAATAGTTGATATGATCAGTATTGTGCCTGCTTGACATTTTCTGGTTCCCATGTTAGATATATAATCAAAGATATGGAAACTAATCACCAGAAAAATGAATCCAGAAAATTTTTTAAAGAACTGAAGTCAATGAAACGAGGGCACCAACAAAACACATATGGTTTAAAAGACAAAAATGGGAATATGATAAATACCAATGAGGAAATGTGCAACACATGGAAAGAATATTTTATTGAATTACTAAATTGTGAAGCTCCAAGTAACATTTTCCCACAGGAAGAGGTTCTAACATGCGAACCACAAATTGAAGAACCTACATTTGAAGAAATCCTATATGTAATCACACGACTTAAAAACAATAAGGCAACTGGGACTGATGGAATTGCTGCTGAATTTATAAAGGCAGGTGGCCATGCATTACATCTAAAGCTATACGAACTAATAATAAAAATCTGGAGGACAGAAGAATTACCCCATGACTGGAAAGAGTCATTATTGATACCTATCTTTAAGAAAGGAGACAAGTTCCAATGTGGAAATTATAGAGGAATATCACTACTGTCCACAAGCTATAAGATACTATCCCCAGTATTACTAAATAGACTAAAACCATATTCAGAAGACATATTAGGTGACTACCAGGCGGGTTTTAGACAAAACAGATCAACAATAGATCAGATATTTATCTTACGACAAATAGCCGAGAAACATTGGGAATATAAAAGAGATCTCCATAACATTTTTGTGGATTTTAAAAAGGCTTATGATAGTGTCCATAGGAATAGTCTATGGAATGCTATGCAGGAATTTGGAATACCAAGGAAGTTAATCAACATGACCAGACTATGCATGGAAGATACTTATAATATAGTAACATATAAAGGCAGGAAATCAGACCCCTTCCAAATAACATCTGGCTTGAAACAGGGTGATGCACTATCGCCACTACTCTTCAATCTGGCTCTAGAGAAAGTTGTAAGGAAGATAAAGGAGGAATGTGATATTGGAGGAACATCCAAGCTGCTTGATTATGCAGATGATATAGATATTATAGGGCAAAGTGAACAAAAGACATTGGAAATATTGACTCACTTAAAGGAAAAAGCCCAACAGATGGGGCTGGTTATCAACCAAGATAAGACAGAATATATGGTAATTTCAAGAGACGGAATGGCTAAAAACTCTGGCCACATACAAATAGATAATATGACCATTAAAAGAACGGAAACATACAAATACCTGGGTACAATCTTCAACTGCTCCAACATCATAAGGGAAGAAATACAAACTAGAATCAACTCTGGAAATAAGATATACTATGCACTACAACATCTACTAAAATCAAAGGCGCTATCTCGTAACACCAAAATCACAATATACAAAACACTGATCAGACCAGTTGTGCTGTATGGCTCTGAAACCTGGAGTACAACGAAAGGAGACGAAGCCTTGTTACAAACCTTTGAGAACAAAATTTTAAGACGCATCTTTGGACCCATTAGGGATACACAAAGTGGAGAAAGGAAAAAAAGAAGTAACAAAGACATTTATGATCTGTTTAAGTCCCCGCTAATCACTGGTATCATGAAGGCTAATAGACTACAATGGCTGGGGCATATAGAAAGAATGGAAGATAATAGGGAAACAAAACTCGCTTACACTCAGGAAATAAATGACCGTAGACCCCGAGGTAGACCAAGAAGACGGTGGAGAGATAATACATGTACAGACCTACAAGTACTTGGAATCAACGACTGGCAAGAGAAGGTCCACCAGAGAGACGAATGGAGACGGATTGTATTTGCAGCAAAGAACCTCAATGGCTCGGAAAGCTGAAGAAGAAGAAGATGTTAGGCTGTGTTAACCTGGGTGCCAAGATTAAATAAAACAAACATCCCTGTCATGAAGGGGATTCGAACACATGACATTCAGACCAGCTGTCAAGCTTCCATACCACTGCAGTACTGCACCACCCAAGTGAGAAATATATGTACAGGAAATTGAGAAAGATACATATGATAGCAAGCCACTTATATATCTGTTGCATTATATATATATATATATATATATATATATATATATATATATATATATATATATATATATATATATATATACATATATATATATATCGTTATGTCAGGTCTTAGTCAAGTATGTATGACAGTAAACAGTACAACCTGCTTTCTGTTAGTGCCGAATGTTGAGCTGCACTCACCAAGCCTGACCCCCCCCCCCCAGTGCGCCCCCCCCCCCCCCATTATGCAAATGGCTTCGGGCAGAATAGTGCAATTGTGAGGGTATAAGCCTTACCCTAATGTGAGGAAATACAACCTAAAGACTAAATGTCATCGCAGGGCATGGTAGACCAGGCCCTATGCCTTGGTCAGCAACTGGTCTAGGATGGAAGCTCCAACAGGTGGACAGTTAGAGTATTGCTTTGCTGATCTACAGCTTCTACAGCTTGTCTTGTTCCAGACATATTGGTGTTACCTTTCCTCTGGATTAAACTAGGCAGGCCGAGAGAGGGATCATGCTGCATGGGTATCACATGGTCTCTAAATTCAGCCCAGGCTTTGTATTATGGAGAGGTATAACTCTAATTTACAAACTATTGTCTGTCAAGATGGCTAGGTGCCAGTATATATATCATGTTTAGGAGAATGTTTGAGGAAATTTGCATCAAAAACAGCGTTACATTAGTACCCTAAAATGACTGAGGCATTCACAGTTGTGAAAAAGCAAGAGAACTGTCAATAAAACTATTATAGTCATGTGATTTCCTTGCCAGGTAAGATCTAAACCATGTCTTCAAGAGCAGAGTGTGCCAGATTGTGTCTTTGCTTATTACAGCCTTTAGTAACTGTTTCACTTTGGCCAGCCAGAGAATATGCACTGAATATCACAGCTAATATTCACATTGCTCACTTTATATTTGAATAACGAAGATACAAACCATGGAGTGTACGATTCATTGCCTGGCATATTTCGCTGCATCTCATCAAGTACATACTGCAGAATTCACACAACATAGAGTAAAATAACTAGATACATGCTTCATGCTGAAATATAAATATGTTCGCACAGTAATGTCAGTTGTCTACCATGGTAATTTTAAACTGACTATCATGTCTTTCTGTTTGCACAAAACTGGCATATGTAGATTAATTATGATGGCTTCTGAAAACTTTAACAAGCAAACTTTAATCGTACAATTTATGATTTGTATCTTTGTTATTCAAATTCACTATGGGAAATTCACTTTGTATTTGCTCTATTCACATTGGGGTTATGGTTCCTTGAAGGAAGTTCTAGTAACATTTTCTAAATTGCTTATTTTGAATAACCTCTATTTAAGAATTTAAGATTTCTATACAGTTGTGGATTAAACAAAATTTAGAGTAATTCTTCTAGTTTTAACTAATGAGTGCCGTGAAGTTGGAACCGCGACTAACTAACTAACTAACTAACTAAGTGTTGGTATTTATGGAAAAAATAAAAATATAACAACTTTGGCCTCGATTAACATGCGTCAGTTATAATTGAAGTCCATTTGATTAGGGTGAATTTTGATTATCTTTCCTTTCTTTGCTCTCTTTCGAATTAGTCCTAAACAGGAGAGGCTGATGAAAGTAGAATATTATATACAACTGTAAGAAAGAGATGAAAATGTTATGTGGTCTCGTAAGGAGAAGAGAGGCATTGGAACATATTGTGACAACTGGAAATATCACTGATAGAAAAAATAGAGGCAGATCAAGAGAAAAGATACAGAATGTCTAAAGACTGATAAGAGGAATATCGTTCACAGAATTGACCCATAATCTCCAGGACTGAGTACATGAATGCTTGTGCTATTTGGCAGAGCACATGATGATGATACGAGCAATTCAATAGTAGTTACTGCTTTAGGTGTGTGATGTTTTTAGTCTTTCACATATACTAGGTCACAATAATATGAGGTCTCTGTCTATCTGTTGTTCCTCTAAGCAAATATGTCTGGTACCCACTGAGTGCTGCTGCTGTGGTGAAGGGATTAGAATGCAGTTATCAATCACGCATACTGTGTTTGAAACACATATGCAGACAGTTTGGAAGCAGAGGGCCTTGCGCTGGTTTTCGTATATTGATATGAGGGTTGGTCATTCAAAAAGCAATGGCAGACTACTGAATGTAAACTTGCATAGTAAATCACAAACAGCCAAAAAATGTTGGAGTTGTAATGTTGGGTGTCCTGTAAAGGATATTCAACTATCTTTAACTTTTTAACCTATTGGGTAAGGTTGGGTCAACTGCTGCTGGGGGTTGAACCCAGGATGACTACGTAAGTAAGCCAGTTTCCTGAACACTTAATGATCACAGATCAGTAGAAAACAAGCATTGCACAGATACAGATTGATCAGAGATAGGCGCTCCCACCTCTGACTCAAACAGACCAGGTTCGCCTCACGGAGTTGCTTGTTTGGATTTCACAAAAGTAAGGAAAAGGTATGGTATATGCCCTCAGTGTCAGGGGTAGTGGATTGCTATCTAACTTTCTCGGATAAGGGTGAAAATCTTGGAGGACCTGTGTCCACTAGTGCACATTAAACATCCTGCAACAGCTGGACATTGAAAAGATTAGGCAGAGTGTCTGGGCATACTTTCCACATAAGACAAGCCATCCAGTTTATAGCCTGTGTGATTTTGCTATACATACTTGTGTATTCTCGCTGATGCTGTGGTGTTGATGCACTGTGCTGAGATTCTCCTTGTGTAACCTGTCGTAGGAGATTGAAGGACTTTCGGAGATATCTCTGTGCAATGAATGTGATCCTGTACAAATGAAATCACACCAAGTGACACGAGCTCTGTTAAGGAATAATGCCTCTTAAAACAAGGGCAGATAATTCACTATGTAGTTAAGCAACGGATGTTATTCTTTAGAAAGTTGGCAGATATTATATGCATAGATGAATAAAAATTGTTAATTATGACAGAACATGCCGGAAGTTATTATCTTAGTTTAAAACTTTCTAATGTCATAATGAGAAAATGTAATGAAATAAAGAAATGTCACAATGATATAATAGATAAAGAAATGTCACAATGATAGAATAGATAAAGAAATGTCACCATGAGAGAATCTGATCTTGAGAAACAGAAATTTCATAGTGATACAAAGAAATGTCATGTGAAAATTTCAAAATGAGAAAATATCACAATGAGACAATATCATCATGTGATAAAGAAATTTCATAATGATACAAAGAAATAATGTCACAATGCAACAGTATCATCATGTGAGAAAGACATTTCAGAGAGATACAAAGAAGCATAGGGAAAACAAGAAATGTCCTAATGTGAAAATGTCAGAATTAGGAAATGTCACAATGAGAAAAATATTGCCTAAAGAGAAAAATTTATATTGTGGTGAGAAAATAACCATCACCATGTGAAAAATATTTTAATAATGAGAGATAGTACTGTCATAGTGAGAAAATATCATACTGAAAATATATTGTTAAAATGAGAAAACCATTATAATAATGAGAACAGTCTAGTAATGAAGAATATATGTCATAATTAGAGAAATGAGTTTATATTGAGATATTATGCTGTCATAATGAGAGAAGCTGAAAAAGAAAAACACAGGAAGTGAATAATTATTCTTTGTTTACCAGCATGCTCTAAGGTGGAGGTAATCTCTTCACTAACATTTATTTCCCTTGTTGATCACAACTAACATTTTCAACTTCTTGTGAGGAAGATGTTGAAGAATTTCTTTCTTTCTCATCTCCTACTCAAGGGTGTAGTGGAAACTAGTATTTTGTACTCTTGTACATTTGTCACAAATCACTGTACTCTGAAGGCACAGGACCTTTCAGGCACACACAAAGGGTATCTATGTGTGGAACCAGGTCCAAAATAACTAACAGAAGTATCATCACGTGGAATAAAGTGAAATGGAAACCAGTTTTTATTCTTACTTAGTGAATTACTGTCATGGAAAGCTGAAGAAGAAGAATAAGACAAAGAAAAACAAACCACGTTCTTTGCATTTTTGTCAGGATTAGACCACCATTTTGATTTCGTTTTGTTAATTTATAACATGAATTAATACATAACATGTTCGTGTGATAGGTTAGGGGGTGTACCTATCACATGAAAAGTATGGTACCTGCTTTAGCCTGCAGGACACCAAGGTAGCCGAGGAGTACTAGCTTGAAACCAGCTGAGCTAGTGGTGGGCTGAGACCATGTGAGCTAGCAGTGACTTGAAACCGTGTGCTAGTGGTGGATTGAAACCATCTGAGCTAGCAGTGGATTGAGACCATGTGACCTAGCCGTGGCTTGAAACCATCTGAGCTAGTGGTGGATTGAGACCATGTGAGCTAGCGGTGGATTGAAACCATGTGAGCTAGCGATGACTTGGAACCATGTAAGCTAGTGGTGGATTGAAACCATCTGAGCTAGCGGTGGCTTGAAACCATCTGAGCTAGTGGTAACTTGAAACCATGTAAGCTAGCAGTGGATTGAAACCAACTGAGCTAGTGATGGCTTGAAACCATCTGAGCTAGCCGTGGATTGAGCTTGGGAGCAGTTGACAGAGCTGACATTCTGTGATTCGAACATTGTCCATGCTATCTCCACCTGTTGTTATAACTATTTAGCCACAATAGTTCAGTAATTCTGTGAATTTGCATATATCTTTCATGATTAACTTTGCAGCTTTCAACTCTAACATTAACTGTGTTTGGTATTCCATCGCACACATTTTAGTCCTCAGCAACGATAAACCATGTAGTTAAGTGCAGTGTTGCCATAATTGCTTTTCTATATAGGGTTTCTACTTTTTGGCGTTATTGATTTGTGTAAAGTCATTAACTGCTTGTAATAAAAAGCTGCGGTATGCACATAATGTTTTCTATTTGTTTCTATCACTGATACATGTCATATAGAGGGGTGGTAGTTTCATATACATGCAGGCTTGGTGGTACTGGGTTGTTGTTGTATAATTGCATTGAATCAGGTTGTTCTCACTTGTATGAGATAAAGATATAGGGGAGGAACCTTAGTGGCACACTTAATGGGCAAAGACGAAGGGGGAGATAAATGATGAAAACCTGGATGGCCAGGTCATACAGCATAATCGGGACAAGAGCACAGCATGATATTGAACTGATTGCTGATTGGTCTATTCAAGTATGGGGCTAGCACCATATACCCAGTCTTTCCCAAGGTGTATGAAAGGGTCCTTGACTGTTACTTGACCTTTCTCCATGGTGAACCTGGCCTTAGATGGATACCAGAACATTGTCTAAGAGGTAAGGCAACTGGGAGATAATCAGCCGTAAGTGTCGCTTGGTCATGAAAATATATACCCAGCAATACATCTCCAAAATGCTAGGATAGCATGGGAACGGTATAACTGATGTTATAATATGGGTTCAATGTTATATAGGTCTGATGTTATAATATGGGTTGTTATAATATGGGTTTGATGTTATAATATGTGTTCGATGTTATAATATTGGTTCAATATTAAAATTACTGTGTTCTTTCTGAGTAATTCTGCTGCATTTGTGTTGCAGTATTTTAGCAGAACATTTTTGGCTTTTTCTAGGCAACATTTCCATGTTGTGAACAGTCAGCTATATACACATTTATTTGAGCTATATACACATTTATTTTACAGCTGTGCCAATAGTATGCCTAGCTTAGTGATGTCGTGGTTCACAGTGACACTATCACACTGCTTTGTGATTGTACAACACAAAGTGTTGTATACTTGTGTATAAATGAGACAGTGAGTCTCATTTGTACCTGCACATTTTTCATTACAATGTCAGATAAATTAAATTGCAGATATTGAAACATGAAAATTGTATATACACAGTGCATTTTTTCATAACTTTGTCTCAATTTGAATAACAAAGACAAACATTGTCTTAAATTGATTAATGAAGACACAAACAATAGATTGCACAATTTATTGCCTGGCATATTTCACTGCATCTCGTCAGGTACATACTGCAGAAATCACACAACATAAACTAAAATAATTAGATAAATCCTTCAAGAATTCTAATTACTATGTGAATATGTGTTTTATTTTTCTGCTTGAAATCTTTGTTTTTAAAAATATTTTTACCTAGCCACTGAAACGCTAACCCTAGACATAGTGGAATGTAGTAGTTTGTAGTCTTGTATATTTATTACAAATACACACAATCTGAAGTTACAATAATGTTTGGGCATCCACATATGGTGTCTTCGTGTGGAAATAGGTCTAAACTAACTAACAACATGATAGGCTATAATGAGAAATGGAACTCAGTTGTAACTGAGTATTACAGAATTGGGAACTACAGAATCTTTTCTCGTACTTAATTTCTTGTAGCTTTTGATAGTAATGTTCAGTTGTGAGTTACATATAACATTTTAACAGACAAGAAAAATTTGTTTAAAAAAATTACATAAAAAATTCAAGAATGTTATGAGTATAACTTAACATATTATAAAAGCAAATAATTAACAACTATGAGTACTTTATTTTATGTTTTAACCATATTTAGAATCATAATATAAAATATTTAATTGACGGTTTTCAATATTATTTGCTATTTTATCATAATTCTAGGGAGCGGTTGCAGCGCAAAGGGCAAATAACTCAACATCACTACCATTGAATGAGAGTCGCTTTCTCCTGCTTATGACAACTCTGGAAGAGTTAATTCCTTTGTTGTATCTGACGGTTATAGAAACTTGCCCTGCGTCTTCTGCGGACACCGAGGATGTCCATGTAGACAGTAAGCTTTTCTTATTTTCTATTTACATTTTGGTAGAGCATTAGTACTTCGTATTGTCTATTTTGTTATTAATAGTAAATATGGATAGGACTTTAGGGGCATGGCCATTGAAGAAATGCTAAGAGGTAAAGACCTAACAACTCTAAATGATGTGTGTAGATTTTGTTGTTTAACTCTTTGTATTTTGTCATGTCAAACATTAAGTTTTCAACATTTGCTTTTACGGCAGATTATATGGTTGAGAATGTGTTGGCTAAAGGCTTGCGAACGCAGTTCGTGAGCCGGGTACCAGGCGTTCGAAGCTCAGCTGCGACCGATTTGTGCAGCAGACCGTGTCACGTTGTGTTATAACGTGCTGGAATGGGAGCCGGTCATTCAGAAAGCAATGGCAAACTACTGAACGTAACACTTGCCTAGTACATCAACAGCAGCTGAAAAATGCTGGTGTTGGCTGCAACGTCCCGTAAGGGATACACAACAAAATTATTATTATATAGAATGTGTACGAACCCACAATCAATGAAGAAATAGAGAATGTCACAAACTGGATAATTTGGCTGCATAATTAACGATAATGGGCATAGGTCAGCATGGCTGAATGGATAAGAACACATGTTCTTAAACATCCAGTGTGCTGATGCTGAGGTAAGGGGTTCAACTTCTATATTGGACAGTTGGACTAAAATGTTGACCTATCATCCTTAACTTGGGGACGTTAATTACAAATAACTCTGAAGTTTGAGTGGGTTTCCCTGATGGCAAAGGACACTGTTAATAGGTAAAGCTAATCCACACGCAAAATTCAGTTCAGCACTACTAGAAGTAATGTGTATGGACTACGCTTGAGTTCAAAGCGAGCGAGCAAAAAAAAAATAAATAAATAAATAAATTGGCACTGTTAAAAGGAAGTCGGATGGACAGTGGCCCTGGCAATGAAGCAAAAGTAAAATCGTTGAGAACATACATCTTCCCTGTGGCAATAGATAGTTATGAGTTATGGACCATATATTCTACACTGCTGTATGGCATGGAAGCCTGGACAAGGAACAAGTAGGCTTTGTGCTATGGAGAGGTAGGTATAACTCCATCACTGGTCCTCGCACAGTGTAACAAACTATCATCTGTCAAGACGGTTAAGTGTTCTCCTCACAGTCTGCAGTGTTCTATTGTTTGAATGTCTCATTCTGTGAACATTTGACTTCTGCAGCCACAAGGTTTCCTGAGGCCAACAGTACCCTTAGTGACCTGGCTGTCATGTCAGGTGGCGAGGACTCTTTGATCCACCTTGTGACCAAATTTGAGGCTCACATTGACCAGGAGTGGTTTGAGCCATGGGAGGAACTGAACTGGATTGTTAATAATTTGTGAGTTGTTATAGTTCATTGTTTCTATGTTATTGTTTCACACTGACCATTATCTCTCTCTCTCTCTCTCTCTCTCTCTCTCTCTCTCTCTCTCTCTCTCTCTCTCTCTCTCTCTCTCTCTCTCTCTCTCTCTCTCTCTCTCTCTCTCTCTCTCTCTCTCCCTCCCTCCCTCCCTCCCCTTCTTCCCTCCTTTCCTTCACCCCACTGACACACACATACATGCACACACACATCACACCCTCCGCGCACATCACATGTTCTACACTTTTAACTCAACCCCACCAGATCCACACCACACATAACTTCTACCCACCTTCCCACACACTAATGTACATACCAACATAAAGATACATATGTGCACACATACACACATCATCATCATGTGCCATGTTAAGTGTAGGCAGTCATGATTCACCATTTCACTCGATCACCAGAGTCGTGGATCAGCTCAGTGTTCTTGTCTTGACCATACAACGTGGTCAAGCCATCCAGGTATTTACTTCTCTGTCCTCCGCTTGTTCTCTTCCCCTCGATCTTGCCAGTTGTCACCACGTTCTCCAATTTATTTCTTCTCATAACGTAATTTAAAAAATTGTGACACACACATACACACATTTTCTTGTTTTATCAAGAAAATAGTTTTCCAGATAAGTGTTGCCTTTGAGGTGCCCTGGAGTAAGGAAAGGGCAGAGCTGGGAATATTATGTAATTCTTCCCATGATGTTGTCACAACCTACACCTATAGGAATGCATTGTCTCCTCCAATAAATGCACAAATTGGGAGGATCTGTTTTTTTCTAAAATTTCACTTTCATTGCACGTAGATTCCTGTAGATGTTTCAATCTGCTCACATAGATCATACAAGGAGAATCTTCTCACAGTGCACAAACTCCATAGCATCAGTAAGGATATAAATGTGTGTATACCGGATTCACACATGCTATAAATATGATTTAGTAGGTAGGTTCTATCATTTTAAAATTTAGCCTGAACAACGGCCTGTTTAGTCAGCTCTGCTTAATTTCAAGCTGCTGAGTGGTTTTACAATGAATGTGCAACGTGCTCTAGGGCCTTTTTACCCTTATCCAAAGATGGCTTGACCACACGGTGAAAAATCGAGACAAAACGACAGAGCTGATCCACGACTGGTGATCGTGTAAGATCGCGAGACATGACCGCCCACTCTTATTGGCATACCACATGATGATGATGATGAAAGATTCTTTGCCCGTTCTCCTGCCTCATGCGTTTTAGTGGCACAAAATGGAATATTGCTTGGCTAGCGAATCCATTATGTGTAAGTCTGAAGCGAAAGCTTGCTGTGTGGATGTCATCTGCATACAGGTCCATCCTGGTCTTTGGAGGAACAGTCTGTGGTGAACAGAAGGCCCAATATAGGAAAATGAGGCTAAGAAGCCATGTGCAGGACATGACGATTCCTTATGTGAGCCCACTACCAGAGCGTTATGTGTTGGCTCTGCAATTATGGAAGCCTCCTTGGATGGCGGGGAATGTCCATGCTCATGATGATGATGTAAGATCCTTTGCCTGTTATCCTGCCTCATGTATTTTAGTGCCTGAGGTGTCTACATATGTTCTGTGTCCAGCTTTGTTCTGGTGGGCCCCTGCCTCGTCTTCCAGGAACCAGCCTTCTGTCACTGTTCTTTAAATGATATCATGCTGTTTATGTCACTGGTCTCTCTGATGCTCAGATTTTCTAGAATGTCTGCTTGTGAATGAATCAACTATCATCTGTTGTTGTATAAAAGACAAACATGATTCTGTTTGTGAGTGAGTGAATCAACTATCATCTGTTGTTGTATAGAGACAAACATGATTCTGCTTGTGAGTGAATCAAATATCATCTGTTGTTGTATAGAGACAAACATGATTCTGTTTGTGAGTGAATCAAATATCATCTGTTGTTGTATATAGACAAACATGATTCTGTTTGTGAGTGAATCAACTATCATATGTTGCTGTATAGAGGACAAGCATGATTCTATTTGTGAGTGAAACAACTGTCTTTTCTTGTTGTATGGAGGACAAACATGGTTCTGCTTGTGAGTGAATCAACTATCACCTTTTATTGTATAGAAGACAAACATGATTCTGTTTGTGAGTGAATCAACTATCATCTGTTGTTGTATAGAGACAGACATGATTCTGTTTGTGAGCGAATCAACTATCATCTGTTGTTGCAGGTTGCCCCGCATACTGGAAATCACCATGAGCGTGGGCTTGTCTATGCAGAAGGTTGTGCATGCCTTATGCCAGTTTGCTTTTCGACTGTGCAGAACATTTGGCCGTACATTCACAGAGAAGAAGGTAGTTGATTTGTGAACATTCAGCTTCATGATTTAGCTATTTTTATTTTATTAACCTGATTATAGAGTACTTATATTATATCTTATATATAAAAGGCGATCTCCGTCCGTCTGTCTGTCTGTATGTCCCTATGTCCTTTATGCGCTCGCGAACGGCCCATCCGATTGAGATGAAATTTTCTACACGCCTTCCTTTCATTCCAGCGCAGCCCACTGTCATATTTTTTTAGTGTGAAATCGGCTGCTTACCCAATATTATTTAATTTTTCATTTTTAATTATAATTTCATATATCTCAGGGGACCTAACTCTGTAAAAGTTATTTCAAGGGGAATAACTTTTCTGTATACCTTATAGTCATATTGTGGCATCGTTTTCAAAGATTTATAAACTCTGTGTCTATAGTTATGTACCGGCATATGAGTTATAATAAATAATGATACAATCTTTAAGGCATTTTCAAAGTTTTCATAAAAATAATGCACAATGCATAACATTGTAACTCATCTTTTTATGCTTAAGAAGTTACTGTAGTCATGCAGGTGATTAGAAAGAGTTTTCATTAAAAATAATGGATGGTGTGTGGAAGGACATTCTTTTAAGTTACTTTTTTTGTTGTATGAATTTAATGAGACGCTACCCGCCAGGAGCTGGGCGAAGCCACGCCGGGTCAGATAGATAGACAGACCCACCTTTTCGCTGCAGTTGTCTACTCCTCCTTTTCCTTCTTCTGCTGATGCTGCTGCCGCCGCTCCATTTACCCAAGTTAATTGTTGGGGAAGATGTAAAGATCTTTCAAGTGCTCTTTCTAATGCTTTTTGTAAGTTGGTCTTCGTTTATCTAAGGTTGTTCTAACTGCAACCAATAAGTGATTAGACAGACAGGGAGACAGACAGACAGACAGAGAGGGAGGGATGGACAGACAGACAGACAGACAGACAGACAGACAGACAGACAGACAGACAGACAGACAGACAGACAGACAGACAGACAGTCGGGAACGGGAACTTATATGACTACTTATATGAATTAAATGAGATGCTCGCCATCAGGGGCTGGGCGAAGCCGGGCCGGATCAGACAGACAGACAGACAGACAGACAGATAGACAGACAGACAGATAGATAGTCGGGAACGGGAACGTGAGCTTATATGACTACTTATATGAATTAAATGAGATGCTCCACACCAGGAGCTGGGCGATGCCGGGCCGGGTCAGACAGACAGACAGACAGACAGACAGACAGACAGACAGACAGACAGACAGACAGACAGACAGAAACGGGAACGGGAACTTATATGACTACTTATATGAATTAAATGAGATGCTCCCCACCAAGGACTGGGCGAAGCCGGGCCGGGTCAGCTAGTCTTATATATAAAAGGCGATCTCCGTCCGTCTGTCTGTCTGTCTGTATGTACCTATGTCCTTTATGCGCTCGCGAACGGCCCATCCGATTGAGATGAAATTTTCTACACGCCTTCCTTTCATTCCAGCGCAGCCCACTGTCATATTTTTTTAGTGTGAAATCGGCTGCTTACCCAATATTATTTAATTTTTCATTTTTAATTATAATTTCATATATCTCAGGGGACCTAACTCTGTAAAAGTTATTTCAAGGGGAATAACTTTTCTGTATACCTTATAGTCATATTGTGGCATCGTTTTCAAAGATTTATAAACTCTGTGTCTATAGTTATGTACCGGCATATGAGTTATAATAAATAATGATACAATCTTTAAGGCATTTTCAAAGTTTTCATAAAAATAATGCACAATGCATAACATTGTAACTCATCTTTTTATGCTTAAGAAGTTACTGTAGTCATGCAGGTGATTAGAAAGAGTTTTCATTAAAAATAATGGATGGTGTGTGGAAGGACATTCTTTTAAGTTACTTTTTTTGTTGTATGAATTTAATGAGACGCTACCCGCCAGGAGCTGGGCGAAGCCACGCCGGGTCAGATAGATAGACAGACCCACCTTTTCGCTGCAGTTGTCTACTCCTCCTTTTCCTTCTTCTGCTGATGCTGCTGCCGCCGCTCCATTTACCCAAGTTAATTGTTGGGGAAGATGTAAAGATCTTTCAAGTGCTCTTTCTAATGCTTTTTGTAAGTTGGTCTTCGTTTATCTAAGGTTGTTCTAACTGCAACCAATAAGTGATTAGACAGACAGGGAGACAGACAGACAGACAGAGAGGGAGGGATGGACAGACAGACAGACAGACAGACAGACAGACAGACAGACAGACAGACAGACAGACAGACAGACAGACAGACAGTCGGGAACGGGAACTTATATGACTACTTATATGAATTAAATGAGATGCTCGCCATCAGGGGCTGGGCGAAGCCGGGCCGGATCAGACAGACAGACAGACAGACAGACAGATAGACAGACAGACAGATAGATAGTCGGGAACGGGAACGTGAGCTTATATGACTACTTATATGAATTAAATGAGATGCTCCACACCAGGAGCTGGGCGATGCCGGGCCGGGTCAGACAGACAGACAGACAGACAGACAGACAGACAGA